>OX376372.1:152350454-152440959 GCA_947369275.1 Nemotelus nigrinus
TACCGTGAAGCAGATTTGGTATATATTTTGCTCTGCTGCTGACACAGGATAACCAGCATTAGCCATTTTGGTAAATATTGCACCAACAATTGCTTCAAACTACATACTCATATGCAAAGCATTTGCGATAAAAATAAGAAACCAATTTTTAAATTTTCCGAGTTTTGAACATTTTTCGGATGGCAGCCTCAAACGTTTAAAGGCAGGTACTGAGCTAAGCGTCTAGCTAAATTTTGACATGTCTTCATTATCTGGTCATTCTTTCGAGCGAAAATTTTGGCAATGGAGAAAAGCAGAGACACCGCTCATTTCTGACGGATAAAATGTCAAGAATTTCACTTTTCGATCGATTTTCTTATTGGAAAGACATTTGCACCGCTCCATTTTCAAATTGAAACACCAAATGTCACTTTTTAGCTCGAAATAAAGAACTGCACAAACTAAATTGGCGTGAAATGATTGGAGACATGTTTCAGTGTTATCTACGTTTTCAACGCGAAAGCAACTTCGAAGCAACTTTTCATGCTAAAAACAGAGTACCACTCTTGCTTATTTTCAAATATATCTGCGTAGTGCCTTAATTCCGCCGAAGCCGGTCCCAAGCCCGGTTAAAAAGGAAGAGGGAGGTAGTAGAAAGTTTAGCATCTCATTTGCATACCGATTTATCATTGTAAGCAAACGTAATGAAATGAAAATAATTCTCTAATTAATCTGCATACAGTGGTTAAATAGCGTTAATGCAATTAATGGAAATGTTGCAAGATAATAAGGTAAAACTCGATTTGATGTACCACACAGCTGTTACATGAATTTTGCCGATAGATGTCGGGCTAGTATGTTTGTGTTTTTGTGGTTGTGTGTTTGCTTTTGGGGCTTTTTTTCTTTGTTTGTTTGTTTTTTCTTCATTGTGTTGTGTTCTTAAGTATTTTATTGCATAATTTTGTGTATTTTTCCTCCATTTTTGACCCCTTCTACCACCTATTCACCCTCTCGTGGTATTATTTCCCGGCTGTGGTGCATCAAGTCGAGTTTACCCGATAATAATATATAGTTATTCAACAATTCAACAATAAGATTCGTTTCGTTCTACTACATAGAAGCGAATATTTTAATTTAATAAGAAAGAAGCCATATATTTCAATTTATTGACAAATATTAATACCGAAGAACAATGACCGACCACGATGTAGAGTGCAGATTACCTTCAAATATTAAATAAATATACGAATATTTATCTTTGAATTTTAATATTTTCCTTTTTAACGAATATGCGCGGCAAGTTAATGCCCCCAAAACGAGCAACTGATCTACACCCCGAAAAATATTTCGCTGTGTTGGAATAATTTGTGGATATGGGTGACTTCGAGACAGACTGGTTCTTTACCACCACTCTTAATGTCTTATACCTCTATCACAGCGTACCTCTATGATTTAAGTATGAGCTTGTTATGGGGAAACTTATTGCTGCTGCGTTGGGAAAGTGCTGCCAGCACTGAACATTTTTATCTTTGTGTTATAGCTGAGTTTTGTTGCTTAGGATAAGGAATGGTTGATATGATTCTACAAAAAAGTGTATTACGTCTTTCCACATTTTTTTGTCACTCAAAGACAATTTCTTCGATAATTAGTTTTCTAGCGATTCTGATGCGCTAGACCAGGAGTGGGCAAACGGTCGATTGAGATCGACTGGTCGATCGCGAACAGTTCGACAGTCGATCACAGACATTTTAAATAATTTTTAGGTTAATTTAAAATGTGTACTAAAAACATGAATTTAAAACTAAAAACGTAAGTATCTATTTTACAATCGACATGAGTTATTCCCAAGTAATGCTTCTATTCCATTCTACTCATTCTACTGTATGCATACGCACCTTAAAACAAAGAGTATAAGGAAATGAAAACAGCAGAGAGAAATGAAGTATTTTGCTTACACCTGCGAAGCAATTGATGTATAGTTGATTTGACCAGTTGGCTACATATTTTGGCTCGTAAAGTCACTGTGTTTATTCAGTACATTCTGGAATGGGCCTTGGCCTCATAGATTCACACAAAAGTTCGTAGAACATAGGTTGCGGAGAAGCCAAAGGGAAAATCTGAGATAGCTATGCTCTTGATTTGTTCAATTTATAGATTTATATCATTGTAGTAAAACTGCTTCACTAAATCTCGTATACGTATACGGTTGTTTCATTTCTTAAATTCTCGCTGTTCTTAAGTACACACTTTATATTTTTCCTTCCCGTTATACACCTTGTCTGCATTTGCATTCGTTTCTCTGCTACAGAGATAGTAAACTGTCGCACACAATGCAACAAAGGTTAATGTCAATTTTAGATAAGATACAATTTTGGTTTAATATTCTATAATAGGCGTGTTTTTTTGTTCCTCTATCCAGTAGATAATAGCATATACGCATTGGAAACAACAACACTCCTGCACCAGTGAATTCACTAGTACAGAAATTGTATTCGTCATAGGTGGCTCACGTGCTGAAGTATAGAATGTGCTGATAGAAAAAAGAAAAGCTCATACGAAGTTGTCTTTTTTTCTGTGAGATGGCTTTGGTTTTTTGAAGATTAATTTGAATGTTTTGGTAGTTAGTAAATTAAAAAAAAGCTCGCATAATGTGTAGAAAGTTAAAAGAGATAATTTTCTGTTAGGCCTTTTGCTATTTTCTATCGATTGTGGTAGTGTATATTGGTTATTGTCTCCCTTTATTTTGTTTTGTTCTGTTGAGTGGTACCACAGCAAATACAGCAACCTATGTCAGTCATAGCGAAAGCTTCAGCTGTTTTGTGATGGATCGTTTTTTTTGCGTCATTGTTCTATTCTGTTCTGCATCGGAGCAAAAAAACACGCCTATTATTTTTTTCAATATTCTATATTTAATAATTTTAATTTCAGAAAAATAAAAATAAATGAGAAAAAAAAAAATACAATTTCCATGATAAATGGGAAGAGCTTTATTTTTTTTTCACTACGAAAAAGGATAAATGCCTATGTGTAATTTGTCGTGTTACAGTCGCCTTGCTCAAAAAAAGATATCTCGAAAGACAATTTTCGAGATTGCAAACAAATTATGAAAATGATTATCCTGTTAATACCGAATTATAAACAAAAAATAAAAGCATTAAAAAATCAATTAACCACACAGCAATTTTTTCTTCAAAAGCCTATGGCCAAACAAAAAATATCTTGTCAGGATAGAGAAATTTTTAAGGAAGCATTTCTTAAGGGCAGTGAGAAATTATTTTCCAACTTTAAACATTACAGTGAAACTCTCAGTACAACTAAAGACTTGCAGCTTTCTCGCAGAACTGTAACTTGTCGCATTGAAGATATGAATAAAAATGTAACTGAACAACTAAAAAATGACATACAAAGTTACCGTTTCTTTTTGTTGCAGTTTGACGAGTCAGCAGATAGCATTGATACTGCACTATTTATTGTTTCTATAGGAATGGTTTTTCCGATTTTTCCGTAAAAAAAGAAATTTTAACAATACTTCTGACAAAGGGAACACTTGAGGTTCAGATATGATGACAACTTTTTACGCCATTTGCTGGAAAAACAAATTTGCCCTTTGCATAAATTGGTTATTATATTTACTGACGGATCACCTTCTTTGATTGGTAGACATTTTGGATTTTTAGCCCTTTGCAAACAAAATGTACAGGTTCCGGATTACATATCATCTCATTGCATAATTTTGACTTGTCTCCACTATCTGGTCATTATTTCGAGCGGAAATTTTGACAGTGAATAAAAGCGTAGACACTGCTTATTTCTGGCAGATAGAATGTCAAGAATTTCAATTTTTGATCGATTTTGTTATTGAAAGGACATCTGCACAATTCAATTTTCGAATTGATACACCAAATGTCACTTTTTAGTTCGAAGGAATGAACTGCATATACTAAATTGGCGTGAAATGATTGGATACATGTGTCAAAGCCATCTGCATTTTCAAAGCGAAAGCATCTACCAAGCATTTTTTCCCGCTTAAAAGTGAGTACAACTCTTGCTTATTTTCAAGATAAATTTTCGCTGAAACAAATTTCACGTGTAAATTTGCATGAAAATTTAACGTGAAATCGAAGACAGTACTAAGCTTTAGGTGGCTCAACTGAGGAAGCTTTTCGCAGAGGTTTCTAAATCTTTTGCCTGAAATTATTGCATTTTTGGACACATTGGGAGAATAACATGACCAATTGGAAGATCCAGTTTTGTAAAGAAGTTTGAGTTTGGTAAAGAAATTAGCATTTCTTACGGATTTTATCGGCCGTTACAACTTGTAATTTACAATTAAAACTTTTAATTTACAATTAAAAGGAAATTTTGTTGACTTGTTGAGCTCCGTAAATGCTTTTATAGTCAAATTAAAAAATTTTGCTTCACAATTAAACATGCAAAATTTTTAAATGTTTTCCATATTTAGAAAAACATATTAAACTTACTGCTGAATGTAAAATGTAAAAGCTGAAAGACATCCTTCAGTTCGCGAAAAAGTCCGGAGCCTTCGATGGCCGCTTGGACTGATTTTTTTTCCTGGCCCATTTATCTGGTATCACTATGGACCAATAGGTCTATGTGTTGCCTTGTGCAAACCAGTACAACCTAACTTTACCTACTGGTGAATGTAATATTGAAATGATTTGTCCTGAATTGCAAACTTTTAATCCAAAATTCGAGACTCGATTTGCAAATCTCAACAACCTTCAACCGATTTTTTAATTTATTTCATCGACAACGAGTATATTTAATCAAATCTAGCTCATTCTTTACAATTGAGTTCATCGGATCTAGAGTTAGAAATTTTAGCAATAGCACGTGCAAAAGAAACTAACTTTTGGGTTTTATTACCATAAAAAATATCCATTATTGAGATTGGTGGCAATGAGGATATTTGCATTTTTTTGCTTCCACTTATCTATGTGGAGCAACGTTTTCTCAAATGAAAAACATCAAATCACAATTTAGGATTTCTCTGACTGATGACCACTTAATGGCATTTATTTGATTGTGCATCAGTGTTTACAAGCCTAATTCTACAAAACTTTTTGATGAAATAGATTGTCACGCATATACATCAAAAATTAATCCAAAATATTTATTAATAAAGTACATTGTACAAAGTAGTAAATATAATGTATTTAATATATTAATATCAATAAAGACCTTAACTAAATTTTTATTTGTTTTTAATTTAACCCATATTCGAAGTCGATCGCGCATAAAGGCTGGTACTGAGCTAATCGTGAAGCTCAATTTTGACATGTCTCCATTGTCTGGTCATTCTTTCGAGCGAAAATTTTGGCTGTGGAGAAAAGCAGAGACACTGCTCATTTCTAACGGATAAAATATCAAGAATTTCACTTTTCGATCGATTTTCTTATTGAAAAGACATTCGCACTGCTCCATTTTCAAATTGAAACACCAAATGTCACTTTTTAGCTCGAAAGAATGAACTGCACAAACTAAATTGGCGTGAAATGATTTGAGATATGTTTCAGTGCCATCTACGTTTTCAACGCGAAAGTAACTTCAAAGCAACTTTTCATGCTAAGAACAGAGTACCACTCTTGCTTATTTTCAAGCTAAATTTTCGCCGAAACAGATTTCACGTGAAATTTTGTCTGAAAATTTCACGTGAAATCAAACTCAGTACTATGCTTTAGTTGGAATGGCGGGGAAAATAAAATATGTGTCACATGGGGCATAAATTTCAAAATTAATCAAATTTTCTGAATGAAATTTGATGTTATTTTGTAAGGGGAGGTCGAAAATGTTACTTGCCCACATTTAGCAACCATTTCTACGACCTTCCACGACTCGAAACCTTTCTATACTAAATTCGATAAAATTATATGCATTTGTTCAAATTGAATTTGTACTTACATTACATATTCTAGGGCGAAATCCTATGAGCATACAATGAGTATATAAACAACAGTATTAAACTCGTTTCGCCGAAAATTCATATTTCTTTGTATATATATATATATATATATATATATATATATATATATATATATATATATATATATATATATATATATATATATATATATATATATATATATATATATATATATATATATATATATATATATATATATATATATATATATATATATATATCAGCGAAATGATTAAGGGAGAAAATCTCTAGAGTGGCTGCTCCGATTGAGCTGAAATTTTCGGAAAACGTAGATGTATATAGTAGGTAGGTCCATGACTTTCTCAAATTCAGATATCCTAAACCTTTTGGCGGCGGCGAGCGTTTTAGTGAATTTTGAGGAACTCCTATATTTCCAAGCAGTGTAAATTTTTGTTAAAGAAAAGTACTGGGAATGAAAACTAATTATATTCTAAGCTTGTCTATGGTAAAGAATTGGAAATTTTGAGCCGTGTGTGGGTGCAGAATGCCTAAAAGTAGGCAAGGATTTTTTTTTCAAATTTTGATTTGTCATTACTTGTAAGAAAACAATGGATCATCGTGAAAATTACAGAGCGTATTGATGTTGACTAAAATTTGGCACATATCGATTTTCAGCATAAAGCAGGTAACCCTTTCGCTGTGGCAGGCTGCTGAAAAAAAAATCCTTCAAATCATTGACCTTCCTGAAAAATTTTTGATTTTTGACAAAAATTTCAAATCTTTGATAAATTTTATTCTTTGTCCTTCATCTCAAGATAAAATTTTCAATATTCCGATTTGCATAAGAACGGCAACCCATCACCAAATTACCTCTATTTTCAGCACTCGAAAGTTCTGTTCACGAGAACTGACGACCTGATAATCCGATCATAATGAAATTTACAGGATATGTTGGTATTAGCTAGAACCAGGTCTGATAGAAGTGATTTTGAAATGCGGGCAACCCTGTGGCAGTGGTACCATCTTGAAAAACTAATGAGAAAAAAAACCTTTTTTTGGCCTATAGCTTCCGATTCAGCCATCAGATTTTAACAAAATTTACACAATACTTGGATGTTACTTTATGTAACATTTGGTGAAAATTTGGTTGAAAAATAAGTATAGAGCTGTGGTGATTTTTGTCTCATAAATCTTGCAAATTTGCTCAGCAAAATAAAGCTTTTTTCCCTATAACTTCCGGTCCAGTGTAGAAATCAAAACGAAGTTCATGCAGTAAATGGACCTTAATGTGAAGTAAATGTCGTAGGAATTTCGTACAAAAATCATGAAAGGGCTGCCATCTATGACCATTTTTGTAATTTTGTGGAATTTCTTTACTGAGCGATCATGTCATTAGATTTCCAATTGAGAATGATCCTGCAATGAAAATTAACAACAAATATTAACGTTTTAAAAATTTGAAAAGTTTTGAGGGTGGTAACCCTATAATTCTTTTCACCCGTATACCTTCTAGCACAGTGATTCAATCGAAACGAAATTTACTGGTTGGATTTAACTTAACGTGAAGCAGATTTGGTATGTATTTTGCTTTGCTGCTGACACAGGCTAACCAGCAATGTGCCATTTCCGTTAATATTGCACCAACAGATGCTTCAAATTACGTTCTCATATGCAAACCATTTGCAATAAAAATAAGGAATCAATTTTTAAATTTCCCGAGTTTTGAACATTTTCGGATGGCAGCCTCAAACAACGTTTAACCGCTGAAACTTTCGATGAAATCCTGCGATGAGAACGAAATTCAAAGGATAAGTTGATTTAAGTATGAGCTTGTTATGGTAAACTTATTGCTGCTTCGTTCGGAAAGTGTTACCAGCACTGAACATTTTCATAATTTGTGTTATAGTTGAGTTTTGTTGCTTTGGATAAGGAATGGTTGATATGATTCTACAAAACAGTGTATTACGTCTTTCAGGGCCGGGGCGAATGATTTCTGCGCCCGGTGCAAAAGCCAGATGTTGCGCCTATGCAATACATTCAATGAATCCTAAAGGAATATACCTCATGGTCAATCAAACAATACCCGTATGTGTGAGTACACTAAGGAATTAAGGGCATATATATATATATATATATATATATATATATATATATATATATATATATATATATATATATATATATATATATATATATATATATATATATATATATATACGAGGGGTCTAGCAAAAGTCCGGTAAACGGGTGTTTCATTTTCTAGTTACGTCAAATTAAAAAACTGTAGTCTATTTGCCATAGTTTAATAATATTCTGTGTAAAATTTCAGGAAGATCTGTAAAAATGGATACGAGAAAACGAGCATTAGGTGACGCTAGGTTTATCCAAATTCCTGCACCAACACAGCAGGAAATTCGATGCGTAATTCTGTACGGTTTTCGACGTCAGCTAAAGTCAGTGCAGATTTTTGAAGAATGCCGAAACGTATATGGAGCCAAAGCACCATCATTAAAAACTGTTTCAAAGTGGGTTGGAAGATTCAAGACAGGACACTTTTCTTTGGAGGACGAACCGCGTGAAGGGCGTCCGAAATCAGCCACTGATGATACAAATGTGGCCCGTGTGAAATTAAAAATAGACGAAGATGGCAGATTGACCGAGGAAATAATTGCTGATCAACTGGGCATGAATGCCATGGCAGTGTCAAGAATACTCAATCATCACCTCGGATACACAAAAAAATCTGCTCGATGGATACCACGCATTTTGAATGACGCTCAAAAGGAGGCACGTGTTCAGTTTGCCAAATATTTCCTTCCGAAATTTAAAAACGGGCAGTCTAGCAAGTTTAATAAAATCGTAACAAGTGACGAAGCTTGGTTCTACAAGCACGATCCAGAAACAAAACAGGAATCCATGGTATGGAGCCTAAAAGGAGCCAACCCACCCATCAAGGCAAAACAGCAGAAGTCAGCTACAAAAGTGATGATATCCATTTATTTTACCAGGACCAAAATTGTAGCAGCTATTCCTTTGGAAACTGGTCAAACAGTGACAGCAAAGTGGTACACTGAAACATGTTTACCACAAGTTTTCGAAAATTTGCTCGAACAGAGGCCGAGAAAGGAACTTCGACGCTACTTTTTACACCACGACAATGCGCCAGCTCACACTGCTGAAAAAACCAACAACTTTATCGCGCTCGCTGTGATTGAAGAAATTTGTCCAGCTTCATATTCTCCTGATCTAGCACCTTGCGACTTTTGGTTATTCCCAAAAATTAAAAAAAATTTAAGGGGAAGACTTTTTAATTCAAATGACGAGATTATCAATGCAGTTAATGTGGAAATTCAGAAGCTACAAAAACCCGATTTTAAAGCTTGTTTTGAAAGCTGGATCTACAGGCTGAAAAAATGCATTGAAATTAATGGAGATTATGTCGAAAAAATTCAAACTAATGACAAATAATAAAAACGAACTTAAAATGATCGTTTGATGATTTTTTTATTTAAATTTACCGAACTTTTGTTAGTCCCTCCGTATATATATATATATATATATATATATATATATATATATATATATATATATATATATATATATATATATATATATATATATATATATATATATATATATATATATATATAGTAGTAGGGCTAGTCCGCATAGCCCATAAGGTTATACATGATATTAATATATACAAAAATAAATATTTTAACAATAAGTAAAATTTATAAAACACAACAACTAAAAGAATATTTTCAATTTGTGATAAATTTACATACATACGCTAATAAGAATCGTAGGAGCTGTAGACCCAAGTTAAAATTCATTCTGACCTTAAGTCAATGATAAGAGAAAAGCTTAATTTAATTCTTACTAGCTAAACTGTACCCTTCTTGCTTTCGTTTTCGCAAATTAGTCTATGATTTTATCATAATTTAGCTCTTCCGACAAATCCTCTTCTACGGCTGTTGTTGCTAAGTCCACTAATCTTTCTTGAGACATAGTTGACCTCATGTAATTCTAGATCAGCTTTAACTTAGAAAAACTACGCGCACCAGTGGCGACTGTAATAGGAGAGGTTAAAAATATTAAAGACGCTATAGCTGCACTTCGACACTTTGTTTCTAAATGTCAATCAAAAATAAAAGACAACACTTTGGTTGGTGAATTGTTAGGAAGCATAACTACAGAAAACATTTTTATCTCCTCAAAAAGCTCAGATACACTTACATATATCAAATTGACTATTTAAAATCAATTTTTCCTCCAAACTGACAGTCTTGGGAAATAATATCTGGGGTGCAATGAATTTTCCTAATATTATATAAGCAACTGTACAATTATTTGGTCGAACCTTTCAGAAAATGATTGTATTGCCTAGTTCAGTATTTTAAAATAAAAATCAATTTTGAACTATTCCTGAGGATCCAAAACCGCTACCTCTCTACATTTGTAATGAAAAGAGCTCTTTTTCACATTGATTTTAATGCAGATAAACTTTAAAATTCATAAGGAATATCCAAGTCACAAGCAATTGATTTTGCATTACCTGAAAACTTTATAAATTTATTCTCTGAACGTATCTGCTTTAAAAACATATTTGTAGAAATTAATATTTCAACCACTGTCTCCAAGCAAATTTCAGGACTTTGCAAACATTTACTTGTAATATTTATTTTGTTTAATATGTCCACCAGATCAAAATGCAACACAAAAATTGGAATTCTATAATGTTATTACCTAAGCATTCAGCGGTGTGATTGAATTTAGCATCATCGCCTCGCGAAAGTTCGACAAAAGCCTCGTAAACTTTGCCTAAATTAAACGCGAAAAGTCTAAGTGCATTTATTATACTTTCCCATCTCGTTTTGCGCAACGGTGTAAAGGCCAGCGACACTATACACTTTTTCAAAACCTGCTCTAAGAGCCGGTTTCATTTCCTATTTGCACTATCCGACAATTTTCTGTTAACAATTGATGTCATTCTAGTAGATAATCAATCTTTCATTAATATAAAATACAACAACAAAGGCAATAATTTACCAATAAATGTTGTACAGAAAAATTAGCTAATGCAAGCACTACTCTTAACATTGTACTAATAACACTATACTCTTGGCATTGCAAAATACCGTTACTTAACATCAGGAAAATGAAAAGCAAATTTGTTACACAGAAAACTTTTATACATTTACTCTAGAGATGGGCAAAATGCCACATGACACGTGAGGCATAGCTCTTTCTTACAGTACAGCGCCTGAAAAAAGCACAGCATAGTCTGTGCTTTTTTCAGGCGCTGTACTGTAAGAAAGAGCTATGCCTCACGTGTCATGTGGCATTTTGCCCATCTCTAGAGTAAATGTATAAAAGTTTTCTGTGTAACAAATTTGCTTTTCATTTTCCTGATGTTAAGTAACGGTATTTTGCAATGCCAAGAGTATAGTGTTATTAGTACAATGTTAAGAGTAGTGCTTGCATTAGCTAATTTTTCTGTACAACATTTATTGGTAAATTATTGCCTTTGTTGTTGTATTTTATATTAATGAAAGATTGATTATCTACTAGAATGACATCAATTGTTAACAGAAAATTGTCGGATAGTGCAAATAGGAAATGAAACCGGCTCTTAGAGCAGGTTTTGAAAAAGTGTATAGTGTCGCTGGCCTTTACACCGTTGCGCAAAACGAGATGGGAAAGTAGAATAAATGCACTTAGACTTTTCGCGTTTAATTTAGGCAAAGTTTACGAGGCTTTTGTCGAACTTTCGCGAGGCGATGATGCTAAATTCAATCACACCGCTGAATGCTTAGGTAATAACATTATAGAATTCCAATTTTTGTGTTGCATTTTGATCTGGTGGACATATTAAACAAAATAAATATTACAAGTAAATGTTTGCAAAGTCCTGAAATTTGCTTGGAGACAGTGGTTGAAATATTAATTTCTACAAATATGTTTTTAAAGCAGATACGTTCAGAGAATAAATTTATAAAGTTTTCAGGTAATGCAAAATCAATTGCTTGTGACTTGGATATTCCTTATGAATTTTAAAGTTTATCTGCATTAAAATCAATGTGAAAAAGAGCTCTTTTCATTACAAATGTAGAGAGGTAGCGGTTTTGGATCCTCAGGAATAGTTCAAAATTGATTTTTATTTTAAAATACTGAACTAGGCAATACAATCATTTTCTGAAAGGTTCGACCAAATAATTGTACAGTTGCTTATATAATATTAGGAAAATTCATTGCACCCCAGATATTATTTCCCAAGACTGTCAGTTTGGAGGAAAAATTGATTTTAAATAGTCAATTTGATATATGTAAGTGTATCTGAGCTTTTTGAGGAGATAAAAATGTTTTCTGTAGTTATGCTTCCTAACAATTCACCAACCAAAGTGTTGCTAACAATTCACCAACCAAAGTGTTGTCTTTTATTTTTGATTGACATTTAGAAACAAAGTGTCGAAGTGCAGCTATAGCGTCTTTAATATTTTTAACCTCTCCTATTACAGTCGCCACTGGTGCGCGTAGTTTTTCTAAGTTAAAGCTGATCTAGAATTACATGAGGTCAACTATGTCTCAAGAAAGATTAGTGGACTTAGCAACAACAGCCGTAGAAGAGGATTTGTCGGAAGAGCTAAATTATGATAAAATCATAGACTAATTTGCGAAAACGAAAGCAAGAAGGGTACAGTTTAGCTAGTAAGAATTAAATTAAGCTTTTCTCTTATCATTGACTTAAGGTCAGAATGAATTTTAACTTGGGTCTACAGCTCCTACGATTCTTATTAGCGTATGTATGTAAATTTATCACAAATTGAAAATATTCTTTTAGTTGTTGTGTTTTATAAATTTTACTTATTGTTAAAATATTTATTTTTGTATATATTAATATCATGTATAACCTTATGGGCTATGCGGACTAGCCCTACTACTATATATATATATATATATATATATATATATATATATATATATATATATATATATATATATATATATATATATATATATATATATATATATATATATATATACGGAGGGACTAACAAAAGTTCGGTAAATTTAAATAAAAAAATCATCAAACGATCATTTTAAGTTCGTTTTTATTATTTGTCATTAGTTTGAATTTTTTCGACATAATCTCCATTAATTTCAATGCATTTTTTCAGCCTGTAGATCCAGCTTTCAAAACAAGCTTTAAAATCGGGTTTTTGTAGCTTCTGAATTTCCACATTAACTGCATTGATAATCTCGTCATTTGAATTAAAAAGTCTTCCCCTTAAATTTTTTTTAATTTTTGGGAATAACCAAAAGTCGCAAGGTGCTAGATCAGGAGAATATGAAGCTGGACAAATTTCTTCAATCACAGCGAGCGCGATAAAGTTGTTGGTTTTTTCAGCAGTGTGAGCTGGCGCATTGTCGTGGTGTAAAAAGTAGCGTCGAAGTTCCTTTCTCGGCCTCTGTTCGAGCAAATTTTCGAAAACTTGTGGTAAACATGTTTCAGTGTACCACTTTGCTGTCACTGTTTGACCAGTTTCCAAAGGAATAGCTGCTACAATTTTGGTCCTGGTAAAATAAATGGATATCATCACTTTTGTAGCTGACTTCTGCTGTTTTGCCTTGATGGGTGGGTTGGCTCCTTTTAGGCTCCATACCATGGATTCCTGTTTTGTTTCTGGATCGTGCTTGTAGAACCAAGCTTCGTCACTTGTTACGATTTTATTAAACTTGCTAGACTGCCCGTTTTTAAATTTCGGAAGGAAATATTTGGCAAACTGAACACGTGCCTCCTTTTGAGCGTCATTCAAAATGCGTGGTATCCATCGAGCAGATTTTTTTGTGTATCCGAGGTGATGATTGAGTATTCTTGACACTGCCATGGCATTCATGCCCAGTTGATCAGCAATTATTTCCTCGGTCAATCTGCCATCTTCGTCTATTTTTAATTTCACACGGGCCACATTTGTATCATCAGTGGCTGATTTCGGACGCCCTTCACGCGGTTCGTCCTCCAAAGAAAAGTGTCCTGTCTTGAATCTTCCAACCCACTTTGAAACAGTTTTTAATGATGGTGCTTTGGCTCCATATACGTTTCGGCATTCTTCAAAAATCTGCACTGACTTTAGCTGACGTCGAAAACCGTACAGAATTACGCATCGAATTTCCTGCTGTGTTGGTGCAGGAATTTGGATAAACCTAGCGTCACCTAATGTTCGTTTTCTCGTATCCATTTTTACAGATCTTCCTGAAATTTTACACAGAATATTATTAAACTATGGCAAATAGACTACAGTTTTTTAATTTGACGTAACTAGAAAATGAAACACCCGTTTACCGGACTTTTGCTAGACCCCTCGTATATATATATATATATATATATATATATATATATATATATATATATATATATATATATATATATATATATATATATATATATATATATATATATATATATATATATATATATATATATGCCCTTAATTCCTTAGTGTACTCACACATACGGGTATTGTTTGATTGACCATGAGGTATATTCCTTTAGGATTCATTGAATGTATTGCATAGGCGCAACATCTGGCTTTTGCACCGGGCGCAGAAATCATTCGCCCCGGCCCTGAAAGACGTAATACACTGTTTTGTAGAATCATATCAACCATTCCTTATCCAAAGCAACAAAACTCAACTATAACACAAATTATGAAAATGTTCAGTGCTGGTAACACTTTCCGAACGAAGCAGCAATAAGTTTACCATAACAAGCTCATACTTAAATCAACTTATCCTTTGAATTTCGTTCTCATCGCAGGATTTCATCGAAAGTTTCAGCGGTTAAACGTTGTTTGAGGCTGCCATCCGAAAATGTTCAAAACTCGGGAAATTTAAAAATTGATTCCTTATTTTTATTGCAAATGCTTTGCATATGAGAACGTAATTTGAAGCATCTGTTGGTGCAATATTAACGGAAATGGCACATTGCTGGTTAGCCTGTGTCAGCAGCAAAGCAAAATACATACCAAATCTGCTTCACGTTAAGTTAAATCCAACCAGTAAATTTCGTTTCGATTGAATCACTGTGCTAGAAGGTATACGGGTGAAAAGAATTATAGGGTTACCACCCTCAAAACTTTTCAAATTTTTAAAACGTTAATATTTGTTGTTAATTTTCATTGCAGGATCATTCTCAATTGGAAATCTAATGACATGATCGCTCAGTAAAGAAATTCCACAAAATTACAAAAATGGTCATAGATGGCAGCCCTTTCATGATTTTTGTACGAAATTCCTACGACATTTACTTCACATTAAGGTCCATTTACTGCATGAACTTCGTTTTGATTTCTACACTGGACCGGAAGTTATAGGGAAAAAAGCTTTATTTTGCTGAGCAAATTTGCAAGATTTATGAGACAAAAATCACCACAGCTCTATACTTATTTTTAGAGATGGGCAAAATGCCACATGACACGTGAGGCATAGCTCTTTCTTACAGTACAGCGCCTGAAAAAAGCACAGCATAGTCTGTGAGCGAAAGCTTTCGTTTGAATAAACTTAATGAAATGCGAAGCGAACAGTGTACTGAGAGTACGGCGCAATACTGTAAAATACTCTAAAAAAGAGCGATCAGTGGTGTGTCGTGAGGCATTTTGCCCATCTCTAATTTACTCCCGTTTTCATATATACTCCCCACATAGATATTTTATTTTGATCTTAATCATTGAATATGCATCAATATGCATTTCTAAAATTTTCATTAACATTTAGCGAAACAACTCTTCATCACAAAATACTTGCTGAAATCGCCTGAATTGGCATACCATAGTAAATGGAGCAATATTGGGATCTTGCGCCATGCCCACGTATACGATCTTCATGACATTTTCTCGCCATGTAAAAAACTTCATATAAAAAAAAACTTCTGTGGCGCAGACTTCGTCCAGTGCACCATTCGCTGCGGATCGATCGACCGATACATATTTTTGTAGGCATAGTGCTCTTATGGAATTGACTAGGAGCAAAATGTTCCGGTGCTAAATAGTGCACCATTGCGTACGGGTATTAATGACTAAGTTAAATCCCAACGAGAAAAGTAATGTCCAAGAGTATTTTATGTAAATTTTCAATTTAGGATGGAAATATTAGTTTAATTCTTTTTTATCGAGGGATGTCATCGGCTGGTAAGGGAAATGTTTTTTGTGGGAAAATTAATACTGTTTTCTGGCATTGCCTGTAATGTGTAGGCAGTTCTTATTCTTGCATGTGAAGGCAGGGTTTGCTGCAAGTAATTAACATACATATGTACATATATCATCAACTTTAAGTAAAACAGCTTTCAACTATTATACGACTGCATTGCAGGTAATCATTTGTATCATGTATGGTGATTTCATATATTGCTTTGCTTCCTGATGGGATTGTCGGGTAGAAGAAACTATTTTTTGAGAAGAGTTGATTTTTAAAATAGAAAGAAAAATTCGAACATATTTTCCTTAAAACGGAAAAAGTTAATAAGCAAGACTTAAGTGACTGATAACTTAAGATCAAACTTTTGAAGGTGAGAGAGTAAATCTTTATCTTCGATTAGTTGCGCCCCCTTTTCGCCAGCGCCCGGTGCGACTGCTCCATACGCGCCTATGGAAGCCCCGGCCCTGACGTCTTTTCACACTTTTTTGTCACTCAAAGACAATTTCTTCGAAAATTAGTTTTCTAGTGATTCAGGTGCGCTAGAGTTTTTTGTCTAGCATGAATTCGGGGACCTTTCTTGAGCAGTTTCGGGCGAAATTTCCAAACCAGTCTAGGAAAAAGTGGCCTAGTTTCGAAGATACGGCAAAAGTAGCTGAAATCGGCCAATTTTGGGTTAGAGTGGTTTCGAATATAACGGGCCAATACCTATTGCTGTGACACAAACATTTCAGTTTTGTAGGGGAGTTAGGGATTTTTGGCCATAGTTTGGCAAAAACTGCCTTTACGGCGCTTTCGATGATTGAAGGTGGTCGGGGAGTACAATAGTGGTATTTTAAGGATGAAAAAAATTTTGATAGGGAGACTCGGGCAAAAACGTCAAATTTTTTCAAAAAAAAATTTTTTTTGTCTTACTTGAATTCGGGGACGTTTCTGAGTTATTCAAGCGAAATCCCTATACAAGTCTGGGAAAAAGCGGCCTAGTTTCGAAGATATGGCAAAATGCGCAGCCGGAGAAGCAAACTATCGAACAAAAAAGGATCTGAACCTTTTCCTACTTAGCACTTTTAGTGCTACTTTCAGCTTTTCCGGACGTTTTTTCGGTGGAATTCATTTTGCCGTATCTTCAAAACTAGGCCGCTTTTTCCTAAACTTGTATGGAAATTTCGCCCGAAACTACTCAGAAGGGTTCCCGAATTCATACGAGACACAAACAAATATTGGGAAATTGGACGTTTTTGCCCAATATTCCATATCAAAAAAAATTTTCGTCCTTAAAATATCACTATTATACTCCCCGACCACTTTCAATCACCGAAAGTGCCGTGAAGGCAGTTTTTGCCAAACTATGGCCAAAAAACCCCTTACTCCACCACAAAATCGAAATGTTTGAATCACAGCAATATGTCTTGGCCCGTTATGTCCCAAACCACTCTAACCCAAAATTGGCCGATTTCAGCTACTTTTGCCCTACAAACTTTTTGAATATTTGAATAAAATACTCGCAAGTACGAAAATACTCGATACTTGATATGCTTTCAATCTGCGCTACCTTAAAGCAAATTTTATTTTAACAAATTTGAAAGCATGACAAAACTCAACTTGATGTAATATTTGATCATACATTTTGATCAGACTTAATGGTTTTAGCAACACTATCAACCATTTATGCATGATAAATGCTAGATAAATGCATGATGAATGCTAGATAAATGTAAACACTACGCACACTTTTAATGCAAATCGAAACTCATTGATTCGCTATTGACGTGAATTACATTATATAAATAGTAATAAATTTGTATTTGCACCAAAAAAGTTGCCCTTCAATTTTAAAATATTTCACGCCGCCCTCGTCATACAAACCCATTGCGACCTCTCGTTCACACAACTATGCCATGGGTCGAAACAATGCCTCCTAGAAGTACGGGCCGTAATGCAGAATGACGACGTCAGAGTTTGCGGGAACAATGTCGCGAAAAACACACTTAGTCTTAAGGGACGTCCGCGGGAAAATGCTAATTGTACAGGTTGTGTTAAACTGATTGAAGTGAAAACAAAGTGAGATCCGCGGAACAGTGGTAGTGAATAGCTAAAACACAAATTAATGCGATGCATGCGGTATAATGTGGAAAAATTCGCTACGAAATGTTTATCGGTTGGTGTTAGGTTGTATGATGTTTCGTGTCGATTTACTGTCGATACAATTAATTGGTACAAAATGAAAGTTATGACTTAATATTATTATAATAACGCGTCCACGCACAAAAAACTAACGTTTCAATCATATTTTAGCTTAAAACCCGCAAGTGAAATCTCCGTGTACATCGGCACTGCCTCGTGGAAATGTCAAAATTCCCCGAATAACTGACGTCATAGCTAAAACGATTACGTAGCATGACGGCCCGTACTTCTAGGGGGCATTGGTCGAAAATTGCCTCATTTCTCTCTGTCCATTTCGTATCCATTCTTCTCATCTCTATGGTTGTTCCCTATTATACCGTTCTCTTTAAAGCATAGTACTGAGTTCGATTTCACGCGAAATTTTCATACAAAATTTCGCGCGAAATCTGTTTCGGCGAAAATTTCGCTTGAAAATAAGCAAGTTTGGTACTGTGTTCTTCGCATGAAAAGTTGCTTTGAAGTTGCTTTCGCTTCGAAAACATAGATGGCACTGAAACATGTTGTCAATCATTTCACGCCAATTTAGTTTGTACAGTTCATTCTTTCGAGCGAAAAAGTGACATTTAGTGTTTCAATTTGAAAATTGAGCAGTGCAAATGACTTTCCAATAAGAAAATCGATCGAAAAGTGAAATTCTTGACATTTTATCCGTCAAGAATGAGCAGTGTCTCTGCTTTTCTCCGTTGTCAAAATTTTCGCTCGAAAGAATGAACAGATAATTGGGAAATGTCAAAGTTTCACGTGAACTCGAACTCAGTACCAGCCTTTACTCTAAAGCATAGTACTGAGTTCGATTTCACGTGAAATTTTCAGACAAAATTTCATGTGAAATCTGCTTCGGCGAAAATTTAGCTTGAAAATAAGCAAGAGTGGTACTAATTTCTTAGCATGAAAAGTTGCTTTGAAGTTGCTTTCGCGTTGAAAACGTAGATGGCACTGAAACATGTCTCCAATCATTTCACGCCAATTTAGTTTGTACAGCTCATTCTTTCGAGCTTGAAAGTGACATTTGGTGTTTCAATTTGAAAATGGAGCAGTGCAAATGTCTTTCCAATAAGAAATTTGATCGAAAAGTAAAATTCTTGACATTTTATCCGTCAGAAATGAGCAGTGTCTCTGCTTTTCTCCATTGCCAAAATTTTCGCTCGAAAGAATGATCAGATAATGGAGACATGTCAAAATTTTACGTGAACTCGAACTCAGTACCAGCCTTTAAGCATAGTACTGAGTTCGATTTCAAGTGAAATTTTCATACAAAATTTCACGTGAAATCGGTTTCGGCGAAAATTTAGCTTGAAAATAAGCAAGTTTGGTACTGTGTTCTAAGCATGAAAATTTGCTTCGAAGTTGCTTTCGCGTTGAAAACGTAGATGGCACTGAAACATGTCTCCAATCATTTCACGCCAATTTAGTTTGTGCAGCTCATTCTTTCGAGCGAAAAAGTGACATTTGGTGTTTCAATTTGAAAATGGAGCAGTGCAAATGTCTTTCCAATAAGAAAATCAATCGAAAAGTGAAATTCTTGACATTTCATCCGTCAGAAATGAGCATTGTTTCTGCTTTTCCCCATTGCCAAAATTTTCGCTCGAAAGAATGACCAGATAATGGAGACATGTCAAAATTTCACGTGAACTCGAACTCAGTACCAGCCTTTATCCGTTAAAGTAGTTGATGAACGCGACCAATGCCTTCTAGAAGTACGGGCCGTCAGGCTACGTAATCGTTGTTGCTGTGACGTCATGGCGATAGGCAATTTTGACATTTCCACGAGGCAGTCCCGACACACACGGAGATTTCACTTGTGGTTTTTTAGCTAAAATATGATTAAAACGTTAGTTTTTTGTGCGTGGATCCGTTGTAGTAATAAAATTTAGTCCTAACTTGCATTTTGTGTCAATCAATTCTATCGCTAGTGAATCGACACAAAACATCACATAACCTAACAACTACTGATAAACATTTCGTAGCGAATTTATCCAATTATACCGCGCGCATCGCATTAATAGGTTAATCACAATACAGCGTTTTCCGCTGCGGCAAACGCAGTGCTCCATAGGGGGAGGCGTGAATGCCGCAGTTGAATTTGGTGAATCACAATCCAGCGACAATGTCGCTGTCAATGCAACCAAGGCACCAACCAAATTACTTTTTTTTCTTTTGTATTGCTAAATCCTGTTGTACGAGGAATAGGTTGGTTTATCACAATACACATCAGCCATCGCTTGTCTATTCCACCAGACCATTCAACCTAATTCAAACAACCTAATGGTGATGCCAACCTATGGTAGGTATCACCGCTAGTGGTGCGGCAAAATTAGAAATTTGGCAAAGTCTGCCGCTGCCGCAAATTCGGCCGCAGCAATTGTGCGCGTTACCATGCAAAACAGTGCATTCTAATTTTTTGACAGCACTTTGCCGCAGCCCACTGGTTTGCCGGAGTGGAAAACGCTGTATTGTGATTAACCTATTTGTGTTTTTCAATTGTGTGCGTTTTATTACAACCACAAACAAAGAATCCAAAAAATGGCAACATAAATTTCGCTATGGCCATATCCTCTAGTATTATAATGGTCGAATTATAATGGTCGAATATATAATGGTCGAATTGGTCGAGAAGTGTACGTCGCCTGGTCGAAAAAAGGTACATTAGGCCC
Organism: Nemotelus nigrinus; assembly: GCA_947369275.1. Classification (NCBI taxonomy): domain Eukaryota; kingdom Metazoa; phylum Arthropoda; class Insecta; order Diptera; family Stratiomyidae; genus Nemotelus; species Nemotelus nigrinus. The sequence goes on from OX376372.1 coordinate 152,371,371, forward strand.
GCCATCTTGGTACGTTAATTGCTTTTGCGACCGGGGATGTGTTCAATGTGCATGCTATAGCAGCTATTAGCTGTTATTTTAGCAGCTCTGGCTGTCCAATGTCACGAAATAGCTACTTTCTGATGCTTGCTATTTGACAGTTGGGCTGTCCAAGATTCCGGAATAGCTGCTATGGTATAATGCAGCGAATAGCTGCTCGCAGTATGGAGGATAGCAAGAAAGTAGCTAAGGCAAAATGGCCATGCGTACTAGAGATGAGGCGTATATACTGGAACAGGTATATGGAACAGGTATTTTTTTGCAACAGCCATTACCTAGTACGAAATTCAAAAATGCTAGGTACGAGTATTTTTGTGGACTATACATCTAATCAAGAATTTACACAATAAATTTCGTCCATTTATTTCATTTCAATCAAACAGTGACGTAATAGTATCCTAATATTAATATAAACTCGTATTTCATACTTGCAAGTGCTTTCATACTCACGAGTATCTCGTATGCGAGACGAAAATATTTGCAAGTACGAAAATACTCGATACGAGTATATACTCGTATAGTTCCATAATATTTGATACGAATATACTCGTATCGTTCCAAAATATTCGAATACGAATATACTCATATCGTTCCAAAATATTCGAATACGAATATACACATATCGTTCCAAAATATCCGAATACGAATATACTCATATCGTTCCAAAATATTCGAATACGAAAATAACATATCGTTCCAAAATATGCGAACACGAATATACTCGTATCGTTCCAAAATATTCGAATACGAATATACTCATATCGTTCCAAAATATTCGAATACGGAAATAACATATCGTTCCAAAATATGCGAACACGAATATACTCGTATCGTTCCAAAATATTCGAATACGAATATACTCATATCGTTCCAAAATATTCGAATACGGAAATAACATATCGTTCCAAAATATGCGAATACGAATATACTCGTATCGTTCTAAAATATTCGAATACGAATATACTCATATCGTTCCAAAATATTCGAATACGGAAATAACATATCGTTCCAAAATATGCGAACACGAATATACTCGTATCGTTCCAAAATATTCGAATACGAATATACTCATATCGTTCCAAAATATTCGAATACGAAAATAACGTATCGTTCCAAAATATTCGATACGAGTATATACTCGTATCGAGTATTTTGGAACTTGCAAGTATTTTCGTATCGCATATTTTTGTATAGAGTATTTGGTAAAACTGGACTTGATGCCCCACACAGCTGTTACATGAATTTCGCCGATAGATGTCGGGCTAATATGTTTGTGTTTTTGTGGTTGTGCGTTTGCTTTTGGGGCTTTTTTTCTTTCTTTTTTTCTTCTTCTTAACTGTTTTATCTTCTTTTTTATTTTTATGTATAATTTTGTCTGTTTTTCTTCATTTTTCAGCCCTTCTACCACATTTTCGCCCTCTGGTGGTGGGATTTCCCGGGTGTGGGGCATCAAGTCCAGTTTACCCGAGTATTTTCGTGCTTGCGAGTATTTTGGGACTTTAGGTTTAGGTTTTTAGGGCAAAAGTAGCTGAAATCGGACAAAATCGGCCAAGTCTGAGTTAGAGTTTTTTGGGACATAACGGGCCAAGACTTATTGCTGTGTTACAAAAATTTACGTTTTGTAGGGGAGTAAGGGGTGTTTTTTGGCCATAGTTTGGCAAAAACTGCCTTTACAGCGCTTTCGATGATTGAAAGTGGTCGGGAAGTATATTAGTGATATTTTAAGGACGAAAAAAATTTTGATAGGAGAAATTGGGAAAGTATTTTATTCAATTATTCAAAAAGTTTTTAGGGCAAAAGTAGCTGAAATCGGACAAAATCGGCTAATTTTGGGTTAGTGTGGTTTGGGGCATAACGAGCCAAGACCTATTGCTGTGATACAAAAATTTCGGTTTTGTAGGGGAGTAAGGGGTTTTTTGGCCATAGTTTGGCAAAAAGTGCCTTTACAGCGTTTTCGATGATTGAAAGTGATCGGGGAGTTCAATAGTGATATTTTAAGGGTGAACAAATTTTTTTATAGGGGAAATTAGGCAAAAACGTCCATTTTGTTCCAACAAAAAAAAATTTTTTTTGGTCTAGCATGAATTTGAGGATCTTTCTGAGTTGTTCCCATACAAATATGGGAAAAAGCGGCCTAGTTTCTAAGATACGGTAAAATGAAATCCGCCGGGAAAACTGAAAGTAACACTAAAAATGTTTAGATCCTTTTTGGTTAGCCAGTTGGCTTCTCCGGCTGTGCTGAAGCTCTCCTCGTGACTGCACTCCAACCCTACCGGGGTTGTGACTCATGTCCAGCTTTACCGAAAAGGTTGGCCCCCTAGTGGGTGCATGTTTAACAGACGTTTTATCATTTCTTAATAAAATTTTCGACAAATTCATGCTTCAGTGAGGCGAAGTGGAAAACCGACTGTTTTAGATTAGCCAGGAAAAGTTTCGTATCAGGCATCGATCGATGAAAAGTCATATAGATGGCAACAAGATTAGTTGGTCCTATCATAGTAAATTTTTCGACACTGGTAGTTTGAACGAATACAGGAGGTGTTTTGTAAAGTAAATGGACCTTAATGTGAAGTAAATGTCGTAGGAATTTCGTACAAAAATCATGAAAGGGCTGCCAGCTATGACCATTTTTGTAATTTTGTGGAATTTCTGTACTGAGCGATCATGTCATTAGATTTCCAATTGAGAATGATCCTGCAATGAAAATTAACAACAAATATTAACGTTTTAAAAATTTGAAAAGTTTTGAGGGTGGTAACCCTAAAATTCTTTTCACCCGTATACCTTCTAGCACAATGATTCAATCGAAACGAAATTTACTGGTTGGGTTTAACTTAACGTGAAGCAGATTTGGTATGTATTTTGCTTTGCTGCTGACACAGGCTAACCAGCAATGTGCCATTTCCGTTAATATTGCACCAACAGATGCTTCAAAAAACGTTCTCATATGCAAAGCATTTGCAATAAAAATAAGGAATCAATTTTTAAATTTCCCGAGTTTTGAACATTTTTCGGATGGCAGCCTCAAACAACGTTTAACCGCTGAAACTTTCGATGAAATCCTGCGATGAGAAGGATAAGTTGATTTAAGTATGAGCTTGTTATGGTAAACTTATTGCTGCTTCGTTCGGAAAGTGTTACCAGCACTGAACATTTTCATCATTTGTGTTATAGTTGAGTTTTGTTGCTTTGGATAAGGAATGGTTGATATGATTCTACAAAACAGTGTATTACGTCTTTTCACACTTTTTTGTCACTCAAAGACAATTTCTTCGAAAATTAGTTTTCTAGTGATTCAGGTGCGCCAGAGTTTTTTGTCTAGCATGAATTCGGGGACCTTTCTTGAGCAGTTTCGGGCGAAATTTCCAAACCAGTCTAGGAAAAAGTGGCCTAGTTTCGAAGATACGGCAAAAGTAGCTGAAATCGGCCAATTTTGGGTTAGAGTGGTTTCGAATATAAAGGGCCAATACCTGTTGCTGTGACACAAACATTTCAGTTTTGTAGGGGAGTTAGGGATTTTTGGCCATAGTTTGGCATAAACTGCGTTTACGGCGTTTTCGATGATTGAAAGTGGTCGGGGAGTACCATAGTGGTATTTTAAGGATGAAAAAAATTTTGATAGGGAGAATCGGGCAAAAACGTCAAATTTTTTCAAAAAAATTTTTTTTTGTCTAACTTGAATTCGGGTACGTTTCTGAGTTATTCAAGCGAAATCCCTATACAAGTCTGGGAAAAAGTGGCCTAATTTCGAAGATATGGCAAAATGCGCAGCCGGAGAAGCAAACTATCGAACCAAAAAGGATCTGAACCTTTTCCTACTTAGCACTTTTAGTGCTACTTTCAGCTTTTCCGGACGTTTTTTCGGTGGAATTCATTTTGCCATATCTTCAAAACTAGGCCGCTTTTTCCTAAACTTGTATGGAAATTTCGCCCGAAACTACTCAGAAGGGTTCCCGAATTCATACGGGACACAAACAAATATTGGGAAATTGGACGTTTTTGCCCAATATTCCATATCAAAAAAAAATTTCGTCCTTAAAATATCACTATTATACTCCCCGACCACTTTCAATCACCGAAAGTGCCGTGAAGGCAGTTTTTGCCAAACTATGGCCAAAAAACCCCTTACTCCACCACAAAATCGAAATGTTTGAATCACAGCAATATGTCTTGGCCCGTTATGTCCCAAACCACTCTAACCGAAAATTGGCCGATTTCAGCTACTTTTGCCCTACAAACTTTTTGAATATTTGAATAAAATACTCGCAAGTACGAAAATACTCGATACTTGATATGCTTTCAATCTGCGCTACCTTAAAGCAAATTTTATTTTAACAGATTTGAAAGCATGACAAAACTCAACTTGATGTAATATTTGATCATACATTTTGATCAGATTTAATGGTTTTAGCAACACTATCAACCATTTATGCATGATAAATGCTAGATAAATGCATGATGAATGCTAGATAAATGTAAACACTACGCACACTTTTAATGCAAATCGAAACTCATTGATTCCCTATTGACGTGAATTACATTAGGTCTGTTTCCGTACTTGAATCTATTATAATATATTATAATAGATTCGCAGCAAGTCGTTGCCGTACTTTTGCTGCAAATAAAATCTTGTTGACGTCATCGCTTCCCCTCTTTCAGAAAGTTGTAGAAAAATACAGCCGAACTGAGCTGAGGCATTTTGCTGCAGCTTGTCAAATCGACTACGATGGGCTTGGCGCGAGGCTTTGAAATGTATATATATTCAAATGAGCGCGCGAAGAAAAATCTTTTCTGTGCAATATTCCAATGAACACGGAATATATTTCTCGCACAACGTTTTTATTGCTATTACAAAATATCCAATGGTGGATATTTAGTGCATGGTGTGCACTTATTTGTATATGATCGACTTCGGTGGAGGCTAGGTTTTAATAAGGACAAAACTGATTTGTACTTTGAACTTGTTAGTCATTGCAACTGAAAATGAAATGTATTGTTGGCGGGAATATGCTGTTCTTTTATTTTGCAGGCATAATAATATAGATGAATTATAAATTTTGTTTCGCAGGCGGATCAATACTGATATGGGCTTCATTAATAGAGCCTGTTATATCTATTAATGGAACTCATAATTGCGCACGAGCAAAATATGATAATCTTGTAGATGGAAAAGGATATGTTCACAAGGTGTTTCCAATGCATATGATGGCTTCATCTGGTGTGTGGGCTGTGATCATGACACTCAAAATGTCTGCAAGAACGTTTTTCGAAATTCAAATCAACGCAGCTGTCACTTTTAGTGTCTTCTTCTTACTTGCAGCAAGTTGCAGCAGCGCGTTTCTGTACTTTTCCAAATGTTCCCCCACCACAAAAATAATCAAGCTGTAAAATTCTGTTACTGCTGCACTTTGCTGAAAGTACGGAAACAGACCTATTATATCAATAGTAATAAATTTGTATTTGCACCAAAAAAGGTGCCCTTCAATTTTAAAATATTTCACGCCGCGCTCGTCATACAAACCCATTGCGACCTCTCGTTCACACAACTATGCCATGGGTCGAAACAATGCCTCCTAGAAGTACGGGCTGTAATGCAGAATGATGACGTCAGAGTTTGCGGGAACAATGTCGCGAAAAACACACTTAGTCTTAAGGGACGTCCGCGGGAAAATGCTAATTGTACAGGTTGTGTTAAACTGATTGAAGTGAAAACAAAGTGAGATCCGCGGAACAGTGGTAGTGAATAGCTAAAACACAAATTAATGCGATGCATGCGGTATAATGTGGAAAAATTCGCTACGAAATGTTTATCGGTTGGTGTTAGGTTGTATGATGTTTCGTGTCGATTTACTGTCGATACAATTAATTGGTACAAAATGAAAATTATGACTTAATATTATTATAATAACGCGTCCACGCACAAAAAACTAACGTTTCAATCATATTTTAGCTTAAAACCCGCAAGTGAAATCTCCGTGTACATCGGCACTGCCTCGTGGAAATGTCAAAATTCCCCGAATAACTGACGTCATAGCTAAAACGATTACGTAGCATGACGGCCCGTACTTCTAGGGGGCATTGGTCGAAAATTGCCTCATTTCTCTCTGTCCATTTCGTATCCATTCTTCTCATCTCTATGGTTGTTCCCTATTATACCGTTCTCTTTTACTCTAAAGGTCTAACTAGTGATGAGTCTGCGTCCGTACGTTGACGTATGCGCCGAGGTAAACCACGCAAAGCATATGTTGCACCCAAACATAACTTACCGAACAGCCAGAAAAGTGGCATGCTCCTTAAGCAACCTTTTGCTCAATTTTTACTATGAGCTGTCCGTACGTAAAGTGGTAATGAGATACGACTTGACATACGTTCGCTTATGCGTTGTATGGGCACTTAAATTCACTCATGTTTGCGTACGTCAAAAAGTGCCTTTTTTGCTCTGAAACCGGTCGGTTTTGACAGACGATTACGGCCGCAGACTCATCTATGGTTAGGGCTTAAAGCATAGTACTGAGTTCTTTGAGTATAAAGATATTAAGAGTAGCAGAAACACTGTAAACGCCTGTAGGTGTGTGTCGCGATTTTAGGCCTTTTTCTTTTTATCTTTTCCTTCCCCTTGCCTTTCACTCTATCACTATAACGGAGCACAAAATCCGGCTGCTGTCAAATTTTGCTAACCACGTAAAGCAAATGTGAACAATCTACCGATACGCAATAGAAACCGATGTGAAACAACTAATGAAAAGAGGCTTTTTACAAAACGAGCTATGATACGTGACTGGGAAAAGTATGCAAAAGCACCAGAGAATTGGAAATAAAAGCGACATAGATTAAAGTTATTAAAAAAAGGCAAAGACAACTGAGCAGCGAGACATCGCTCAAACAAATAACACTATCTCACTTTTGAAATGTTAATTCACAAGCAACTTTCCACTATAGCACTTGCTGTAATAGCCCGTTCACACTTGACTCTAAATCAGGCGATTTCGATCAGCTGATCGCTTTAGAGCTAAATCAACTTAAATCTACCTGATTACCCATACATTTTTTTCGGTTTCCGACCGAGTTAATCAAGTAGATTTATAGCCCGTTCACACTAGGCTCTAAATCAGGCGATTTCGATCAGCTGATCGCTTTAGAGCTAAATCAAGTTAAATCTACCTGATTACCCATACATTTTTTTCCCCTTCTGACAGAGTTAATCAAGTAGATTTAGAGTTAATCAAGTACAAATCAGGTACTATTGTGAATTTTTCCGGGCTGAATTGTTCTCAGAGCGTGCTTAATTCCATCCGTGAGAGGGAGAGTAGATTTCAACGAAATGTCATTCGAATTTCGTTCAAATATAGCAAAAATTGGACAAAAAAGGAAAATGTGAGTTGTACAAAATGAAAAGAAAATGCTCTTGCATGTTTCTGCACCATTTTGAACAACTTTCATGCAAAAAAAATTGTACACACAAATTCGAATGACAGTTCGCTCTCTAAATCTCCTCATTCTAAATCACTTCGGGTAGTGTGAACGCTTACCTGATTAACTTTGACAGCTTCTAAATCTACTTGATTTAGAGTCGAGTGTGAACGGCTTATTAGAGTTTCAAGTACAAATCAGGTACTATTGTGAATTTTTCCCGGCTGAATTGTTCTCAGAGCGCGCTGAATTCCATCCGTGAGAGGCACGGTAGATTTGAAGGAAATGTAATTCGAATTTCGGTCTAAAATAAAGAAAACTGACCAAAAACGGAAAATTTGAGTTGTACAAAATGAATAGATAATGCTCTTGCAAGTTTCTGCACCATTTTCAACAACCTTCACGCAAAAAAAATTGTACACTTAAATTCGAATGACATTTCTCTCTCTAAATCTCCTCATTCTAAATCACGTCGGGTAGTGTGAACGCTTACCTGATTAACTTTGACAGCTTCTAAATCTAATTGATTTAAAGTGTAGTGTGAACGGCTTATAAGGTTCTGAACGAAATCCAACAACTTCCAATTATAAATAATACGCTGAATAGAAATTATTGCCGATATCCCGATTGACTCCGCGAGTTAGCGTCTTTGAACGCGACACTTTGACAGCAGCCGGATTTTAACTTTTTCAAGATGGCACGAGGACTGTCGAAGGTCAATTCATAAAGAGCAGCCTGATAAAAAAAACTCCGAATAGCCCGATAAAAAAAATCGGACTGCTGTCAAATTAATACTATACAACAAACACACACACACACACAAATATATATATATATATATATATATATATATATATATATATATATATATATATATATATATATATATATATATATATATATATATATATATATATATATATATATATATATATATGTATATATATTATATGTATATTTACATATGTGTATATAAGTATAAATGTATATAATTTTATATATATATATATATATATATATATATATATATATATATATATATATATATATATATATATATACATATATATTTTTATATATATATATGTATAGATATATATATATAATTATTTATATGTATATATGTATATATAATTATATATATATAATTATACATATATATACATATATTCATATATATATATATATATATATATATATATATATATTTATATATATATATATATATACATATATATATATATATATATATATATATATATATATATATATATATATATATATATATATATATATATATAAATATATATATATATATATATATATATATATATATATATATATATATATATATATATATAAATATATATATATATAAATATATATATATATATATATATACATATATTAGTTAATTCTTTCTTTATTTAGTATAAAGAATATTGAAGCTTGAATATTCATACGCACAACATTTATATATTTTCAAATTTCTGCGCCAAGCCCCTACACCCGAAACGAGCCATTCATCTACGCACCGAACAATTTGTCCGCATGTTCGTAAATTTTCAGAGCATGGGTGAAATCTTGGTAAAATGAAGACAGTCTGCTTGCGTTATTGCGACTCTTAATATCTTTATACTCAAAGACTGAGTTCGATTTCACGTGAAATTTTCATACAAAATTTCATGTGAAATCTGCTTCGGCGAAAATTTAGCTTGAAAATAAGCAAGAGTGGTACTAATTTCTTAGCATGAAAAGTTGCTTTGAAGTTGCTTTCGCGTTGAAAACGTAGATGGCACTGAAACATGTCTCCAATCATTTCACGCCAATTTAGTTTGTACAGCTCATTCTTTCGAGCTAAAAAGTGACATTTGGTGTTTCAATTTGAAAATGGAGCAGTGCAAATGTCTTTCCAATAAGAAAATCAATCGAAAAGTGAAATTCTTGACATTTCATCCGTCAGAAATGAGCATTTTTTCTGTTTTTTTCCATTGCCAAAACTTTCGCTCGAAAGAATGACCAGATAATGGAGACATGTCAAAATTTCACGTGAACTCGAACTCAGTACCAGCCTTTATCCGTTAAAGTAGTTGATGAACGCGACCAATGCCTTCTAGAAGTACGGGCCGTCAGGCTACGTAATCGTTGTTGCTGTGACGTCATGGCGATAGGCAATTTTGACATTTCCACGAGGCAGTCCCGACACACACGGAGATTTGACTTGAGGTTTTTTTTAGCTAAAATATGATTAAAACGTTAGTTTTTTGTGCGTGGACCCGTTGTAGTAATAAAATTTAGTCCTAACTTGCATTTTGTGTCAATCAATTCTATCGATAGTGAATCGACACAAAACATTACATAACCTAACAACTACTGATAAACATTTCGTAGCGAATTTATCCAATTATACCGCGCGCATCGCATTAATAGGTTAATCACAATGCAGCGTTTTCCGCTGCGGCAAACGCAGTGCTCCACAGGGGGAGGCGTGAATGCCGCAGTTGAATTTGGTGAATCACAATGCAGCGACAATGTCGCTGTCAATGCAACCAAGGCACCAACCAAATTAATTTTTTTTCTTTTGTATTGCTAAATCCTGTTGTACGAGGATTAGGTTGGCTTATCACAATACACATCAGCCATCGCTTGTCTATTCCACCAGACCATTCAACCTAATTCAAACAACCTAATGGTGATGCCAACCTATGGTAGGTATCACCGCTAGTGGTGCGGAAAAATTAGAAATTTGGCAAAGTCTGCCGCTGCCGCAAATTCGGCCGCAGCCATTGTGCGCGTTACCATGCAAAACAGTGCATTCTAATTTTTTGACAGCACTTTGCCGCAGCCCACTGGTTTGCCGGAGTGGAAAACGCTGTATTGTGATTAACCTATTTGTGTTTTTCAATTGTGTGCGTTTTATCACAACCACAAACAAAGAATCCAAAAAATGGCAACATAAATTTCGCTATGGCCATATCCTCTAGTATTATAATGGAGGTGGCAGGGTGGTCTCGGGGTCATCCAAAAGATGCAGTTGCCGCAACAGATGGTAAGTGCGGCCATGGGTGACCATTGGTTGGCCGAAGACTGCCTGATAGGGCGAAGTCCCTATCGTCGCGTGAGGTGCTGAGCGCAACGCGCAGGTTATCTCTGGGATTTTGGCGTCCCATTCCTTTTGAGCAGGATCAATATAGGAACGTATTGCTGCCAGTATGGAACGGTTTAGACGTTCCGAGGCGTTCGCCTGAGGGGAATATACGGCGGTGAAGGTATGTCCGATACCGAATTCCTGTAGAAAGGTTTGAAATATAGACGACCGAAATTGTACACCATTATCTGTTGCGACACTCTCCGGGACTCCAACAAGGTGAAATACCCTTTTCCTCAGGATGTCGATGACTGCTTTCGCAGTGAACTTCCGAAGCGGCTCAACGAAGGGGAAACGCGAAAGATGGTCTAAGACGATGAGCGCTCCAATGTTGCCAGACTTGGACCTAGGGTAGGGGCCGATAATGTCGATGTACAAGCGCTGGAATATGCGCTCGGGAACGGACTGCAGCGTCATTGGTGGACGAAGGGTGTGTGAAGGGGCTTTGGTGGTTTTGCATGTAAGGCATGATCCCACATATTCTCGCACTTGAGCGGCCATTCGTGGCCAGAAAAACCATTGCCGTAATCGGCCGAGGGTTTTGGCCACGCCACCATGCGCACTCAAGGGTGGGTCATGAGCTCCCTTCACTAATTCTGCCGTCATTTCTGACGGCACCCACAACTTCCAGGCCAACTGGTCTTGAAGTCCGTTTCCGGTCGCATACTCGGTCCGCTTGTACACGAACCCGTCTACGACTTTTAGGTCCGGCAGCTGATGTTTTTCTGCCTGGACTTTTGCCGCTAGCTCCCTGTAAGGAGCACTTTGGAAATGCGGCGACTCTAAGTCTAGCTCCATTGGAGTCTCCCCGCCTTCTGCCGGCATCAACGCCTCAGCAGAGAACATGCGCGACAAGGAGTCCGGCACTACGTTTTGGCTTCCCTTTCGGTGGACAATTTTGAAGTTGAAACCTTGAAGTTTCAAGGCCCACCGGGCTAATCGGCCATTAAGGTCTGGTTGGTTCATTAGCCATTTTAGGGAAGCATGGTCGGTCACGATTTCAAATTCGTGACCTTCCACGTAGGCACGGAACTTCTTGATTGCCAACACCGCTGCCAGACATTCTTGCTCAGTGACGGTGTAGTTTCGCTGAGCGGGATTCAGTTTGTGGGACATATAGGCGATGGGGGCTTCAGCTCCGTCTTCTGTGCGTTGCACCAGCACGGCACCGACTCCATGTTGACTTGCGTCACATTGGATGGAGAAGGGCTTGTTGAAATCTGGGCTGTGCAGCACTGGGGCTGAAGCAAGGCTGTGTTTCAATTGCTTGAAAGCATTTAGCCTCTCATCGGTCCACACAAACTGACTCCGCTTAGAAAGCATGTCTGTCAGTGGCGTTGACAATGACGCATATTCTCTGACGAAGCGCCGATACCAACCGCAGATTCCTAGAAATCTTCGGAGTTGCTTCGTGGTAGAGGGAAGTGGGAAATCCATGATAGATTTCACCTTGTCAGGATCGGTCTGGATAGTGCCCCCACCAACAATGTGGCCAAGGTACTTGACGTCTCGCAAGAGGAACTTACTCTTTTCCACATTGATGGTGAGGCCAGCTTGCCTCAAATGGAAGGCGACCTGATGAAGTACCTGAAGGTGCGCGTCAAACTCATCTGTTATCACCAACAGGTCGTCGAGGTACACGAATACCTGGTGCTTGAGTTGGGGCGGAATAACCTTATCCATCAGTCGCGACATCGTTTGGGGTGCATTACACAACCCAAACGGCATCACGACAAAATGGTAAAGGGGTCGACCGGGCACAGTGAAGGCTGTCTTCTCCTTCGACTTCTCCTCTAAAGGTATTTGCCAGAAGGCGTCCTTTAAATCAAGGCTAGAGATGAAATTTGCCTTAGGGAGTCTGCTGAGAATTCCATCGATCAGCGGCAAAGGGTAGGCATCCTTCACTGTGACCGAATTGACCTTCCGGGCATCCAGGCATAAGCGTACTTTCGAAGGCTTTACCACCAACGTTACCGGCGAAGACCATGCACTCTTCGACTCTTCGATTACGCCCAACGCTAACATCCGGTCAATTTCCTGATATAGGAGCTTTTCGACAGCTGGTGACACAGAGAAATGTCTCTGTTTTATGGGTTTCTGGTCACCAGTGTCGATTTCATGACGGATGAGCGTAGTCTTTCCCAAGCCCTCAACAGCAAACGAAGGAAAGCAAGCAATCGCAGACCGAAATCTGCGATGCTGCTCCTGTGTGAGAGGGTGGGCGCAATCGTCGAGTGCGTCGAGGCTGTTGGTGGTGTCGACCTGTGGTGGTGGCGCAAACAGGTCTGTGGCCAGGGCGAAAAGACGGACGAAGTCCACACCCAGATAGAGATTCTGACTGAGAGTGGGTATTATCCACAACGTCAACGTCTTGGTGAGCCCCCGGAACGTGATGTCGGCTGATACTCGGCCTACGGCTTGATGTTGTGTGCCGTCAGCTGTTTTCAACCCGAGAGAAGCTCTTTTCCAGGGAAAAGCGTTCCTCTCGAGGAATGAGCGGGCTAGATCAGCCGCCATCACGCTCACGTTGGCTCCCGTGTCGATCAAACCCGATGTGAGTTGGCCGAACAACAGAACCTGTGCGTACGGTCGAACGTCACCTGGAGGCACGTTCAACAGAGTCGCACAATCCAATTGATAATGCCAACGACGGAACTGAGCGTAAAAACGCCTCATTCTCAACGTTGAACGTTTAGGTGTATTAAGAGGTTGTCTAATGGTGTTAATTTCGGAATTAAAAATTCGGTTTCGGACCGCCGTATATTTCCGCCATCTTAAGTGATATGGCAGAAAAGCCAAAGGTGTAGGAAGCTCTGCCTGTAAGAGTGGGATCGATAAGGTAGTAGAGTCCCCACTCGGCTGTAAACTATCTTCATTGGTGGTTGGGCCCAAGGAATTTGGAGACAGATCATCAGTCCTGTCTACCTGCTGGAACGGGGTGGAGCTTGTTTGCCCTGCGGGAGGCGTGAGATCTTGTTCCGCGCTCCCTGCGGTGAGTTTTTTGTCTGGCAGTTCACACAATTCGGTTTGTATGTGTCTGCCTTTCCGCAGCCATAACAGAATATTGTTCTGGGCTCCAAACAATCGTCGAAACGGTGTCCCACTTGCTTACAGTTCCAGCAAGTAGGCAGGACCGTGACTGCTTCCACTCCATGTTCTTCAGGTGAATCCTCATATTGGTCCAGCGGGTATTCTTCACGTAGTTCTTCTGTGGCGTTCCTCCAGTGTGAGGAACGGCGTCGACCTCCAAGCTCCATTTCAAAGTTCTCCGCACGGATGACGGCCTGACGGAGCAGACGAACAGAGGGAAGGTGTATCTGTAGCAGACCACGACGGATTTCTGGCAATAAATTGCGTCTAAGAATGTCAGCTAAGTCCGCGTCAGCAATAGGGCGCTGTAGCCGGTCGACAATCTTGTAGACGTCCGCACTGTAATCGTCGAATGTTTCATGGGGTCGCTGTTTCCTTCCTCGTATCTGCTCCATCAGGTCGGCATCCGTGAAGCGATCAGCGAAATGATCGCTCAGGGCCGACTCCAAATCTCTCCAACTGAAGTCTCGAGTTCTATTATAGAACCTCCAAAACCAATCCGCGGCAGGTCCAATCAACAGGAGGTGCATATGTTGGCATAGAATGTTAAAGTTTCCGCCCAAGGTATTTCTAGTGAGAGCCGCTACCCTGTTAATGAAAACCTCAACTGGCACAGTAGATTCACGACCAGAGAATTTTAGGCCCCACCCACCAATGATGCTAGCCACCTTATCGTGGTGGAACTGCACATTGTTACCACGAGGGGTGCGAGGTGAGTAGGATCGCGGCACTGGTACAAATGATTGTGCGCGAGGGTTCAGTCTTGGCGACTCTACATTCCCAGTCCGGGACGGAAGGTTTAATTGGGCCATGCGCTCCAGCATCACACGCATGCCGTTCTGCAATTCATTAATCTGTTGCTGAAGTCCGCTTAAATCTTGGGGCACTATAGAGCGCGCTCCTGCGGCTTCTGACGTCACATCTGATATTGGGGACGCTTTTGATGACGGGCCAGGTGGCTGAACTAAACCTTCCGCCCCCGACCCGGCTTGCAAATCGAAGTCCCTGATTTCCACATCCTCTGATCGCATGCCTCGGGTTTTTACTCCCGGCCTTTGCGTTTTAGGCCGAGCCCCTCGTGGCATAGATGCTGCAGCAGTGGGGGCCTGTCTGGCTCCTAAGGGGAGACTCAGTGGTCCACGGCACAGCGGGCAATCAGTATGATTTCGAAGCCATTGCTCCAGGCACGTTTCGTGAAATGTATGACCACATTTTGTGGTGTACGTAACCTGGGCAGCAGCGAATGACTGCTGGCATATGGAGCACTGAGCCTCCACTGTGGTGCCAGACAGATCCTCACTACTGTGACGCAGTGGCATTGTTCGGTCTGAAAACAATTACGAATGCTAAGAAATTCAAATTTTGGGTTTTGCACGATAACGTGACTGACGAGTTAATTCGCTTAATCTAAAGTTGGTTGCGGAAAATTCACGCCGCAGCCAAGTGCACAGCAGTGTGTGACTAACTCTTTCAAAGAGATAAATCTTAACAGCTAATAGGCCAAAGTGCCAAATTCAAAAATATATATAAAATATATATATACAAAAAAAATATATATAATATTTATATATACTTGTGTGCACACCTGTGGTGTGACTCACTCTTTTAAGCTTTTACAGCTACTAGGGCAAAAATGCCAAAAATTCAAAAATATATATAAAATATATATATAAGTGGGTGCACACCAGTGGTGTGACTAACTCTCAATAATTAGGGTCAAATAGTATACAGCTATCAAAGCCAAATGGCCAGAGTTAATTAAAAATATAACTTCAAAGTTCTAACTTTCCCAAAGTTTTAAATTTTCAAGGTTATATCAACAATGTAATTCCAAAGATCGGCCTTTCTATTAAGCGAAACCCGATCCATTCATCTCCACTTCAGGTCCGCTGGCTGGCTGGCTTGAACAAGACGCAAGAAATTGAAAGGTGAAATTGTGAACAAGATTAAAGTGTGAAACTATGTGAAAAATGATTGAATTATGTGAATGTTCAGTGTGAAAAATATTTAAGATTGAAAAGTTGTACGAATGTGAAAGTTACATTGGGTCGGTTCCGGAAGGGTACCGCCCATTATGTGGGACTGTTTCTCCCACCCGAAATTCCTCGAAAAGAGAGGAGCAAGGGACCAAAAACAACTATGTTGCTGCTTGACTCAGCCTCAGCAAATGGTTCAAGCTTGGCCAAGCTGCAGGGACGTGTAGGCGGCACCACGCCAACCTCACGTAATCCGCCACAGCTTGAACCAAACCCAAGCCAAAAGCCGAAGCTGGGTCAAGACAACAAGGATATCAAAATTTGGGACAGCTTCGCAACATAAAGTGGGGCAGGGGCCCTTCGGTTGACCGGGACAGGAGCGGCGGTAAACCACCACAACCTGTTATCCGCGGCCAACCTCCAGGTTGCACCCAGAGTCAAAAAAACTCAAAAAAAACAACACAACAGGAAGCTGCCCAAAAGGTAAGCTAACTAGGAATGATTTTAACCGGATAGGACTGGGAAGGATGTTTGCGGCTAGTAAGGAAAGAGCGAGCGATGCAGGTCTTAATTCAAGGGGTTTGTTCTCTCGAACGAAGTATATCGAATCGCAAAGGAGGCGATTCTAAGACCTGCTAGTGAGAATGGAGTTATTAGGATTTAAAGACGTGAAGTCTTAAAGGGAGTATGAGTCGAAACTCATAAGTATTTTCTCACTTTGGTGTGGGTTGCCCAAAACGAGTTTCGGGCCCCACGTTGGGCGCCATTTGTAGCGATTATGAAGGTGGCAGGTGGCCTTAGCACCACTTAGAACCAGACCGAAGTCCAGAACCAAGAGTGCTAAGGTCAAAAAGTGGAATGGCTAATGCCATTCAAGAGGCAAAACAAAAAAAAAAAGAATTGCCCCGAGAGCAGGGTGCCCTAGAAATGGCCGTAAAGGCCCCTTGTCCGCATTAGCGGAGCACCCTTTAACCAACCCCGACGGATGCTGGGGTGCCGCTTTGCTAGCTCGCTGCGGCTGGGGTGGGTTCTTTAAACACATGGGGATGGTTTATTACGATATATTTTCACAACCGCCAGCTTATCAGTGCGGATTTTTTTAACAGAATAATACGAAACAAATAAGCGTTCTGTAACTTTATTGCACACTACACAAATTTACCACCGATCGGTCTACATGTCGGAAAATGCGACTTCTCGTCGCTACCACGACAATCCAACGACTGTCCAGAGCCCATCGCTGCAAGCCCACAGCCAAGCTCCAGTGTCAGAATTTTACACAAACAAATTACCGTTAAAGGCTGGTACTGAGTTCGAGTTCACGTGAAATTTTGACATGTTTCCATTATCTGGTCATTCTTTCGAGCGAAAATTTTGACAATTGAGAAAAGCAGAGACAATGCTCATTTCTGACGGATAAAATGTCATGAATTTCACTTTTCGATGGATTTTCTTATTGGAAAGACATTTTCACTGCTCCATTTTCAAATTGAAACACCAAATGTCACTTTTCCGCTCGAAAGAATGAACTGCACAAACTAAATTGGCGTGAAATGATTCGCGACATGTTTCAGTGCCATCTACGTTTTCAACGCGAAAGCAACTTCAAAGCAACTTTTCATGCTAAGAACACAGTACCAAACTTGCTTATTTTCAAGCGAAATTTTCGCCGGAACACATTTCGCGTGAAATTTTGTATGAAAATTTCACGTGAAATCGAACTCAGTACTATGCTTTAAAGAGAACGGTATAATAGGGAACAACCATAGAGATGAGAAGAATGGATACGAAATGGACAGAGAGAAATGAGGCAATTTTCGACCAATGCCCCTAGAAGTACGGGCCGTCATGCTACGTAATCGTTTTAGCTATGACGTCAGTTATTCGGGGAATTTTGACCGTTCTCTTTAAAGCATAGTACTGAGTTCGATTTCACGTGAAATTTTCATACAAAATTTCATGTGAAATCTGCTTCGGCGAAAATTTAGCTTGAAAATAAGCAGGTTTGGTACTGTGTTCTTAGCATGAAAAGTTGCTTTGAAGTAGCTTTCGCTTCGAAAACATAGATGGCACTAAAACATGTTGTCAATCTTTTCACGCAAATTTAGTTTGTGCAGTTCATTCTTTCGAGCGGAAAAGTGACATTTGGTGTTTCAATTTGAAAATGGAGCAGTGAAAATGTCTTTCCAATAAGAAAATCAATCGAAAAGTAAAATTCATGACATTTTATCCGTCAGAAATGAGCATTGTCTCTGCTTTTCTCAATTGTCAAAATTTTCGCTCGAAAGAATGACCAGATAATGGAAACATGTCAAAATTTCACGTGAACTCGAACTCAGTACCAGCCTTAAAGTGGTGATGAGGTACGACTTGACATACGTTCGCTTTTGCGCTGTATGGGCACTTACGTTCACTCCTGTTTGCGTATGCCAAAAAGTGCTTTTTTTGCTCTAAAACCGGTCGGTTTTGACTAACGATTACGTTTGCAGACTCATCTTTAGTTAGGGCTAAAAAATTAAGGCAACAACCTTCGACAAGTCGTATTTTTCGGGGAATCGCCAATTTACTGTAGATGCATTTTAGGTAGATCATTGTATTGTGCCGGGCTTGTGAGCTCAAAGCAATATTTGCGACAAAATAGCGTTCTGGTAACAGTCTTCTACTGCGATTGCTGCGATAAACTTCAGTCGTGTTTTCTAGCGAATTCGATTTATTTTAGTTTTGAGGGAAAAATGTAAACGACTTTATGTTTTGGTCATAATTTTGTATTTTAAGATATGACATCGAAGCGAAAATTGAAGTCGTTGTCTTTAAAGCAAAGTACTGAGTTCGATTTCTCGTGAAATTTTCATACAAAATTTCACGTGAAATCTGTTTCGGCGAAAATTTAGCTTGAAAATAAAGATTAGTACGCTGCCAAATCTGAATTTCGGTCACTCGTTTTTGCTATTTATTTCTACACGAAAACATTTTCGTGTAGAGAAGTGTAGAATTTTACAAAGTGACAGTTAATTGTGTAGATGTTTGGCATTTGCATTTTGAATTTTGCAGCAAACAGAATAATGGATAGTGGAGCAATGTACAATAGCATAATGCGAAATATTAAATTTACCGAAATTGCCATAATAAACACTAAAGACGTAGGTTGGGAACGGCCCAGTCTGTTTGTTATTGCAATATGGCTTAAGCCATACAAAAATTAACTTTTATTTCCAATGTACCTATTCCTTCATTATTAATAATTGTTCTATTAAAGATGTATGATGCATTTGAATATTGTTCGGACGCGAAGTAAATACCGCATTCTGGTGCTCTAACTTTAATAAATTGTAGGTGGAAATTTTATCTATAATACTTATTGAAAATTGTAAATTGGTTGTGCTGCAGACTATACAACCATATTAAACATCGCTGTTATATTGTTTTCCGTCAAAAGTACAAGCCTCCAGCCCGTTTCACCTTTAAATTGTTCCATAACAACGTTAACACCGCATTACGCTCAACTTTGGCGCCATGGGACTTAAAAATTAACTTTCTTTGAAAATAACCTTTACAATCTACCAATTGTATGCGAAATACTATGTGTTACTATTCCATCAATGCTTCTTTCAGCTCTTCAATTTTAAATTCATTCAAGTTTGCTGCCTCATCATACTGCTATATTATGAACCAGACCGAAGTTTACGAAAGAAAGCAAGTTATAGTAGCAAATTTTAAAAACTACTTTCACGTTAAATTCAATTAAACTGAATGAAAATAGGCGTAGTTTTTCTAAGTAAAACAATTATGTAATCTATTTAAGAATTGTTTATTTAACTATTAACTATTGAACAAATTTCAAATTTCCAAATAAAATTCAAATTATACGCGCGTTCAAAATGGCCAAAATGATTGCTTTTCGTGACCAAATAAATAGCAGACCATTTAATTCCGGCACCTCGTGCCTGAAAAACTCTCCACTTGCGCTGCAGAGCCACCTACGAGCAAAGAGAAACTGAAATTCTGACACTTTTCAGGCAACGTTTCAGGACGGGTTGCGTACCGATTTTCTCAAGTGACCTGAAAAAAAATGCAGGTGCCGACATTCCGTCACTCTTTTCCCATGCATTTCAAAGGAGAACAGGAATTCAGGCTCAGCAGCGTACTAGCCTTAAGCAAGAGTTGTACTCTGTTCTAACAATGCCTTCTAGATGTACGGGCCGTAATGCAGAATGATGACGTCAGAGCATCGGGACAAATGTCGCGAAAAACACACGTAGTCTTATGGGACGTCCGCGGGAAAATGCTAATTGTACGGGTTGTGCTAAAGTGAGTGAAATGAAAACTAAAGTGGTTTATGCAGAACAGTGCTAGTGAACATTTAAAACACAAATTAATGCGGTGCGTGCGGTATAATGTGGAAAATTCGCTACGAAATGTTTATCGGTTGGTGTTAGGTTATGTGATGGTTCGTGTCGATTTACTGTCGCGATACAATTAATTGGTACAAAGTGTACGTTATGACTAAATATTATTATTATAACGCGTCCACGCACAAAAACTAACGTTTTATTCATATTTTAACCAAAAAACCGCAAGTGAAATCTCCGTGTACATCGGCACTGCCTCGTGGAAATGTCAAATTTCCTAAACTCATGACGTCACGGCGAGAACGATTACGTAGCCTGACGTTCCGTACTTCTAGAAGGCATTGGTTCTAAGCATGGAAAGTTGCTTCGAAGTTGCTTTCGCTTCGAAAATATAGATGGCATTGGCACATGTCTCTATAGTAAACTTATTGTGCTCTTATGTCAACTCACTGAATTTACTAATAAGAACGCACAGTTGCAAATACATTAATTATTTATTAAAACAACACACAACTTAATTTAAGACAAAGCAAAGTAAAAACTATATTTGCGGTGGTCGTGCCCATGGCACGACCGCGTCGGTCAACTGCTGTGCACGGCCGCGTCGGTTGACTGCTGTTGATCAAGTGAGATCCTTTGTCACGACGATGACGCGGTGCGAGTAATCCTGTGACAAGGTGGCCAACCTAGTGGTCGCTACATCTCCAATCATTTCACGCCAATTTAGTTTGTGCAGATCATTCTGTCGAGCAGTACCAGCTAAAGGCTGGTACTGAGTTAACCGTGAAGCTAAATTTTGACATGTCTCCATTATCTGGTCATTCTTTCGAGCGAAAATTTTGGCAATGGAGAAAAGCAGAGACACTGCTCATTTCTGACGGATAAAATGTCAAGAATTTCACTTTTCGATCGATTTTCTTATTGGAAAGACATTTCCACTGGTCCATTTTCAAATTGAAACACCAAATGTCACTTTAAGCTCGAAAGAATGAACTGCTCAAACTAAATTGGCGTGAAATGATTGGAGACATGATTCAGTGCCATCTACGTTTTCAACGCAAAAGCAACTTCAAAGCAACTTTTCTTGCTAAGAACAGAGTACAACTCTTGCTTATTTTCAAGCTAAATTTTCGCAGAAACAGTTTTCACGTGAAATTTTGTATGCAAATTTCACGTGAAATCGAACTCAGTACTATGCTTAAAAAGTGACATTTGGTGTTTCAATTTGAAAATGAAGCAGTGCAAACGTCTTTCCAATAAGAAAATTGATCGAAAAGTAAAATTCTTGATATTTTATCCGTCAGAAATGAGCAGAGTCTCTGCTTTTCTCCATTGTCAAAATTTTCGCTCGAAAGAATGACCAGAGAATGGAGACATGTCAAAATTTAGCTTCAAGATTAACTCAATACCAGCCTTAAAAGATAAATTTAAGCTAATAAACGAGTCGGAAAGTGATGCAAATAAAAAAATATAGACTTGGCAACTAAATATGAAGTATCGAATGGTACTGTTTCTTCTGTTTTGAAAATTAAGGAAAAAATTAGGAATGCTGTAGAAAAAGGCTCATATAATGAAAAACGATTGAGGAAACCCATGTAAAAAATGTTGCGTAAGGCCTATGATGATTAATCTATGGCACAAAAAAAGTTTATAAGTGGTAAAACGAGTTCAAAGCGGGCCGAGAACGCGTTGAAGGCGAACCACGCTCTGGACGACCATCAACGTCTACGGCGAGGGCCACGTCCGAAAAATCAAAGATTTGGTGCTTGAAAATCGTCGATTGACAATAAAAAACTTCGCTGATGGTGTTGGAATATGATTTGGCTCAGCCCAAACCATTTTGAAAGATGTTTTGTGTCTCAAACGCGTCTAGTCTCGATTGGTACCAAAATTGGTGTCTGACTAACAGGACCACTTGAAATGCATAATTACTGGAGACGAGACTTGGATTTACGCATACGACCCTGAAACCACCGACCAATCCAGTGAATATCGGGCAAAAGGTGAAGCAAGACCAAAAAGATCACGGCAAAATCGATCGAAAATCAAGGTCATGTTGGCAGTGTTTTTTGATTATCGTAGTCTGGTGCACTATGAATTCCTTCCGCGGGGCCAAACTGTCAACAAAAAATATTATTTGAGAATAAATAAATAAAGAATTTACATTTGATAAACAAATTCACCGTACTTTTTGATCACAGTAGTATGAAAGTTTGGATAAAGCCGTTTTTAAGTGGTTTGAAGCAGCCAGAAACGAGAACTTGCCTATATCTGGGGGATCTAATTAAAGAAAAGGCTTTAGATTTCGCAAAGTTATTGGGGTAGTCAGATTTTAAGGCAAGCACTGGTTGGTTGGATAATTGGTAGCGAAGGTAAGATAATGGAATATTTTTTCGAAAAAAAATTTGTTATTGCTATGCGTTGTTTCAGATATGATATTTGTTATAAGCAGATGTGCGGTGAGAGTAATGAGGTATCGGATGAAGGTTGCGAGAAATGGAAACGTACTGTTATACCAAAATTATTGGAAAAGTATGAAATGCGCAATGTATTCAACGCGGATGAAACGGGGTTGTTTTTTAGATGCTTACCGAATAATACTTTAACCTTCAAAAACGAAAAGTGGCACGGAGGGAAGCACAGCAAGGAGAGAGTCACGCTACTGTTGGGGGCCAATATGGACGGATCAAAAAAATTTAAAATTTTGCTAATAGGAAAAAGTAAGAGCCCCCGCTGCTTCCGAGGAGTTAATTGGCTACCAGTTGGCTATAAATCAAATACGAGGGCATGGATGACAGGCCAATACTTTGAGGAATATCTTTTGAAGATAAAATGCTTTCACAAGCCGGAAGAAAAATTCTCTTACTCTTTGATAATTGTCCGGCTCATCCTCAAAATATTCAATGCAAGTTACGGTCAATTGAACTTGCATTTTTCCCACCAAACATGACATTAAAAATACAAACGCTCGATCAAGGAGTAATACAGAACTTAAAATGCAATTACCGTCGAAGAATTTTGAAGAAAATCATAAAAGACATGGAATCGCTTACGAAACGTGTTATTACATTGAAGGACTGACCAAAGCGTGGAAGGTTGATGTTAAGTTTGGGACCAAAGGTCTGTTCCCGTACTACGATTAACTGCGATTAATCGCGATTAATTGCAATGAAGCCGTTCCCGTACTCCGTTTTACTGGAAACTGAAAATTTCCGCTCTTTCAGCAAATTTCAGTAGGGTCTGAGCTACTGAAAAATACTGAAAAGTGTCAAACGGAGTAAATATTTTCAAATATGCGCGGCAAGCAACATATTTTTTGCGTAATGTTTTGCGTCTGTTTCCGTACTTTCAGCAAACTGCAGCAGTAAAAGAATTTGGCAGCTGGCTTCTTTTTGCTGCAAAATTTGGCTTGCATTTGGCTTGCAGCAAAAATACGGAAACGACTTGCTGCGAATCTATTTTAATATATTATAATAGATTCAAGTACGGAAACAGACCTGTTGCTATGAAGGTCGAATATTTTTGTGGCGATAATTTATTACCGCTTAGGATGACTTTATAATCACTATTGTTCTCCCAAAAACCGAATACTAACACTTTCGGCTGTCAATTTTCAGGAAATACAATGAGAGCGTTCCCGTAATTTTCATGAAATTCCCCACCACATGACTCAGGAAAATTCAGTAAAATTCAGTTACTGAAAGTACGGGAACGCGCTAATTGTTTTCGCAAAGCGGGATTTGGTCTACATTCTGTATGGGAGGCTGATGACGATATGCTATTACATTTCTTGAGATAAAACCGAAACGATACGGAATCTGATATTCGAATCTTGGGGCCTTTCCGAATTGTCGTCTTCACCTTGGTCTTGAGCTTGTTATAACAGAATGTGACGTCACATCAAGTTTAGCTTGTCCGAATAGTTTATCTTCGGCTTGATATTTCTCCCCTGTATAACAGTTCATGATAGTCTCATATCGTTGTTTAGACGTCATGATACCATGTTTGATTTATATATTTACAAATTACAATTATGTAAGAAAATCTAAACTTACAATCAAAACGGTTATTGTGCATATGAGCCCAGACTTGCCATTCGACGAGCGCTTCGCGTGGTAGAGCAGGAACGATAATGCAATCGATTATTGCATTTGTCGTACAACGTTCCCATTGCTGACGAGCTTCGGTAATTTAATTCGTATGTGCTGTGAAGCAGATTCGTAGCTGACCGTTGGCATTCATTCTTTTCGTTATGCGTGCAATATGTCTCAAAGCTAATTTAGATTGGGGTAGTCTTCCACCCTCAATCAGTTTCATGCTGCCAGGTACAAGAGCACAGTCTTTCATTCGCCATCTTTCCTTAAATGTCATAACAAGGCAAGACAGAGAATCCGGACAGTCTATCTTGATCTCCTATAACTGTTATAATAGGTCAGCTAAAACGCTGACGTCATAATCTGTTATACGGAGATCACGACCAAGTCGGAGACACGAATTCGGAAAGGCCCTTGGAATCTGAATTCCAGACTTGGATGCATATAACAAATCAATCGGAAAATGAAGACTTTTTCCGCGAATATTTACAAATTGATGAAGATCTAACAACGACAGAAGTTCCAAGTGATATCGATATCGAGGATTTTCGTATGGAATTTGTAGAGACGTTTACCAACGAGCCTGCGAGCGATGAGGAGGACATAAAATGCGAGATTGTTCAAAAACCGACGAAGAAATCAGTTGAAGACTCTTTAAAAGTTTTGTATTTGTATTTACAAACAAATAAAAATACGACAACAGCAGTTTATAACGCCCTAACTGATATTGAAACCATTTTTGACAATTGGAACAAAAATATAGAACATCAATCACAGATTACGGCATACTTTAAGGAAGTTTAAATGATCAAATCATTAAATGCCTTTCTAACATATTAATTGTGTTTTATTTCTTACATTCAAGCTTTTGAATTTGTAATTCGATAGCTAGAAATCTCCATAACTCGGATTATTTTAGTGGCAGGTGGTAGTTTGGGTTATCGAAGTTCAACTGTATTTCATTTTTTCTTGTTACTCAGGACTATTTTTATTCGGGTATGGCATACTGGCAACAATAACACAACTTCCCAAATTATCGGCAAAATTCAGTCCTTCACTCAACTTCCTATCACAACGCTTAACAATATTGCGCCCAGTCGACGATCACCTGCAATCGCTTTTGCATATTCAGCTAATATCCTTTCGACTTGTTGTCCGGCCGCACGAGGCTCCCGGAATACATATTTATTCTTCTCAATATTGGGTATAATTTGCTTTTCGCTCAAAAGTTTATAGACAATATCCAAATTGCCGTATGATACTGCTGGCACTACATTGCAAATGTTTTGAATGGTCATCTCTAGTTCAAGTATCTACATGTACAGATTTGTTTACTTTCAAGTCATTTTCTGAGGATCGTATACGAGCCATGTCCGGGTTATTTCGGTTTCCGTAGTTGACATCGAATTTTTTGCCAGTTGGAGCTCGACAAACCGCTAAAGGGAGAACGGCATCAGTAGGTGCAACATGATCGTAAAAGTATTGTTTGACGCAATCTTGACATGATTGGAAGTGTTGTTGACCTCATTGTACCACCAGCGACTATGACCTTAAAATATAATATTCTAAAAAATCAACACTTAAAACGACGAAAAGCAAATTCTCATTCCGATCGACACTTTCTCACTAGTTCGCTGAAATGCCCGCCAAAATTTAATAATAAAAATTTCACCATAGTCTTCTTAGGTTTGGAACTGAACTACATCAGGACCTGCCCATCGTCACAGCATTCCGTCAGACATTCCAGAAAAGCCAACAAAGGCCGGATCACATTCGATGTGGTTTCTTTTTCAACAAATTTCTTCTCCTCTGCTTTAGAATCATCCTGCGATTCAATTTTTTCCCTTTCATTCTTCGACAATCTTTTAAGCAAGTGTTCTTCTTCAGGTTTCTTCAGCACTCAAGAGACGCCTTTGGTATTGTTTTCTTTCTCCACAGCCGGTTTACGCTGCTCCTCACATTGCGACGAGTCTGTTCGCAAAAGTCGAGAATTTGAAAGAGATCGATGTTGAAGAATTCACCGTCGGACATAAGCTCATGAGTTCGTCGGACCCTATATGTGGTATCGCTAAAAATTCCTTCAGGTGGTTGAAGAAGCTTTCCTAGTCGTTTTGTTACAAATATCAGTTGATTGATTTTCAGAAGATTCTTCGTTTTGAACCGAGAGTAATATTTTGTTTTGTAGCTAACAAGTTGTTTTTGGGCTAGCTGAAGTTGCGCTTAGCTGAGTTCACTACTATAAATGTAATTTATTGTATCCACGAGATTATGTGCTTCGTCGATTATCGCAACGCTATTTTCTAAATCGATCGCGGTTTGAACTCTTGTTTTATAGCCGCTTGAATTGAATAGTATGGACATGCTTTGAGTTTTTCGCCAGCTTGAATTAAATCTTCGATATCGGCTATTTTTACAAGTGAGCTCTCGCGTAATACTTCAATAACTCGGGATTTGTAAGGGCAGCATGCTTTGTTGTTTGTACGAGACCTTTTCCTTGCTCTTCCGTCGTCTTTGGAGCTGGTGTTGTTGACTGGGATTTTTGCAGATCCAAAAACCGTCCATTTATCATTGCGGCCGATCGCAGTCGTTTAACGGTTGCATTCATGCAAAGATTTTGCCGGGATGCAAGAGATAAGCGCCGGACACAATGCTCCATTCCATTCCAGAATAAACGTCAAAGTTGGCGGCATAGAAAATGTACGAGACTGAGCACATAAGGTTTGAATGGAATGGAATGGAAAGGACGAGTTGACCAATTTACAACTTTTCTGGGTCAGAAGAGTATTATTATTAATACTAAAAAAATTTTGCTGTGGTTTTGGTTTATGCAAGAGTACAAAACTCATTAGCATTCCAAATAACTATAAAAAATTGCTATCCATTCTAAAATAATCACGCAAAACTGAAATTTCAAAACTACAAGTAAATTGTCGCACACTAATGCTGGAGTTACAATCAATGCAACCAACATTTGTTGCACAACAAAATTAGTTTGAGCCCATGAGAACGTATGAGAGCAGCTACAATGATGCAACACAACTTTGTTGCGCAGCAGAGTTTGCTCATACCTCAAACTTGGCATGGCAACAAAATACCCAATTCCACCTGTTCCTATGAGCGTTCGGGACTTTGAGCACAGCGTAATGAGTAGTTCCTAACCAGCGTACCAACTCCGTATATGTATACGGCCCAAAAATCCAGTGATTTAACCTGAGATTGTATTGTTGGTCAGCCTGGAAAGTTGGAAGAAATCGCATGGAACAGAAAGAGATGCAATATACAATTCGGCAACTACATACTCAAGCTAGATTTTTCGCTGCTCACATACGGCCCACTCTCGCAAAATATACCAACATAATCTCAGGCTGCTTTGACAGATAATGCATTGCGTAAATGGAGGAGCAATTTCAAGGTCAAAGTGTTTTTTTGGGAAAGTGGAATAAGTTGGTACGCTGGTTGTTATTACGCTGTGCTTTGAGTATAAATATATTAAGAGTCGCAATAAAGCCAGCAGACTGTCTTCATTTTCTCAAGATTTTACCTATGCTATGAAAATTTACGAACATTCGGACAAATTGTTCGGGTCGTAGATGAATGGCTCGTTTTGGATGAAGGGGCTTGGCGCGGAAATTTGAATATATATAAATGTTGTGCGTAAATCTGATATGAATATTCAAGCTTTAATATTTTTTTGCCGAAACTAAATAGTTGATATACGAAGTGAAACGTGAACTAAATAATTAGCTAATATATATATATATATATATATATATATATATATATATATATATATATATATATATATAGTATATATATATATATATATATATATATATATATATATATATATATATATTATATATATATATATATATATATATATATATATATATATATATATATATATATATATATACATATATATATATATATATATATATATATATATATATATATATATATATATATATATATACATATATATATAAATATATATATATATATATATATATATATATATATATATATATATATATATATATATATATATATATATATACATATATATATGTATATATATATATATATATATATATATATATATATATACATATATATATATATATATATATAGGTTTGGTTAGGTTGAAATGGCTGCCGATCCCCAGAGACCTGACGACCGGCACACATAGGCACAAGAGAGGCCCGTTGTGATACCATACTAAATTAGTGACTCTCTCCTACTCACTAAAATCAGGAAACCATCTGCTTCCTCTGATAAAACGGACTATCGCCTTTAAATTGACCTGGGACAGTTCCGTCAGATTTGAGAGAAAGGGTGCACCTAGTGCCGCCAACCTTCTCCTTGCCAAAGCCGGGCACTGGCACATGAGATGAAGGACGGATTCCTCCTCATCCTCTGAGCCACAACTCCGACAAAAATCGTTGAACTCTACGCCCAGTCGTTGCGCGTGCCGCCCTTTATATATATATATATATATATATATATATATATATATATATATATATATATATATATATATATATATATATATATATATATATATTTATATTTATAAATATATATATATATATATATATATATATATATATATATATATATATATATATATATATATATATATATATATATAAATATATATATATATATATACATATATATATATATATATATATATATATATATATATATATATATATATATATATATATATATATATATATATATGTATATATATATATATATATATATATTTATGTGTATAGTATGAATTTGACAGTAGTCCGATTTTTTTTTATCAGGCTGCTCGTTATGCATTGCTTTCGAATCGCATGTTTGAATATTTGTTCAATATTTTTTGTGCAGTTAAGAGCCTAGACAGACAGCGCAGCCTAAATGATCATTTGCCGTTAATCATCATTTAAGTGCCGTGTGTCATATGGTAATTTAGACTAATCACCACTAAATGACCAAATTATCAATCATTTAGCAAATCGCTAATGATCATCAAAGTTTCATCATTTGTTCTTAAATTATGTAGAGCTGTCCGATACAATACAAAAACCCCTTGCTCAAAGTGACTTTTTGTTATGGAAAAGAAGAACAAGACAACGTTTAAGAAACGTCAAACAAAGATATAGAATAATCATCCATATCTTTGACGTTAAATTAGCAATGTTCGCGTACCTGAATCTATTATAATATATTAAAATAGATTCTCAGCAAGTCGTTTTTGTACTTTTGCTGCAAGCCAAAAAGAAGCCAGCTGCCAAATTCTGTTACTGCTGCAGTTTGCTGAAGTTCGCCAACAGACCTAATGGAATCAAAAAAGAAAAGGTCGAACTGGAGCGAGGCGGATGAATTGCAGCTCATCGATTTGTGGGCTGAACGAATTGGCGATTTGCGAAAGGCGCGGAGAAATTCCCACATATATGGAGAAATTGCGCATGCATTGGGAAACCACACGCCTCTGGAAGTCCATATTAAAATTAACAATTTTACTCAGCGCTACCGGTAACTATATTATTTTCAAGAATAATCACATGTTTAATTAGCATATTTTGTGATCTGCAGGAGCGAAAAACGGAAAATAGGCCCGTCAGGCGGATCTCCATCAAATTGGAGGCATTATCAGGCAGTCCACGAAATATTAGGACGATTTAAATGCCACTCCGAATTGGCTGAAGAGTCGTTTGTGTTTGTAAGTTAACAAAATTTTTATTTTTTTAAAATAATTTCATTATGCACATATGTTTTCTTAGGATTCTGAAGCACATTCTTCTGCTGCCACAATGTATCATTTCGAAGTGGAAACGATGATGTTTCCAGGAGAAGATTCGTTTGCAGAAGAAAGTCAAGCTCCATCAATTAATATGGACGAATCATCATCTCCGGACGCAAGTTCCGCTGGAACGACAAGTTCGGAGTCGCCTGAAGTGGCATCATTATCCCGTCGACGCTCACGACCTGCAAAGAAGAAAAACAGTGCTTTAGAAATGCAGCAAGAATCATTGCAAATTTCGAAAGCAACTCGGGAGTTGCTACAGGAGCAACTCCAATTCGACAAAGATAAGGCGAACAAGCAATTGCAAATGCTCAATGACAATACGAAAAATTGTGAGGCGTTCGCAAGTAAAATGATTGAAATTTCAGAGCAGCAATTGAAATTGCAAGGTGATTTTTTAAATTTCATGAGAGATACGTTTGGGGCAAAATAAAACATTGTAATACTGACCCAAACACATTTCCAATAAATTTTAATGTCAGAAGTGTGATTTTTTTTAGATTTTAAGTAATGTTGAATAGTTTTTTTGTTATTTCTTACTTAAATGTTCAAAACTGTTTGAAGTATCGAGTTGTTTCTTAATAAAAATTTTTCATAGTAAGTACTTGTTTAGAGTTTTACTTACCGAAATACGAAGCCAGTGCTATACGCATTGCTTTAGCGTCAATATTGGTTTCTCCGGCATTAGTGTTGTGTTGTGGTTGGCGATTCTTTTGAGAATATTCCATTTGGTGAAATTCTTCTAGCCAGCTGTTCCAGACGCTGTCTCCATCCTCATTTAAAAAGTTGTGCAAAATGCAACAAGCTTTTATGACCCTAGAACTATTTCTAGGGCGAATCTCTAAACCTTTTCCGATTTTTCTGAATCTCGCCTTCAGATGCCCAAATGCATTTTCTACTACTCTTCTGCATTTAGACAGCTTGTAGTTGAAAATTTTTTGATATACAGGCTGATTCGGAATGTACGGAAAAGGCTTGAGCAAACACTTCGAAAGTGCAAAAGCGGAATCTCCGATCAACACAATTGGAATTTGGACGTTTTCGATAACTTTAAAGTGCTCCATGAATGTGGAATGATTTTCATGGAATTTCTTTAAAGAGGAGCTTTCGAAAATGCTGGAATCATTGTTCCTTCCCAGGGTGCCGACACTAATATAAGTGAATCTGCATCTAAAAAATGTTTATTAGAGAATTACTTATAAAAAAAGTATAGAATTTACCTGTAGTCAACCGATGCAAACAAAATCACGGAATACCACCCCTTATAATTGTAGTAGTCCGCAGCTTCATCTTTACTTGGACAAATTTCTATGTGACAACCATCTAACAATAATTGTTCCATATAATATTTATGAAAATATTTAAAGATAAAAATATTGTAGTTACCTATTGCACCAAAACACTGTGGGAAGCCAAGCTGTTCGAACCCAGCAACAATCTCACCGAATTTGGCTTCAGACGGTGGATACGCATTGAGGTATTCGCTCATAAGAGTTGCGATAATTGCATCGCAAACCTCCAAAACAATTTCTCCGACTGTTGTTCGGCCAACGCCAAACAAGTTTGCGACGGTTCGGTATTCGCTGGAGGAGCCAAGTGAATATAGAGCTATGCCTACTCGTTTTTCCAGTGGAATACACTTTCTTTTATTAGTGTCTTCCCTTCGCAAGAGGCTCAATTTCTCGCATAGCTTGAAAAATGAACATCGTTTAATGCGGAAATCTTGCTTAAATTTTTCGTCGCTGTACAGCGGTACTTCTATTTCCCAAAAAGAACTTGTACGCTCCTGAAAATTTAAAAACATTTCATTACAACAACATCAAAAACATTTTGCTAACTACTCACAATATGCCATATTCTTCTATTTTTCATCCGGCCACGAAAAGGCTCCAATGAACCAATTCTTGCCACCACCACATTTCTACGCATTTTTCGCGAGCTAACTCCAACTTTGAATGCATTCAAATGTCGTTCTTGCTGCGTCTCTAAGAACTTACGCATATAGCACATTTTTTCGCGTTCTAAATGCATGTATTGCGACATAAAACACGCAAAATACGCTTTAAAAACTTCCGATGCATGCATTTTTACAAACTAATGGCTTCGAATGACAGTTCGAAAGTCTAAATGTCAAATACAAACGTCATCTTCATCATTAGCGCAAGGGCTGTGTGTCAGGTACATTTAAATTACTAATTTAGGTATTAATGATCATTAGTAAATTAGTAATTTAAGTGCCTGTCTGTCTAGGCTCTAAAACCTGTCCAAATAATACCTGCACACCAAATAATTGTTTATATTATTATAATTCATTATATTATTAACTTGTGTTCTACCCATATCTAAATTGCCTCCCGAAATTTTCAAACAAATTTAATGTACAAATTATATGCCCCCATGCATCATCTTCTTACTTACGCCATTGACCTCCGACAGTCCTCGCGCCATCTTGAAAAAGTAAAATCCGGTAGCTGTCAAAGTGTCGCGTTCAAAGACGCCAAATCGCGGACTCAATCGGTAAATCGGCAATAATTCTTTACTAAGCGTGTTAGTTATACTTGAAACTTCTCGGATCTCGTTAAGAACCTTACAGCAAGTGCTATGGTGGAAAGTTTTTTTTGAATTAACATTTCAAAAGCCTCTTTTTAATAGTTGTTTCTTATCGATTTCTATTGCGTGTCGGTAGTTTGTTTACGTTTACTTTACGTGGCAAGCAAAATTTGACAGCAACCGGATTTTTCGCTCCCATGTAGTGATAGAGTGAAAGGCAAGGGGGAAGGCACAAACTCGCGACACACACCTACAGGCGTTTACAGTGTTTCTGCTACTCTTAATATCTTTATACTCAAAGGTTCGGGAAATCGGAACTGTCATATGTACAGTTCCGATTTCCCGAACGCTCATAGGAACAGGTGGAATTGGGTATTTTGTTGCCATGCAAAGTTTGAGGTATGAGCAAACTCTGCTGCGCAACAAAGTTGTGTTGCATCATTGTAACTGCTATCATACGTTCTCATGGGTTCAAACTCATTTTGTTGTGCAACAAATGTTGGTTGCATTGATTGTAGCTCTAGCTTTAGTAGAACTCCATTGACAGTTCGAATTGTCAAAGCAATTGTCATCGAGCAATAGCCGTTAAATCTTAACCCCGAGAGGACATGGCAATTTTAAAAGGTACATTAACACCTGTCAGAGTGCAAGTCGCGACCGGCCTTCTATATGACGGCCATGGTTCAACGTAACCTAAGGTCTGTTTCCGTACTTCAGCAAACTGCAGCAGTAACAGAATTTGGCAGCTGGCTTCTTTTTGCTGTAAAATTTCGCTTGCATTTGGCTTGCAGCAAAAGTACGGAAACGACTTGCTGCGAATCTATTTTAATATATTATAATAGATTCAAGTACGGAAACAGACCTCTATACTTCATATCTTGTCATATTTATACAATACACTTTCAATGCGAGTGTAACCTATTCCGCAAAACAAGTTTCTATGGTTATACCATGGCCTTCATATAAAAGGCCTATCGCGACTTGCAATCTGACAGGTATTAAGCTACTTTTTGAAATTGTGTAGTCCTCTCGGGATTAAGATTTGTTGGCAATTGCTCGATGAAAATTGCATTGACATTTATTTGACATTTCTTTGACAAATAATAAAGTGAATGGTGGTGTTCGGTTAAGTCAGGCAAAGAGTCTATTCTATTTGTCCTATTATCTTCGGTTTTTCGCGTAAAATATGTTTCGGAAAAGTGTCGTGGAAGTACTATGTTTATTTTGCTGCTTACAAGTGAAATATGCAATTTGGAATACCAGCCAACTACTCTCGGCAATGTGAATTGTAAACAATTGCCGATTGTGGTTGGTAGGATTTATTCCACTTTGAAAATCTTCAAGTTATTGTATACAAACGATAATTCGGATAAGTTTCGTGAAAGTGCTCCGATTATACTGCTGTGTGCCGAGAATAATTTACCGTAGTTGAAATGTTATCTATATAATTTTGCTTATTTCCAGTTCCATATCCACTTGCAAATCCTCATGCACGCGTGAATACTGGCATCGCTTGTCCCCTGAAAGCTGGAACAGCGTATGGGTACCAAGCTATTTTACCTGTTCAAAGGTCATATTTAAAGGTAAGTAGTTTGATGAATCGATAAATATATTATTAACTTGAAATGTTTTTTTGTATGTTAGATTACACTCAAAGTTAAATGGCAATTGGTTGACAAAGGGTGCATCAATAATTTGCATTCAACACCCTGCTAGGCTACAGTAGACACGGGACATTTTATACTTCAATAGATTTTTTGTTTTGCTAAAAAATAACTGTTTAATTGTTAATTGTTTTTTGGAATATAGAAACATCAACTTGTGAGTACATATATAAAATATTTATTTTCTCATCAATTACCCATTTAGAATGAGTAACAATACAATTTAAATAGTTCGTTTTATTTTAAATGTATATTTCAATGGGTATTGGTTCAATTAAAGTCAGAGTTTAAAAACTTACAACAAAAAGTATTTATTTGGAATTGTATTACTTATTAAATATTTATACATTTTGAGATACATGATTAGGCAGATGTTTTAAATGTTTACAAAGCAAAATATTTTCTATTTGATGCCTGTGATTTTCTTATATTGTTTATATTATATATATCATGTCATGTTTGTTTATATTATATATATTGTTTATATTATATATATCATGTCATGTACTAATTTCAATAACGAGTAATGAGAAAAAAAGAAGTAGAGTTAGTTTTAATAAACAATAGATTTATTATTTTGAAGCATAATGTAATAAACGATATTTCAATATGTATCATAATTCTTCAACGATGTTTTTTTAACAAAATAAAATATTCAGACGTTCCATTAAAAGTAGAAAATAATGCTGATCATATAGCGGACGGACACTTTGTCCAACTGGATCCTAGAGGTCTGATGCCTGTTCATACTCAAGAGGAGTTCCTCATCACTACTTACAACACTATCCAGTCGTCGGACGGTGCAGTAACGCTCCGAGATAAAGATCCGCAGCGCCTTCTTCTAGAGAGCAAAATGTCACTTTTACGCGAGTTATATTCATTCTACTCCATCACAAATGCATGAATTAGTATTAGTATTTTCACAACGCGATGCCGAGCTACAATCTTACCTAAACCAAACATTGTGAAGAGGAACAGCTCTTGATGACTGTCACAGATCTTATCGATTTCGAGGACGTTGAAGCGCATCCAGTAGAAATGACGATGAGAATCATGTCGTGGGGAATTACTTGAAAACTGTGCAGTACAATATTCAAAACGTTGAAGAGGAGGACAATAATGTCTGTAAGATTTTTTGGAAAACTGTAATGGCTGCATTTAAAGCTAAATACGAATGATTTTAGTCTTGGTAGCCGATAAGCCTGTAGAAACGAGAGCCCAAGCAAGTTTCCGTATCTGTATTTTAGAAATTGTTCGGATAAGTGACTGGAAATAGTTCGAATTGTTTTCAAAGGCATATAAAAAAGAAAATAAATCACAATGCTGACCGTGGTTCTTGGTAAGATTCGCAGCAAGCCGTTTTTGTGACTAAACTAAGCTACTATACAGCTCCTCTTCACAGTTCTGGCATTCCTACTTACCAACATATGACTCCTCTTCAAATTCCTGGCTATTCTGCTTGTTCCTGCAAATCAATTTGATGAAGATTATGAAAAATTTATTCGATGCAATCTACCTACCTTTGTTTATATTCTTTTCCCGCTCACTGCAACTGACATGACATATGAGTTTCCTCATATCTCCTGTAGGTGGTTCTCGTGAATCTCTTTAACACCAGAGAAAAATATAACTGTGCGGATCGGTTGAGAAAAGTAGTGTTGTAGTGTGACGTTACGAT
Organism: Nemotelus nigrinus; assembly: GCA_947369275.1. NCBI lineage: Eukaryota > Metazoa > Arthropoda > Insecta > Diptera > Stratiomyidae > Nemotelus > Nemotelus nigrinus. The sequence goes on from OX376372.1 coordinate 152,407,176, forward strand.
TACACAATGATAACGCACACTCATACTTTGTAAGCATTATCTTGTGTAGTATGATTCTATATTAGTATTACAGTACTTTACATTTAACAAAAACCAGAAATTATTCGATAAGAACCTGTCTGAATTATAACTTAGAAGTAAGCGGATCGTAATAAATCATGTTCGAGTAAAGCCGGTCTTTTAATTATACCACATGGCGCTGCGGCAAATAAATTTTTTCGGAAAATAATTATATATTCGTGTTCTCCTAACGTAATGAAAAGAAGTGTTGTAATTGCAAGTGAAAATATTATCATTGAATGGGAACTGCAAACAAAAGTAGTATAAAATTACCTGTAAAACGTGGCCGACCTGCAAAGCGCACAGTTATAGTGGTCGAAAAAACAATGGATTATTTGAAAAGACCAGAAACTCTAAAACTGGATGGGAATATATCGGAAAATTGGAGAATATTTAAGCAGAATTACGATATATTTGCAACGGCTATTGAAATTGAAAAGAAATCGGAGGCTGTGAAAATTGCTATCTTCCTAAACGCCATTGGCCCAGAAGCATTGGAAGTGTACAATTCATTTCACTTGAGTGACGAAGATAAAGTTAAATACAACAAAGTATTAGAATCGTTTTCGAAATTCTGTATACCGAAAAAGAATGAAGTATATGAGACTTTTATGTTTCATTCGAGGAATCAACGCGAAGGAGAACCGTTTGATAACTTTCTATTGGACCTTAAAAAGCTGATAAAGAATTGCGGTTTCACTTTGAGTTCGAGCAGAGGATGCTCAGAGACAGAATTGTGTATGGGATTTATGACAGTCGACTACAGAAAAAATATCTAGAAACACCAGAGTTGACGTACGAGAAGGCAGTCGAACTTGGGCGTGCAGCAGAGGCATCCGAATTACAGACCAGGAGAATGAAGAAAATTAATTCATCGGCAGTATTAGCGGTTGACGGGATCACGGACAGAACACAAAATCGGCAACAGTATGCGCGGAATAGAAATGGATATGATAAGATGAGTAATTCAAGCAAATACAGTAAATGTAACAGTAATTTAAATGCAGTTAATTCTAATTTTTCTAAAAATAATATACCAAGACATAGCAAAGATTATACTAGTGGGCATAATTTTAGGTCAACTACAAATGTAAAGAGAAATGACGCTGTTCAGCGGCAGGGAAATAAATGTCGGTATTGCAACAAGTTTCACCCACCCAAAAATTGTCCAGCATATGGGAAAAGATGTGGTATTTGTGGTAAATTTAATCACTTTGCAGAAGTGTGTGCAGCTAGACTGGTGAGTGAAATAAATATTAAGAACGCAAATGACACTTTTTATATAGAAGCTATAAATAATTTAAATGATTTCGGAAACAAGCGGGCTTGGTATGAAATTGTACAAGTAGATAATACTATCATTAGTTTCAAGCTCGATACGGGATCTGATTTGAATACTTTGCCCACCAGCTACTTTAACAAGCTTAATAAAAAGCCTAAATTGGAGAACTTTGAAGGGAAGGTCGAAGCTTATGGAGGAGCTTCTATTAGTGTCTTGGGAAGAGTAAAGCTTTCGTGTGTTATAAAAGAGACAGTAGTAATGCTAGAATTTGCTGTCATAAATGAGCAAGTTACCCCTATTCTAGGATTTGAAACCTGCAGAAAGCTTAATCTTATCCAAAGAGTGGAAATAATTAGTACTCAATCTAAAAAAGGAATACTGGAAAAATATGAGGATGTTTTTGAAGGACTAGGTTGCTTTGCAAAAAACGTGTCCCTCAAGCTGAAAAATGATGCAAAACCTACAATCAAACCAGCCCGCCGCGTCCCCCTTGCAGTACTGAAGCCCCTAAAGAAAGAATTGTATAACTTGTGTGAACGCGGTATCATTCAAGAAATGAAAAACGAAAGCGTAACTTGGGTTTCTAATTTAGTTATAGTGGAGAAAAAAAATAAGCAATTGAGACTTTGTTTGGACCCCAGGGAATTAAATCAAGCAATATGTTATGAAAATTATCTAATACCAACATTTCAAGAAATATTAAGTAAGCTAGCACATAAAAAAGTGTTTAGTGTACTAGATCTTAAAGAGGGTTATTGGCAAGTTCAATTATCAGAAGAAGCAAGCAAGTTGTGCGCTTTCAGTACCCCGTTCGGAATTTTCAGATTCCGAAGATTACCATTTGGAATAAATTGTGCACCGGAGCTGTTTCAGAAACTTAATGAAGAAAACTTCGCAGATATTCCTGGTGTAACAGTATATATAGATGATGTGTTAATTGCCGCTGAAAGCGTTGAAGAACACGACGCAATTTTCATACAAGTCATGGAAAGAGCAAAGCAGAGGGGTATCAAATTTAACAAAGAAAAATTGCAGTTTCGTCTAAAAGAAGTATCTTACTTGGGTCATATTATTTCGGCAGAGGGGTTAAGAATTGCAGAAAGCAGAGCAAAAGCGATAGACTGTTTACAGCCACCGAAGAATAAAAAAGAGCTACAGAAATTGCTAGGTGTTGTTAATTATGTAAGAGATTTTATACCCAATTTGGCGTCGATCACTAAGCCCTTACGGGATTTATTAAAAAAGAACACTTGCTTTATCTGGACTGATTTACAAACTAAGAGCTTAGAAAAAATAAAAAGTCTAATTGGGAAACTTCCCCTTCTCAATAAATTTGATGAAACAAAGGAAATAGTTATTCAAACCGATGCTTCGCAATATGGGTTAGGTAGTGTCCTTCTTCAAGACAATAAACCAATATGTTTCGCATCAAGAAGCTTATCGGAAACAGAAACACGTTACGCGCAAATCGAGAAGAAAATGTTGGCTATAGTGTTTGCGTGCACGAAATTCCATTTTTATATTTATGGAAAAAACGTTAAAATTTTAACGGATCACAAGCCGCTTTTAGGAATTTACAGAAAGTCATTTGATCAAATAGCTTCACCACGTTTGCAAAGGATGAAACTTCGCTTGATGAGATATAGAATTGATTTGGAATACTTAATGGGGAAAAATATGATTATCGCCGATTATTTGTCCAGAAATTTTGACAAAACCTCACAGACAAGCGAAATACCCGATTTAAATGAAGTAATACATGCTATAAATGCAAGTGATAGCAGAAAAAATGAATTTGTTAAAGCTACCAATGAAGATAGTACGTTTAATGTTTTAAAAAAACGAATTCTGATAGGATGGCCCAAAATGAAAAAAGAAGTGGAAGTGGAGATACGACATTTCTGGGGTTTAAGAGGCGAGCTCTATTTGGAAGAGGGTATAATATTTTACAATGATCGAATTTTTGTTCCACCCAAATTACGAGCTTCAATCTTAAATAGCCTGCATATTGGTCACTCTGGTATTGAAAGAACAAGAGCAAGAGCTCGATCATTAATATACTGGCCAGGCTTAAGCGTGGATATTGAGAAGATGATTGCCACATGCTCCATTTGCCAACGTAATAGAAAACAGAATACAAAAGAAGATATATTGTGCCATGAAATACCTAGCTTACCATTTTATAAAATAGGAATCGACATAATGCATTTCCGAAATCATGACTATTTGATTGTAGTAGACTACTTCTCCAAATACTTTGAGTTAGTTCCTATTTCCAATAAAACCGCGATAAAAATTATAGAAAAATTGAAGTCCATTTTCGCAACTTTTGGTATACCTAGAGAAATAATTGCAGATAATGTTCCCTTTGCGTCATATCAGTTTAAAGATTTTTGCAAGAAATATGATATTGAGCTCAAAACAACGAGCCCATATCACTCTCAATCAAATGGGCAAGCTGAGAAGGCTGTGGGCATTGCCAAAATGTTGTTAGCAAAATGCGAAGAAGGTAATCAGGAACTCTGGTTAGGATTATTAGAATATAGAAACACACCACTTAAAGGAATTGATATGTCACCAACAGAACTACTGATGAGCAGAAAAACGAGAACCCTAGTACCGGCAAGAATTGAAAAATTTAAAGCAAGAAATGTTCCTGATATGACAAAGTACTATAAGTGGAAGGCAGGAAAATATAAGAAATATTACAATAAAACTGCTAGAAAGTCTGTTTCGTTTGGAGACGGAGAAAGGGTGTGGTGGAAAAATAAACAAAATAAGTGGGAGCAAGCAAAGGTGATTAAAAAATGTAATGAACCACGTTCATATATACTTGAAACTAATGATGGAACTACCTACCGTAGAAATAGTAAATGGCTACGAAAACATAAATGAAACTGTAAAGCTTTAAAAAATAAACAATGTACTTTCACTTATTAAATAGCGTTATTGAGAATAGCCAAGCTGTATGATTTATCACAAATACCACACTTTGAAAATTAGATTGCTTTATGTAAATCCATAATAATCATTACTGTAAACTAGATTATAAGTAGAAAGTGTAAATTGGTAAAGAACACAAATCTACCAAATTTATGTACAGAGATCAATAGACCTTGAATTAAATTTTAAGTTAAAAGGATGAAAGGAAAGACCGAAATAAGAAAAGAAAAATATTGAAATGAACGTCAGATTGACATATTAAGTTTAACGTCATATTGCCCGACTATTATTTGAATTGAATTATGTTGCAATATTTTGTAATACATAGCTGAACTTTTAAAATTTGAATTTATCTCAAGAAAAGGGGAGATGTTGTAGTGTGACGTTACGATTACACAATGATAACGCACACTCATACTTTGTAAGCATTATCTTGTGTAGTATGATTCTATATTAGTATTACAGTACTTTACATTTAACAAAAACCAGAAATTATTCGATAAGAACCTGTCTGAATTATAACTTAGAAGTAAGCGGATCGTAATAAATCATGTTCGAGTAAAGCCGGTCTTTTAATTATACCACAAGTAGCTTAGGTCCGCCATCTTGTACGTTAATTGCTTTTGCGACAGGCCTTTTATATGAAGGCCATGGTGTGGGGCATCAAGTCCAGTTTACCCGTACTTCTGTCTACTTCCAACTACTCGCGCTCTCGCTCCCGAGGAGTTCATGAGTAGTTACGCCTTTTTTTGCCGTGAGGTGGCTATGTTAGTTGTCGTTGGTAGTGTAAGTCGTCAATAGGTGGTTTTGGTTTTTTCATGGTTATGTTGAATGTTTTGGTAGTTAGGAAATTAGAAATAGCCCTCATAATGTGTGGAAAGTTAAAAAATGTAATTTTCTGCTAGTTGCTTTTATATTCTTTATCGATTGAGCTAGTTTATACTCGTTATTTTCTCCTTTATTTTCAACTGTTTTACATTTGAAAACTGCATATAATTTGACAGGTTAGAATCTGCTCGTATGATCAAAGATGGCGTTCCTTTTGTGCTCTACTCCCAAGTACTTGCAAGTACTAATTAGCAAAAATGGAACACGGCAAATGTGTTGCCTTCTCGCGTATTTTTTTGCGTAATTTGGTGTAATTTTCTTCAATTTTCGTCCCCTGCTACCACCTATTCGCCCTCTGGTGGTAGAATTTCTCGGTTGTGGTACATGGAGTCGAGTTTACTCAAACAAACAAATACCGGTAAAACTGGACTTGATCATGGCCTTCATATAAAAGGCCTATCGCGACTTGCAATCTGACAGGTACTAAGCTACTTTTTAAAATGGTGTAGTCCTCTCGCTATTAAGATTTATTGGGAATTGCACAATGACAATTGTTTGACATTTCTCTGACAATTAGTAAATATTAGCAATGTGAGTGGTGCTGCTCGGTTGAATCCGTGAATAGAGTCTATTTTCCTATTATCCGGAGACTGGTTTCGAAGTTTTTGCCACGTAAAAGATATTTCGGATAAGTGTCGTGAAAGTGATGTGTTTATTGTGCTGTATACGCGAGAACTTTGCAATTTGGAATACCTGCCACCTACTCTCGGCAATGTGAATTGTAAACAATTGCCGTTTGTGGTTGGTAGGATTTATTCCACTTTAAAAATCATCAAATTTTGATAATCTGCAAATTCTTCTACTCAAACGATATTTCGGATAAGTGTCCCGATGAATTGAGGCCTGATGCTAAAGACTTTTTATATCTAAATTGCTTGTGAAAGATCCCAAAACAACATTGATTGACATGACATATGAGTTTCCTCATATCTCCTGTAGGTGGATCTCGTGAATTTCTTTATAACCATAAAAAAACATCACTGTGTGGACTGGTTGGGAAAAGTAGCTTAGGTCCGCCATCTTGTAGGTTAATTGCTTTTGCGATAGGCCTTTTATATGAAGGCCATGGTTATACGCAATTCGAATTTCATAAAATCCCAATTCCAATTTTGTCCGTTTATAAGACGTGATATTTGGGAAAATCCCGAATCGGGATTACATTGGGCTCTCGCATAAACTAGGTCATAGCTCAGAAGAGAGAGATATAAGGAAATGAAAATGGCAGTGAGAAGTGAAGCAATTTGCCTAGGCTGAGCGTTAGTAGTAGTAAGCGAATTTGACATTCACTTACTGTGCCGAACAGAAAGATAGAGTGAGATAGATAGAGAAAAATAGTTGGCCATGTGCACGCGCATTTGACAATTACTAACTCAGCAACAACAAAAGCTAAGGTATCGGGGAAACCAAGGGGAATATCTGAGGTAGCAATTCTCTCGATTTGTTCTATTTGTAGTAAAATTGCATCACTAAATTTCGTATATGTATACGCTTGTTTCATTTCCTTAGATCTCTATGTTCTAAGGGTCATAGCATCACTTTAGCAAGTGTCAAACTTTGAAGTAGCTAGGCGAATAGAGGTATAAGACTTTAGAGTGGCGGTATCCGTGTAAACGCCTGTAGGTGTGTGTCTCGAGCATTCTTCTCCCCCTCGCCTTCACCTCTCAAGCTTTATGGGGTGCTGTCAAGTACCCAAGAGTCAAAGTCAAATCGCACACACAAACAAACCAAACAATTTTCAAGTGTGCTATTGATTTTGAGATGAAATTAGCTTGAACAAGCTGTGTTTTCAAATCAAATTTAGTGACGCGAGTGCTGAGAAGTGTAGAAAGTTATTAGAAGTATAAGATACGGTTAAAAGTGGCAGTGACACCTTCAGTTTTTATCAAAACACCGGCAACGAAATGTGAAGTGAAGTGTTGTTCAAAAAATACGGGCTCCTGCCTGCCTGGGTGAACTTTCTACAGGTAAGTACTCACCATTTACCTTATGGTAAAGTCTGTAGTCCAAATTAAGTAGATTTGAGTACTTGGGGTGGCTGAAAACCAGTCATTTTAGTGCAATTGTGTGATGCCGACTCAAGTGCTCGTCTGCTGGCCCACGTATCTGACACCTGGGTACCTGACAGTTTCGCTTGGATTCCAAAATGCCGGAAATGCCAATGAAGTAGGCTTGGAAGCTCATTCACAGGGGCAACTGATTTTAGTTTGAAGAATTCAAAAAAAATGTCTGTCGACCCAAATAAAATTCGAACAGAAAAAAATCTACGATTATTAGTAGCGTACATTTAAAAGAAAAAAATTATAATTTTTGGAAAAATTTGTGTTGTTTACTATTATAACATATGCTAAAATAAGAAACTTATTGAAATGGTATGATTTCGACTATCATAAATTCAGGTTAATTTTAGAAGAATGAATTCATGTAAATAAAAAGAGCCTAGAAAAATCTGCGTTTTGCCTTAATTCCGCTTAAGCCGGTCCCAAGCCCGGTTAAAAAGGAAGAGGGAGGTAGTAGAAAATTTGGCACCTCATTTGCATACAAAAGTTCAGATTTATCATTGTAAGCAACCGTAATGAAATGATAATAATTTTCTCATTAACCTGCGCACAGTGGTTAAATAGCGTTGATGCAATTAATGAAAATGTTGCAGGATAATTATATATATTTCTTCAACAATAAGATTTGTTTCGTTCTGCTTTTTAGAAGCAAATATTTTAATGACTAACTTTTACTTGAGAAGCCATAGATTTCAATTTATTGAAAAATATTAATACTGAAGAACAATGACCGGCCACAATGTAGAGTGCAGATTACCTTCAAATTTTATATATACGCATATTGTTCCTTGAATTTTAATATTTTCCTATTTTTTCAAATATGCGCTCCAAGTTACTGCCCCCAAAACGAGCAACTGATCTACACCCCGAAAGATATTTCGTTGTATTGAAATAATTTGTAGATATGGGTGACCTCGAGACAGAATGCTTCTTTACCACCACTCTTAATGTCTTATACCTCTATGGCTAGGCGAAGCAGCTATGGATATTGGACAGCCAAGAGCTGCTACGAAGGTCAGCAAATTCAAAAATACTTTTTCAAAATTTTTTTTTAAGTTTTAATATTTGTGTTTTCGTGGATTAGTTCAATACTTCTATTGCACTTTGGAAATTGTATAAAATTTAGGTGTCTTCAACATACAGCTGCAGAAACCATTAAAATTTTCGTAACATATTTAAAACGTATCACTTATTTCCGGCTTTTGATGCCATATATGTGGAAAAGAGCACAAAATAATCGTTGAAAATTTGATGGCACATGAATCAGTGCACCCGGCTTATTGCGCTTCACCGCTGAAGCACACTGTGACGTCGTCTACCGCAGCCAGGCGCAGCCAAGCTGTCAGTTGAGTTGACTATATGGGTTTTCCATAGCAGCGAGCACACCAAGTCGCAGCTATGCGCAGCCAGGCGCAGCTCAGGTCGAAATGGATTCAACTTTTGTCGCAGCCAAGAGTTGCAATCAGCTGTAATTATGTATGCGAAAATGTAAATAGAGTTGATTTTATATTGCAAATTTTTTGAGGAATTCGAAAACAATTTTTATTGGTAATAGCTTAGATAGTTAAAAGTAAAATAAAAATATAGTTAAAGGCAAATTTGAAAGATAATTAATAGCAAATTGAATATAATAATTTAAAATACTTTATTAGTCTAGTTGGTAGATTACTGACTTCTTGATTGTGCGATCTCTGATTCGAATCCAAGTTCGGACGAAGGCCCGCGAACCAAGCTTTGAGTTCACCTAGCTCTAATTAGGTACGTGTTTAATATCAGGGGTAAAGTGAGTCGTCGAATTCCACACTCGTATTCACAATGATTGAAAAAATTGTAAAGAATTATTTCAAAATGCAGTCAATTAAAGATGCAGTGTTGGATGACGAGGTGTCAATAGAGATGCTGATAGCCCAAATGAAGGAGCGTCCGATTATTCATGAGAAGGCTACAGGCGGATAGGGATATGTCGCTGTGGAATTCAAACATCAACTGAAAATTCTTCTACATCACTGACACTTAGTCACGTTGCAGTGTAACCAGGCGATTTCGTTGGCTGCGCTTGGTCACTGATGGCTGCGCCTCGCTGCGTCGACTGTAATTCAGTCATCATGCTCGGCTTCTAAAAACTCAAGATGAGCTGCACTGTGTGAAAGCCGACTTAACTCGAGTTGAGTTGAAGTGTTTGAAAGCCCGTATTTAATTTATGCTGTCACTATTTTCAAATTTATTCCTCATCTCCTGTGCCACAAAAGCGCAAAAACTTCTTTTTATTTCAATTTCCAATTGAAAATGACGTTTAAACTGCATGTCAGCTGTGTACGCACGGCCATTTTGCCTTAGCTACTTTCTTGCTATCCTCCAGACTGCGAGCAGCAAAAAGCTGCTACCTTAGCAGCTATGCTGGAATCTTGGACAGCCCGACTGTCAAATAGCAAGCATCATAAAGTAGTTATTTCGTGACATTGGACAGCCAGAGCTGCTATAGCAGCTAATAGCTGATAGATGCTATAGCATGCACATTGAATAGTAGAAGACAAAACGAAAAGCACAATTTTGCATTCTAAACGGAAAATCACCAAATTTAAACGCACCGACAGCCATTTGAATATCACTTGACGCACTTATGACAACATTAGACACGAGTTTATAAATAAAAATGTTACTTCTTAACCACTTTGCAATAAAATTCGAAATTGGCACGCACATTTCTTATCAATGAAAAATAATTCTTTGTATTTACCGACTTATTTTAACGAAAACTATCAATAAATCTATCACATCAAAATACTATGACGAACGGCAGCATTCGTTTGTTGAACCGATTTCGCGAGCATCATGACGCGTGTTGTGTTTAGATTTAAGGCTGGTACTGAGTTCGAGTTCACGTGAAATTTTGACATGTCTCCATTATCTGGTCATTCTTTCGAGCGAAAATTTTGGCAATGGAGAAAAGCAGAGACAATGCTCATTTCTGACAGATAAAATGTCAAGAATTTCACTTTTCGATCGATTTTCTTATTGGAAAGACATTTGCACTGCTCCATTTTCAAATTGAAACACCAAATGTCACTTTTGCGCTCGAAAGAATGAACTGCGAAAACTAAATTGGCGTGAAATGATTGGAGACAATTTTCAGTGCCGTCTACGTTTTCAACGCGAAAGCAACTTCAAAGCAACTTTTCATGCTAGGAACACAGTACCAAACTTGCTTATTTTCAAGCTAAATTTTCGCCGAAACAGATTTCACGTGAAATTTTGTATGAAAATTTCACGCGAAATCGAACTCAGTACTATGCTTTACACACAGAACACGAAACAAACTAAAATTTCAATTTTTCACGCTTTTACTTCCTAATTTCACCGTTCTTTAACATCCGCGGCAACTGAATCTACAAAATAAATACTCATCAGTGGAAGCCAACATTTTCAGCTCCCTTTTCCCACGCTGAAACACAATTTTTTACTACACACTTCATTCCACACGTCACTCCAAACGATTTTGTGTTAAATATTTTGCCGACAAACTTTTACATCACGATTTAAACTTTGAAAAATTCCAACAAACGTCCGCACGCACGATTTGTTGACAAAATTATGGTGGCCATCTTTAAATGTCAAAGTAAAATCGGCAACATATGTTCGAAAAGATTTGAAAATAGCTTGAGGGATGTTTTGGAAAATTATCGCGTCGATTTCGGATTTTTTGATAACATTTTTGATAGATTTTATAATATTTGCAGCAAATGTGGCTTACATTGCATGTGTTTGATGAAAAAATATTTGAAGGATATATTTGGCGAAAAATCGAATGGAGTTGACTTGAATGCTTGTGGCTGAAACATACTGAACGATGCATTAAAGATTGCTCCAGACTCAAGTAATTGCAACAATATAATTTAGAGCCTAGACAGACAGGCACTTAAATTACTAATTTACTAATGATCATTAATACCTAAATTAGTAATTTAAATGTACCTGACACACAGCACTTGCGTTAATGATGAAGATGAAGTTCGTATTTGACATTTAGACTTTCGAACTGTCATTCGAAGCCATTAGTTTTTATTTGCATCGGAAGTTTTCAAAGCGTATTTTGCGTGTTTTATGTCGCAATACATGCATTTAGAACGGGAAAAAATGTGCTTTATGCGTAAGTTCTTAGAGACGCAACAAGAACTACATTTAAATTCATTCAAAGTCGGAGTAAGTTCGTGAAAAATGCGTAGAAATGTGCTAGTGGCAAGAATTGGTTCATTGGAGCCTTTTCGTGGCCGGATTAAGAATAGCAGAATATGGCTTATTGTGAAAAGTCGGCAAAATGTTTTTTTATGTTGTTGTAATGAAATTTATTTAAATTTTCAGGAGCGTACAAGTTCTTTTTGGAAGAAAGAAGTACCGCTGTACAGCGACATAAAATTTGTTGCGCAGGTTACAAGTTGAGAAAGAAAAAACGCCGGGTTAATTCAAACTAGTGCTTTATTAAACATCAGTATTAAAGGCTCAAGATCAACTGGGCTTAAAGAGATTTCAACATTGAATATATAGGTATATGAACAAAGAGTTTAAGCAAAGAGCGCAAAGAACAAACAAAGAGTTTCAGCAAAAGAGCGCACATTCCAACACTTCCACTCGCAAATTTGCTTACTAATTAACATATTCCTAATTTATATTTATTTAATTCAAAATTATTTTTTGTGAGTGCTTCGTAAAAATATCCGCAAGCTGTTCTGAAGTTGGAATATGCCTAACTTCAATTATATTTTTCAGGACCTGTTCGCGCACATAATGGTATTTGACATCTATGTGCTTGGTTCTACGATGAAAAATTGCATTGTTGATAAGTTTTTCTGCTGCCGAATTGTCACAATACAACTTGGTTATTTCCAATTGAACACAAAATATTTCCTCCAAAAGACGTCGCATCCAAACCACTTCCTTCGCCGCATCATGAGCTGCCACATATTCTGCATCTGTTGTAGATGTCGATGCTGCCAAGGTGTTCGCATTGTTGCTTCCATAAACAATGCCGGTGGTTACAGTACCAGTAAGATACTTTAACACACGCTTGCCTGCACTTCAGTGCTCTTCCGTTGGAGCATCCAAAAATTTTGAAAGTTGAGAAACTATGAATGCTAGATCAGGGCGAGTGGCAACTGCCAAATACATCAAACTACCCACAAGCTCACGATATGGCATATTTACCACTTCATGGTCCGTATTTGCTTTGAACCTAACCTTTGGCTGTGCCGGAGTTGATACTGGATTACACGCTGTCATGTTAAATTTATCAAGCACAGACTTCGCATGCGTTTCCTGAGTTAGACGAATAGTTCTATCTTTGCGGGAGCGAAAGATTTGAATTCCCAAATAGCAGTTTGCTTCTGCACTTTTTGTGTCAAAATTCTCGCGTATTGCATCGAGTAAACTGTTGATTTTCTGCTTTGATTTACCTACTACTAGCCCATCATCAACGTAGAGTGCGACTAACAGTTCACCACCTTCCGCACAATAAACACATGAATCCGCATTTGTTGGCTGCAGACCGAATTGTTTGATAAATTTATCAAATTTATCGTGCCACTGCCGCGGGGCTTGCTTCAAACCGTAAAGGATTTTTTTAAGTTGACATACGCGTCCACTGCCATCATTGAAACCATCGGGTTGTTCCATATAGATGGTTTCATGAAGATCACCGTACAAAAATGCAGTTTTAATGTCAAACTGGTAAATCTCAAAATCCTTAGATGCTGCGATTGCGAATAACGTGCGAACAGAGTCAAATCTCGCAACTGGTGAAAATGTTTCAATATAGTCTATTCCAGATTTCTGTGCGCATCCCTTTACTACCAACCGCGCCTTGTATCGTTCGATTGTACCGTCAGGTTTCATCTTTGTACGGAAAACCCATTTTTTTTTAATTGATTTTCGATCCGCTGGTTTATCTACCAAAATCCAAGTATTTTTGCGCCGTAACGAATCTAATTCCTCCGCCATTGCAGCCTTCCACTGTTTCGCATCTTTTGAAGAAATCGCTTCATCAACGGTGGTTGGTAGCACTATATTGGCAATAAAAGCGTTTCCACATATTTGGACATCGTTTATTAAATTTGATTTCACCTGAGTATCACTTGAGTTGCTATTCACCATGTTCTTAGCTTGGCTCCGAGTTCGTTTGGCAACTGAATCACTATTATAATTTTTCAACGTCTGCCGTTTATCTTCACTGTCAACCCCAACTGAATCATCCTCGCACTTAGTAACTGTAACTTCAGGCTTCGCATTGTAAACATCTTTCAACAAGTCAAAACTATAATCTGGTGTGGCTACTCGCACCACTTGTTTTGGTACTGACTCATGTATCACTACATTACGGCTGACAATAACACGACGAGTTCCCGGTTTCCATAAACGATACGCTTTTGATTCGTAGCCTACAAGCTGCATTAACTCTGATTTCCGATCAAACTTCGATCTTTTCGATTCATTTAAGAGAGTGTACGCCTTGCTTCCATAAATGCGAAGATTGCTTATATCCGGCTTTGAACCAAAAAATACTTCATGTGGTGTGTTTCCGTCAAGACGCTTTAGTGGAATCATGTTCCTAATTTTTGTTGCTGTTGTTACAGCTTCTGCCCATAAGCCGCGTGGTAAATCAGCGCCAATTAACATGGCTCGTGCCATTTCCCATATGGTGCGATTTTGGCGCTCCACACGTCCATTCTGCTCTGGCGTGTACGGAGCCGAATACTCCTGGACTATTGAGTGCTGTCGCATGAGTCCGCTCATGTCATTTCCCCGAAATTCCAGTGCATTGTCAGATCGCATTCGCCTAACTACATGGCCAGCTGCTTTAAACTCGGCGAGCACCTCCTGCATGGCATTTGTAATATGCGCTTTAGACTTAATTGGCTTTGTAAACAATATCCCTGAATGATCATCAACAAACACTGCCATCAATTTTGCACCTCCGAACGACTCCACTGACATCGGGCCACAAATATCAAAATGTACCATCTCTCCAGGTATTTTTGCACGACTTATGTTCTCACTGAACGGCTGACGGCACTGCTTCGCAAAAACACAAGTCTCACAAAAACAATCGTCGCTTCCACCGATCGATGACTTTGTCACTTTCATACCATTAACAGCGGAAATGGCTGCTAATTGCCGCACCGACCCGTAATTAGCATGTCCTAAGCGTTCATGCCAAGTTTGAAGTGTCGCTTCTTGTGCGCTGAAGTTTGCGCTACCGCTTATTTTCATAAAGTCCATCTCATACAAGTTGTTTGAAAGTCTATATCCAGTGGCGATTCGTTTTCCATGGCGTTCAATGTGAAGCTCGTTTCCAACGAACTTAACGTCTGCTTGCTTTGTCGTCACAGCCCCGAGTGAGAGCAAGTTTCGCCCAAGCTTTGGTACATAAAGCACATCTGCTAATGTAACTGGTCCACCTGACTGTGAGATAAGTTCAACATTTCCACGACCGTGAGCATAAATAATTTTATTGTTTCCCACTGTCACTGGCATATTTCCTTCTTCAATATGCTCCATTGCAATGAAACTTGAACGGTCGAAAATCATATGATGCGTCGCGCCGCTATCAGCGATCCATGAGTAAGAACTGCATTTTGCTGATAAGCATTTACCATCATTGGCAAGAAGGAGACAGCTACCATACGACACGTTTGCGGTAGAATTTTTCGTTTGGTTGCGCTTTTCATCACGTTTCAGTTTGGTACAGTCCCGTTTGAAATGACCAAATTTTTTGCAATAATAGCAACGCAATTCATGTTTTGACCGTTTGTTTTCGATTTTCGATATCGCAATTAACGCGTCACCTGAATCGTGTGATTCCACTGTTGTGGCACGTTGCGTTTCGATCAAAATTAATTGTTCACGCAATTTGTCGAATGTCAATGCTTCACCTTTAGCTGCCTGAATGTAGTAGGTTTCCTTGAATGAGTTGAGTCTTGGTGGCAAATCGTTGATGAGCTTTGCCACCAAACACGCATCACTAATTTCATCACCGATTGCCTTCAGCCTTTGCACGATCACCGAGAGCTCAGCACAATAGCTTGAAATCGATTGACTCTGATCGAATTTGATAGCATGCAGTGCTTAGTTAAGCAAATACTTATTCGCTTCGGACTTAGGTTCGTAAAGTGATTTTACTTTCGACCACATGTTTGCCGATGTTTCACAATCTCGAATACTGGCATGATCGTCATCGTTGAGTCCCCCTGATAAGAATCGCATGGCTTTCGCGTCCCGCATATACCATTCTTTCACCTTGGTACCTTCTTCTGTCGTCGCGGGGCAAGCATCTTCGCCTGTGACTTGTCCATAAACTCCAACACTTCGTAGGCAGGCAATTACTTCAAATTTCCAACGCTGGTAATTTGCCTTTGACAACAACGGTACTCGTAGATCGTCAGATGACATCATGGCTCAAACGAAAAAACAACTAGAGAGAAAAAAAACCGTAAGTTTAGGTAGATCCAGAAATTTTATTTTATTCCTGATCTCCTCAATCGTGTTTTAAATTCTATCTAATTTCGCGACACTGGGCCCATAACCTGTTGCGCAGGTTACAAGTTGAGAAAGAAAAAACGCCGGTTCAATTCAAACTAGTGCTTTATTAAACATCAGTATTAAAGGCTCAAGATCAACTGGACTTAAAGAGATTTCAACATTGAATATATAGGTATATGAACAAAGAGTTTAAGCAAAGAGCGCAAAGAACAAACAAAGAGTTTCAGCAAAAGAGCGCACATTCCAACAAAATTTAAGCAAGATTTCCGAATTAAACGATGTACATTTTTCAAGCTATGCGAGAAATTGAGCTTCTTGCGAAGGGAAGACACTAACAAAAGAAAGTATATTCCACTAGAAAAACGAGTAGCCATAGCTCTATATGCACTTGGCTCCTCATATCCAATACAGAACCGCCGCAAACTTGTTTGGCGTTGGCCGAACAACAGTCGGATAAATTGTTTTGGAGGTTTCTTGAATACCTCAATCCATATCCACCGTCTGAAGCCAAATTCAGTGAGATTGTTGCTGGGTTCGAACAGCTTGGCTTCCCTCAGTGTTTTGGTGCAATAGGTAACTACAATGTTTTTATCTTTAAATATTTTCATAAATATTACATGGAACAATTATTGTTAGATGGGAGTCATATAGAAATTTGTCCACGTAAAGAAGAAGCTGCGGACTACTATAATTACAAGGAGTGGTATTCCGTGATTTTGTTTGCTTCTGTTGACTACAGGTAAATTCTATATTTTTTTTATAGGTAATTCTCTTATAAACAATTTTTTAGTTGCAGATTCACTTATATTAGTGTCGGTACCCCGGGATGGAACAATGATTCCAGCATTCTCGAAAGTTCCTCTTTAAAGAAGTTCCATGAAAATCATTCCGCATTCATGGATCACTTTAAAGTAATCGAAAACGTTAAGATTCCAATTGTATTGACCATTCCGCTTTTGCGCTCTCGAAGTGTTTGCTCAAGCCTTTTCCGTACATTCCGAATCAGCCTGAAAATCAAAAAATTTTCAACTACAAGCTGCGAGAACTACAAGGCGAGATTCCGAAAAATCGGAAAAGGTTTAGAGATTCGCCCTAGAAATAGTTCCAGGGTCATCAAAGCTTGTTGCATGTTGCATAACTTTTTAAATGAGGATGAAGACACTGTTTGGAACAGCTGGTTAGAAGAATTTGAGCTTTCGGAATATTCGCAACGGAATCGCCAACCACAACACAATACTAATGCCGGAGAAAGTAATATTGACGCTAAAGCAATGCGTATAGCACTGGCTTTGTATTTTGGTAAGTAAAACTCTAAACAAGTACTTACTGTGAAAAATGTTTATTAAAAAACAACTCGATATTTCAAACAGTTTTAAGCCTTAAAGAACGAAATACAAACAAAACTATTAAACATTACTTAAATTTTAAAATAAACCACACTTTTGACATTAAAATTTATTGGAGATATGTTTGGGTCAGAATTACGTTTCATTTTGCCCCAAACGTATCTCTCATGAAACTTAAGAAATCGCCTTGCAATTTCAATTGCTGCTCTGAAATTTGAATCATTTTAGTTGCGAACTCCTCACTATTTTTTGTATTCTGATTGAGCATTTGCAATTGTTTGTTCGTCATATCATTATCGAATTCGAGTTGTTCCTGTAGCAACTCTCGAGTTTCTTTGGTATGATGTCCTGCTGTCTACATGTCGTGACGCAAAGTGAAAATAGTGCGGACAAAAATCAACTTTCCACAGTGTAGTCGATTTATTATAGCATTAATATTGTGCTTCATAGCTCGTATTTCTGTCGTTGCTTCGTTCGGCTCTGAACTTTTCGAGTTTTCGACGGCCTTTTCCTGAGTTTTTTTTGGCGTTTTTGTGAATGTCTTTTCAACCCGACGTAAAGTTCCAAGGTCGCGGAACTTTGATCGTTATCGCGACAGCAGCGAAACTCCGAGAGGTCGACTCGGTTTCTCTGCTGCAACTAACTTGAGCTGTGCATATACACATAATAGTGCTATCTGACCCCATTTTCTTTCTTGCAAATTTTTTGTGCTTAAGTGAAGTGTTAAATTTCTCATTTTTCATTTTCCAAAACAGTTATTTTCGAAAAACAGTTATAATATTTTGTACTGTGCAAATTGTCTCTCGTGACATTCTAGTTTTATTTTAAATTTGCAAAGCGTTAACTGCCCGTAGTTCGACTGAATTGTTGCGGTCTTGCACATGAAAGTCCTTCGGTTCGATCCTGAACAGTGCGATCCGGTTTTTTTTCTCCCCGAAATTTACATGAAAACTCATTATAAAAACAACGAATCCAATAAATATTGTGCAAAAATAATCCCCGAAATCAAACACTAAGAAAAAAAATTATTATATTAGATCAGATGGCAATTGATCTAATTTAGTTTTTATTTTGGACAATCGACATCAAAATAGCTGGTGGCTCAGCGGTTCTATCAACGGATTTCCACGCAGGTGACCCACGGATCGATCCCAGGTGTTACGTCTTTTTTCTGCATTTAATTTTTCACGATTTCATTGACAAAATTGAAATTTTCCATAAATCTTTCATTTAAAATCAAAAAGTTTTTATTCAATCTTAATTGATTCTAAGTTGTTGCATATCGTTGGGCGCTTTTACGACTAATCATCATACGCTTCCAAAAAATCCTGCATACCTTTGGGCACCTTCACAAACATTTGCGCGCATGATGAATTTCAAGTGCAGCTTGGAGAACTGCTTTGCCTTCGATAATACCTTGAAATTTGTTACTTGCAAGGCTTTCTGCAACAGGAAATTGCATGGCGCTTGCATGGGCGCTCCAAGGGATTGGTATCATCCCTATCTCGATAACCATTTCATTTGCACAGACTGCCAAAATGTTGACCGACTCATGAAGAGTATGTATGACAGCATCATCAGCTTTATTGGAACGTTGAATGCTGAAAAAGATCATTTGATTTCGAAACAACAAGCCCAGACAAAAGCAAATGAAGAAATTCTAATCGAACTGACACAGCATTTCGATGGGTTTACGTCAGCTCTTTCCGCGTCAAATAACAACAACAACAGTAACATAATTTTCGCAAAGTCTTTCGACACGCTGGACGAAAAAATTGATATGTTAGCGGACAAAATAGAATCCATTACTGCACAATTCTCATCCTCCAGAAAATCAAATAACATTTCCCAAGCTAGCAGCACAGATGGACTAGAAAATGTAGAATTAAAACTGACGAGAATGATCAAACCACACTTTGATTCCATAACTGATGCGTTACCTACACAACAATTGAAATTCGATGAATTGAGCAGCCAACTTGAAGGTTTAAGGGTCGCCCAGCAGACCCTGATCGATGAGAATATAAAACATCCTTTGTTGAACGAGCAGTCGCTACACCAGGAACTACTTATGGTAGATCATAACAGTTCGTCGAACATCTCAACAACCTGTAAGAGGACATCTATGCAGGACAAAGCTTCCTCACCTATAAAAGAGCTGTTAAACATTACTGCACCACCAACTCCATGCCCTGATTTGCGTTTATCTTCACATTCCGACGCAGCATCGATCTACAAATTTGGCACTTTCTGGTCCGAACGCGATTGGACCACTCGCCTACAAAAACTTAAGACTGCTAACAGGCATAATCGTGTTGAGAGAGCATGCTCGAAAATACCCATCAAAGAAAACCAATTGGCATTCTACGTGAATAAAGTTCCTTACAATGCTGATGATGGATGGCTGGGAAAACTTCTGGAAGTGGATTTCTGCATCACCGATTACAATCTCGAACAACTACCCCAGCGGAAATATAAATCACCTAACCGGTACAAGGCTGTTATACCAGCCAAATATGCCTGGCTTTTTATGGACTTCAATGGAAATAATGGCAAGTTCGATTGGAAAGGAATCACGTTCAGCCCTTGGAAGAAAGTTAGCAGCAAAATTAGCAGTAAGACAAGAAAGAATATTGTAAAAAAAAAATGTATACACCCAAATGCCCTTACCCGCGATATTTCCTCCAAGCACAAACCTTACTTTCTATCTACTCCTAAAACTCCTTCTCTCATAGATACTGACCTTCAGCCCCCTACATCTATACGTGACCGCTTCTCTAGAGGTCCATCCTTTGTTACTTCTAACTGTTCCAAAATGCTGACATTGCCTGTTTCTAGTATTTCCTCTCCTCTAAAAGCTTGCAATAACGCGGCCAATTTATGTCCGTTGAGAAACCATAACAAGGCGACTGCAAACGTTGCACCAACAGCGGCAACGGGAAATTCCATATCAAATAATAACTTGACGACGTCTACATCTTCTCAAAGAGTAGACCACCCTGTTAGGAATTTTTCCTAACAAAACACACAAAAACCTCAAACTGTTTTACAACCACTGTGGTGGTATGAGAGGTAAATTATCTAAACTTTATCTCGACGCCAAATCGTGCCATTTTAATTTACTTGCCTTCACCGAAACTTGGCTTAATGATTCACATACAAACGAAGAAATTCTCGACAGCAGCTGGACTATTTACAGAGATGATCGCGACTACTGCTCTACAGGTCAGACGCGAGGAGGTGGTGTCTTAATTGCTGTGAGTAATACACTTCCAAACAGACGCATCGATACCACACCATTTATATTCCACCCAGATCCGACGAATCAGTATACAACCATCTATGTGAATCAGTATCTTCCTTCGTATCATCTCTTAACGAAAAAGACAAAGTCATATTTTTGGGAGATTTCAATCGCCCCAATCTATATTTTATTCCTGATGAAATTGATACTTACCTTCTCCCTGTAAACCTGTCAGATTCCAACGACCTCAACCTGATGAGTACCTTCTATGGCAACGATTTGCAGCAAGTTTGTCCGACTCCTAACCAAAATGGTAATTGGTTGGATCTAGTGTTCACTAACGCTTATGACGAAGTAGTGGTAAGCCCAACTAATGACGCAGAGCATCTTTTTACAAATAGTTTACACCACACTGCACTATCAGTTGAACTTCCCATTTCTGATTCTATTTACTTAATAGGGCCCATACACGACGCATGCATGCATGCACAATCGCGTGACTGCACATGCGGATTGAACGTGTATGGCAATGATTGACTGAATGCACATGCTGACTGTATGATTACAAAATTTTTTGATATTTTCTCGATTGCGCATGCTTGCATGAGAGGTGTATGTTAAATATTGTGCATTCAAGCTCAAATTTTAGAAGTTTTTGTCCAGTGTACATCTTATCCACTTCAAGTTCTTTTAAAACTGCACAGTTTTGCATGAATCGTGTAGGGCTGGCGCAATACTGCACAATCAATGTACTGTGCATGCATGCATGCGTCGTGTATGGGCCCTATAAGAGCGTACAATAATTCAATTGTATATGACTTTCTTAATGCTAATTATGAAAGCATTCACCATCAACGTTAGATCTTGAGGAAGCCATTTCCACTTTTTATAACAAAATCTTTGACGCCGTTGAAAGATATGTACCTATGATAAAAAGAAAGAAAAAGTTGTCTGAGCCATGGCTTGATAGGGACCTTAGGCATTTGCGAAATCGTAGGAACAAACTTTATAAGCGGATTAAAAATAATATCGACGTTAGTTCTGCTATTCAGGATGAATATAATGAAGTTGCTAAGCAGTTTTCAGCAAAGTCTCACGAGGCTTATGTCAATTACATTAAGACAACGGGCGAAAATATAATCCGCGACCCGAAAATTTTTTACGATTTTGTAAATGTGAAGCAAAAAACCACTGGATATCCCTCGTCGATGTTCTTTAATGATATCACTTCTTCCTCTCCTAATGAGATTTGTGATTTATTCGCAGATAGTTTGCAGAATATTTTTAATGCACCAGACCCATCAAACTCACACCTGTCTTTCTCTCATCCTACTCCTACAGATTTTGTCGGCCAATTTGAAATTACACGTGACGAAATACGTAAAGCTATTTCGGAACTCGACTGCAACAAAGGCCCTGGGCCCGATCTTCTTCCTCCAACTTTCTTGCGCAAGTGTGTAGAGCAGTTTATAACTCCCTTTCATATTTTTTTCAACAGATCACTTTCGTCTGGAGTTTTCCCATCTTGCTGGAAACTTTCATATGTCACACCCATATTCAAAAATGGTGATAGACGCTGTATCGGAAATTATAAGGGCATTACCATCTTATCTTCAATTCCGAAACTTTTTGAAAAGATTGTGTACGATAAAATTTCTCCACTTGTTGACTCCCGTCTGAACGAGCAACAACATGGTTTTAGAAAAGGTCGCTCAACTACCACGAATTTGACAGTCCTAATCTCAGACGTGCTGTGTAAAATGGAGAAAGGATGCCAAATTGACGCAGTCTATACAGACTTTAGTAAAGCTTTTGACAGAGTTGACCACCCTACCTTAATTCTAAAACTCCAGAAATTCGGATTTGCCGGATCTTTGCTTAGCTGGCTGACTTCCTACCTTCGAAATCGAACACAACTGGTAAAATTTCAAGGACTCTTATCGAAAAATATCTCTGCTAGCTCTGGTGTACCACAAGGTAGCCATCTTGGCCCACTTCTTTTTAATATATTCATTTCTGACCTATCTGACGTCCTAGCAAATATACCTCATTTACTTTATGCCGACGATCTCACAGTCTATCACATCATTAAATCTAAATCTGATGCACTCTTTCTCCAATCTAAACTTGATTCACTTGATCATTGGTGCAATGAAAACAAGCTCTCTCTCAACATTGCTAAGTGCCAAGTTATAAGTTTTTCCCGAAAACACACCGCCTCACACAATACGTACTTCCTCGGCAATAATTTGTTAGCTCGAGTTGAAAACGTTGTTGACCTTGGTGTTATCTTGGATGAGAGACTCCGCTTCACCTTGCATTATGATAAAATGCTTTCCCATGCAAACAAACAGTTAGGCTTCATCAAAAGGCGTGCGAAGGAATTTCGTAACCTGTGGGTCACAAGATCCTTATATATCTCACTTGTACGCCCCATTCTCGAATATGCTTCCATTTGCTGGAATGCGGCTTTTGAAACCCACAGTAACAAACTCGAGTCCATACAAAAGCAATTCTTACTTTTCGCATTGAGAGATCTATACAACCCTTACGATTTTAGCGCCCTTCCTCCTTATGAGTTTCGACTGGGTCACCTAAACTTATTGCCACTTGCATCCAGAAGAAAGATGATTTCGGCCTGCTTCACATTTGACGTCATTAGAGGCGTTATCAGAGTTGAGTTCCTCAATAATAAAATGGTGTTAAATTACCCTGCAAGCAGCACCAGGTCCTCTAGTTTTCTTAAGGAATATCCATATTCCACTACTTACGCAGCTAATGAGCCGATTAATAGATGCTGCAGGATATTCAATAGCATAAGTAATCTGTATTCCCTAACGGTCTCAAAATTATCCTTTAAATCTTCCCTTTTCCAAGCCATCCGCAACTCCTTATGTTAAGCTATTTGTCAATGTTTTATATATTCGTTATTTATTTATTATTATTGATTTATTTGTTAATTATTTGATTTATTTAATTTTTTTTTTCTCGTATTACTTTTATATACTCATATTAAGTTTTCGATTTTCTATTTTGCTTTGTATTGTTTATGTAACTTGTACCTTGCTTGGTTAATGAATAAAATAAATAAAATAAAACAAACGACTCCTCGCTCAATTCGGTGTGGCATTTGAATTGGCCCAATATTCCGTGGACTGCATCAAAATGCCTCCAATTTGATGGAGATCTACCTGAAGGGCCTATTTTTCGTTTCTCGCTCCTGCAGAACACGAAATATGCTGATTAAACATGAAATTATTTATTTTGATATGAACTTCCACTGGCGTGTGGTTTCCCAATGCTTGCGACATTTTTCCACATATGTGGGAATTTCTCCTCGCCTTTCGCAAACCGCCAATGGGCTCAGCCCACAAATCGATTAGCTGCAATTCATCCGCCTCGCTCCAGTTCAACGACCTAGAAGATATTTGGACAGGCGGTTATAGTGTACATGTAGGAAAGTGCCCTGGGACCAATTTCCTCGTCTCTACCCTCCCTCTCTGACCATGCAACGCACCACGTTGTTCATCAATTTGTCAGTTTGACTTTTCTCCCGCCGTGAATTGCTAAACAACGTTATAAACAAGCCGAATAATCACCAATGTAAAGTGTTTATCGCGAATTAAAGTACTTTTCGAAAGTAATTAGGTACATTCGCAGGATTTAAACAGAAAAAGTGCTAGTGACAGTGTTTGAAAACACTAAAATCCGGTAAAAATGAAGTGTTCAGTGCCACATTGCCAAAACATAGCTCGTTCTCGTGCGGTCGGTGTGTTTTTCCACAAGTAAGTATACATAAGTGATCTCTGTGGTGTAACGATTAAATAAATGAAGTTTATTTCGCAAAAAATGGCAAGGTACTCGTTAAAATCAAACAATTATCTTGGTCCGCCATGCCGATCGATTCAACACGTACTGATGTTCACCGAGTTTGACAATTTACTGAACATCGGTCGTGGTAGCAAATAGCGGGGTGAAGGGGAAACATCGGCGTGGTATAAATGACTTGTCGCTGGGGGCAATTTCTTCTAGTTTGTGTGAAATTGTTTTAAAATTCAATATTTGACCAGTTTTTTGTTTGTCTTGTCGTGTTTCGTTGTTCAAAACGTGGAAAATAATACATTTCTCTAAACTTTTACTGTTTGTTTAGTTTGAATATATATATATATATATATATATATATATATATATATATATATATATATATATATATATAAATATATATATATATATATATATATATATATATATATATATATATATATATATATATATATATATATTTATATATTTACCATTGCCGTAATTCCGCCGCAGCCGGTCCCAACCCCGGTTAGAAAGGAAGAGGGAGGCATATGTTAATCAGAAATAAAATTATTGATTAACCTGTTTATTAGTTTATTTCTAATAGTATACATAACTAAGTACTCCAAACCAGAAATATATGCTTAAAGAATTTTCTGGGATATATTTCTCAAAATTTAAGCAACCTTATAATGCAGATTATCCTTTCAATCTGGTTTATAATGCATATGGAACTTCTTACAGTCTAGTACTAGCTCGTAATGTGTGGGGTCCCTGCAGGTTATAACGACAGATTGTATAACTAGGTTAGAGTTCACGCAGCTCTCAATAGGTACCTGAGTGAAACCAAGGGTAAAGTGAGACGTGGAACTCATCACACCACCTTCGTAGACGTTGACAGTGAAATTTGATAAAGTAGACCGGACAAGGTACATATGTCTTCAGATTACTTTAGAATAACGCATATGAAAAACAATTGATAAATGCAACGATTATACATTTTCTACAAATATCAATATACAATTGCCATTCAAACCTACGCGCCAAGCTGATGCCCCTTAAATATTTCACTTTTTGCATATTGCCTACACCCTTGAACTTTTTCGTATGTGTTCGTACGGCTTTATATGAGTTGGTAGAAAAACCCATTTTCGGTCCCAAGATTGATTTCTCACCGCTTGTCCAAATATCTTCTAGGTCGTTGCTCCAGTTTGATCTTTTCCTTTTCGATTCCATTGCTAATTTGACGTTTCTGAAAAGTTGTCTTCTTCTTTTCCATAACATATAGTCACTTTGAGCAAGGGGTTTTTGTATTGTATCAGGCAGCACTACATAATTTAAGAACAAATGAGGAAACTTTGATGATCATTAGCGATTTGCTTAATGATTGATAATTTGGTCATTTAATAGTGATTAGTCCAAATTAGCATATGACACACGGCACTTAAATGATCATTTACGGTAAATGATCATTTAGGCTGCGCTGTGTGTCTAGGCTCTAAGCTATCTCAAAACTGTTTAACCAATTAAGCATAGTACTGAGTTCGATTTCACGTGAAATTTTCATACAAAATTTCACGTGAAATTGGTTTCGGCGAAAATTTAGCTTGAAAATAAGCAAGTTTGGTACTGTGTTCTTAGCATGAAAAGTTGCTTTCGCTTTGAAAACATAGATGGCACTGAAACATGTTGTCAATCATTTCACGCCAATTTAGTTTGTTCAGTTCATTCTTTCGAGCGAAAAAGTGACATTTAGTGTTTCAATTTGAAAATTGAGCAGTGCAAATGACTTTCCAATAAGAAAATCGATCGAAAAGTGAAATTCTTGACATTTTATCCGTCAGAAATGAGCAGTGTCTCTGCTTTTCTCCGTTGTCAAAATTTTCGCTCGAAAGAATGGCCAGATAATGGAAACATGTCAAAATTTCACGTGAACTCGAACTCAGTACCAGCCTTTAGGTGTGAAATAAATGTGTATATTAAAAAATATTTTGTGGCGTCTTATGTTGTAGATTTTTATAGCCCGTTCACACTAGGCTCTAAATCAGGCGATTTCGATCAGCTGATCGCTTTAGAGCTAAATCAACTTAAATCTACCTGATTACCCATACATTTTTTTTTTGGCGTCTGACAGAGTTAATCAAGTAGATTTACAGTCGACGCAGCGAGGCGCAGCTATCAGTGACCAAGCGCAGCCAACGAAATCGCCTGGTTACACTGCAACGTGACTAAGTGTCAGTGATGCAGAAGAATTTTCAGTTGATGTTTGAATTCCACAGCGACATATCTGTATCCGCCTGTAGCCTTCGCATAAATAATCGGACGCTCCTTCATTTGGGCTATCAGCATCTCTATTGACACCTCGTCATCCAACACTGCATCTTTAATTACCTGCATTTTGAAATAATTCTTTACAATTTTTTCAATCAATGTGAATACGAGTGTGGAATTCGACGACTCACTTTACCCCTGATATTAACCACGTACCTAATTAGAGCTAGATGAACTCAAAGCTTGGTTCGCGGGCCTTCGTCCGAACTTGGATTCGAATCAGGGATCCCACAAGCAAGAAGTCAGTAATCTACCAACTAGACTAATAAAGTATTTTAAATTACTATATTCAATTTGCTATTAATTATCTTTCAAATTTGCCTTTAACTATATTTTTATTTTACTTTTAACTATCTAAGCTATTACCAATAAAGATTGTTTTCGAATTCCTCAAAAAATTTGTAATATAAAATCAACTCTACATTTCCGCATACATTTCAAATCCCGCGCGTTTCTCAAGTAATTACAGCTGATTGCAACTCTTCGCTGCGACAAAAGTTGGATCCATTTCGACCTGAGCTGCGCCTGGCTGCGCATAGCTGCGACTTGGTGTGCTCGCTGCTATGGAAAACCCATATAGTCAACTCAACTGACAGCTTAGTTGCGCCTGGCTGCGCCTGGCTGCGTCGCAGTGTGCTTCAGCGGTTAGAGTTAATCAAGTACAAATCAGGTACTATTGTGAATTTTGTCCCTGGTGAATTTTTCTCAGAGCGTGGTGGATTCCATCCGTGAGAGCGAGAGTAGATTTGAATGAAATGTCATTCGAATTTCGTCCTAAAATAGCAAAAATTGAACAAAAAAGGAAAATGTGAGTTGAACAAAGTGAAAAGAAAATGTTCTTGCATGTTCCTGCACCATTTTCAACAACTTTCACGCAAAAAAATTGTACACATAAATTCGAATGACATTTCTCTCTCTCTAAATCTCCTCATTCTAAATCACTTCGGGTAGTGTGAACGCTTACCTGATAAGCTTTGACAGCTTCTAAATCTACTTGATTTAGAGTGTAGTGTGAACGGCTTATTATTGTTATTTCATGCCTATTCACGGTGAAAAGGGAAAAAACTCTCAGCTATATATGCTCATATGTTTAAATGCATCTATATATATATATATACATATATATATATATATATATATATATATATATATATATATATATATATATATATATATATATATATATATATATATATATATATATATATATATATATATATTAGTGATGAGCAAAGCCAGCACACTTTGCGGTGCTAGCATACTTTGCTGTGCTAGCACACTTTGCTGTGCTAGCACACTTTGCTGTGCTAGCAAACTTTGCTGTGCTAGCACACTTCGCACACCACACTTAAGTGTGCTAGCACTGTGCTCCCAGCACTGACACAGTGCCGACACACTGACACTGCTGACACACTGAGACAGTGCCGACACACTGAAACAGTGCCGACACACTGACACTGCCGACACTCTTGTACTGGCAGGCACACTCCACGCTGATGTGCTTGGGAACGAATGCTGTACGAGTGGCTTTGATTTTGCCCATTAATGTGATGTGTTTCGGTAACAAGGCGTTGTTTGCATTGCAAAATGTGTACACATTTTGCGGTTTCGAAAGCATTAGCTATTGAATGCATTAGCTGATGAATGAGATAATTAGGGAACGAAAAAGGCAGATAAGATTTGTTATTCTTATATTTTCTGGGTGAAAGTTTTAATTTTGAGTACACTACCGATGATTTGTGTTTTTCTAAATGCTGTGGACGTTTTCAAACGGGATGAAAGGTTAAACACAGATACAAATACGTTTATTTGCGGTACATCTGAAAGAAATGCTTTCACGTTGAAAGTATTTGTGGAAAATAGGTTTTGAGCAGATAGAAGGGTTTTGTCGTAACATGCAACGATAAAATGCGATAAAATGATCTGCTGCCGATAGAACGTTTATACTAAGTATTACTATGTTTTTAAATATTCAAATATTAAAAAAGTTTTTAGGGCAAAAGTAGCTGAAATCGGCCAATTTTCGGTTAGAGTGGTTTCGGACATAACGGGCCAAGACCTATTGCTGTCATACAAACATTTCAGCTTTGTAGGGGAGTAAGGGGTTTTTTGGCCATAGTTTGGCAAAAACTGGCTTTACGGCGCTTTCGATGATTGAAAGTGGTTGGGGAGTGCAATAGTGGTACTTTAAGGACGAAAAATTTTTTGATAGGGAACATTGGGCAAAAACGTCCAATTTTGCCAAAAATTTTTTTTGGTCTAGCATGAATTCGCGGATCTTTCTGAGTTGTTTCGAGTGAAATTTCCATACAAGTCTGGGTAAAAGCCGCCTAGTTTCGAAGATACGGCAAAATGCAAAGCCGGGATCTGAACCTTTTCTTACTTAGCACATTTAATGCTACTTTCAATTTTTCCGGACGGATTTCCGGCGGATTTCATTTTGCCGTATTTTCGAAATTAGCTTTTTCCCAGACTTGTATGGAAATTTCACCCGAAACTACTCAGAAAGGTCCACAAGTACATGCTAAAAAAAAAAATTTTTATGGGAAAATTGGACGTTTTTGCCCAATGTTCCGTATCATAAATTTTTTCGTCCATAAAATATCACTACTGTACTCCCCGACCACTTTCAATCATCGAAAGCGCCGTAAAGCCAGTTTTTGCCAAACTATGGCCAAAAAACCCCTTACTCCCCTACAAAACCGAAATGTTTGTATCACAGCAATAGGTCTTGGCCCGTTATGTCCGAAACCACTCTAACCGAAAATTGGCCGATTTCAGCTACTTTTGCCCTAAAAACTTTTTTGATATTTGAATATTTAAAAACATAGTAATATTTAGTATAAACCTTCTATCGGCAACAGATCATTTTATCGCATTTTATCGTTGCATGTTACGACAAAACCCTTCTATCTGCTCAAAACCTATTTTACACAAATACTTTCAACGTGAAAGCATTTCTTTCAGATGTACCGCAAATAAACGTATTTGTATATGTGTTTAAACTTTCATCCCGTTTGAAGACGTCCACAGCATTTAGAAAAACACAAATCATCGGTAGTGTACTCAAAATTAAAACTTTCACCCAGAAAATATAAGAATAACAAATCTTATCTGCCTTTTTTCGTTCCCTAATTATCTCATTCATCAGCTAATGCATTCAATAGCTAATGCTTTCGAAACCGCAAAATGTGTACACATTCTGCAATGCAAACAACGCCTTGTTACCGACACACATCACATTATTGGGCAAAATCAACTAGCACACTGTGCTTAGCACGCATAGGTGCTGCCCATCACTAATATATATATATATATATATATATATATATATATATATATATATATATATATATATATATATATATATATCTATATATATATATATATATATATATATATATATATATATATATATATATATATATATATATATATATTTATATATAACAAAGCCGATATATATATATATATATATAGATATATATATATATATATATATATATATATATAATATATATATATATATATATATATATATATATATATATATATATATATAATATATATATATATATATATATCGGCTTTGTTATATATATATATATATATATATATATATATATATATATATATATATATATATATATATATATATATATATATATATATATATTAGTGATGGGCAGCACCTATGCGTGCTAGCACACTTCGGTGCGCTGTGCGAGTGCGACACTTTATAAGTGTGTCGGCAGCACACTGACACAGTGCTGACTCACTGACATTGCCGACACACTGACACTGCCGACACACGGACACATTGCCGACACACTGACACAGTGCTGACGCACTGACACTGCCGACACACTGACACTGCCGACACTCTTGTACTGCCAGGCACTCTCCACGCTGATGTGCTTGGGAACGAATGCTGTACGAGTGGCTTTGATTTTGCCCATTAATGTGATGTGTTTCGGTAACAAGGCGTTGTTTGCATTGCAGAATGTGTACACATTTTGCGGTTTCGAAAGCATTAGCTATTGAATGCATTAGCTGATGAATGAGATAATTAGGGAACGAAAAAAGGCAGATAAGATTTGTTATTCGTATATTTTCTGGGTGAAAGTTTTAATTTAGAGTACACTACCGATGATTTGTGTTTTTCTAAATACTGTGGACGTCTTCAAACGGGATGAAAGTTTAAACACATATACAAATACGTTTATTTGCGGTACATCTGAAAGAAATGCTTTCACGTTGAAAGTATTTGTGTAAAATAGGTTTTGAGCAGATAGAAGGGTTTTGTCGTAACATGCAACGATAAAATGCGATAAAATGATCTGTTGCCGATAGAAGGTTTATACTAAATATTACTATGTTTTTAAATATTCAAATATCAAAAAAGTTTTTAGGGCAAAAGTAGCTGAAATCGGCCAATTTTCGGTTAGAGTGGTTTCGGACATAACGGGCCAAGACCTATTGCTGTGATACAAACATTTCGGTTTTGTAGGGGAGTAAGGGGTTTTTTGGCCATAGTTTGGCAAAAACTGGCTTTACGGCGCTTTCGATGATTGAAAGTGGTCGGGGAGTACAGTAGTGATATTTTATGGACGAAAAAATTTATGATACGGAACATTGGGCAAAAACGTCCAATTTTCCCAAAAAATTTTTTTTTTTTTAGCATGAATTTGTGGACCTTTCTGAGTAGTTTCGGGCGAAATTTCCATACAAGTCTGGGAAAAAGCTAAATTCGAAAATACGGCAAAATGAAATCCGCCGGAAATCCGTCCGGAAAAATTGAAAGTAGCATTAAATGTGCTAAGTAAGAAAAGGTTCAGATCCCGGCTTTGCATTTTGCCGTATCTTCGAAACTAGGCGGCTTTTACCCAGACTTGTATGGAAATTTCACTCGAAACAACTCAGAAAGATCCGCGAATTCATGCTAGACCAAAAAAAAATTTTGGGAAAATTGGACGTTTTTGCCCAATGTTCCCTATCAAAAAATTTTTCGTCCTTAAAGTACCACTATTGCACGCCCCGACCACTTTCAATCATCGAAAGCGCCGTAAAGCCAGTTTTTGCCAAACTATGGCCAAAAAACCCCTTACTAGGGGTTAGAGTGTTTTTGAGCCCATTGGCGGTTTGCGAAAGGCGAGGAGAAATTCCCACATATGTGGAAAAATGTCGCAAGCATTGGGAAACCACACGCCAGTGGAAGTTCATATCAAAATAAATAATTTCATGTTTAATCAGCATATTTCGTGTTCTGCAGGAGCGAGAAACGAAAAATAGGCCCTTCAGGTAGATCTCCATCAAATTGGAGGCATTTTGATGCAGTCCACGGAATATTGGGCCAATTCAAATGCCACACCGGATTGAGCGAGGAGTCGTTTGTTATATTTTATTTATTTTATTCACTAACCAAGCAAGGTACAAGTTACATAAACAATACAAAGCAAAATAGAAAATCGAAAACTTAATATGAGTATATAAAAGTAATACGAGAAAAAAAAAATTAAATAAATCAAATAATTAACATATAAATCAATAATAATAAATAAATAACGAATATATAAAACATTGACAAATAGCTTAACATAAGGAGTTGCGGATGGCTTGGAAAAGGGAAGATTTAAAGGATAATTTTGAGACCGTTGGGGAATACAGATTACTTATGCTATTGAATATCCTGCAGCATCTATTAATCGGCTCATTAGCTGCGTAAGTAGTGGAATATGGATATTCCTTAAGAAAACTAGAGGACCTGGTGCTGCTTGCAGGGTAATTTAACACCATTTTATTATTGAGGAACTCAACTCTGATAACGCCTCTAATGACGTCAAATGTGAAGCAGGCCGAAATCATCTTTCTTCTGGATGCAAGTGGCAATAAGTTTAGGTGACCCAGTCGAAACTCATAAAGAGGAAGGGCGCTAAAATCGTAAGGGTTGTATAGATCTCTCAATGCGAAAAGTAAGAATTGCTTTTGTATGGACTCGAGTTTGTTACTGTGGGTCTCAAAAGCCGGATTCCAGCAAATGGAAGCATATTCGAGAATGGGGCGTACAAGTGAGATGTATAAGGATCTTGTGACCCACAGGTTACGAAATTCCTTCGCACGCCTTTTGATGAAGCCTAACTGTTTGTTTGCATGGGAAAGCATTTTATCATAATGCAAGGTGAAGCGGAGTCTCTCATCCAAGATAACACCAAGGTCAACAACGTTTTCAACTCGAGCTAACAAATTATTGCCGAGGAAGTACGTATTGTGTGAGGCGGTGTGTTTTCGGGAAAAACTTATAACTTGGCACTTAGCAATGTTGAGAGAGAGCTTGTTTTCATTGCACCAATGATCAAGTGAATCAAGTTTAGATTGGAGAAAGAGTGCATCAGATTTAGATTTAATGATGTGATAGACTGTGAGATCGTCGGCATAAAGTAAATGAGGTATATTTGCTAGGACGTCAGATAGGTCAGAAATGAATATATTAAAAAGAAGTGGGCCAAGATGGCTACCTTGTGGTACACCAGAGCTAGCAGAGATATTTTTCGATAAATATTGAATATTTAAAAACATAGTAATATTTAGTATAAACCTTCTATCGGCAACAGATCATTTTATCGCATTTTATCGTTGCATGTTACGACAAAACCCTTCTATCTGCTCAAAACCTATTTTACACAAATACTTTCAACGTGAAAGCATTTCTTTCAGAGGTACCGCAAATAAACGTATTTGTATATGTGTTTAAACTTTCATCCCGTTTGAAGACGTCCACAGCATTTAGAAAAACACAAATCATCGGTAGTGTACTCTAAATTAAAACTTTCACCCAGAAAATATACGAATAACAAATCTTATCTGCCTTTTTTCGTTCCCTAATTATCTCATTCATCAGCTAATGCATTCAATAGCTAATGCTTTCGAAACCGCAAAATGTGTACACATTCTGCAATGCAAACAACGCCTTGTTACCGACACACATCACATTATTGGGCAAAATCAACGCCACTCGTACAGCATTCGTTCCCAAGCACATCAGTGTGGAGTGTGCCTGCCAGTACAAGTGTGCCGACAGTGTCAGTGTGTCGGGAGTGTCAGTGCGTCAGCACTGTGTCAGTGTGTCGGCAATGTGTCCGTGTGTCGGAAGTGTCAGTGTGTCGGCAATATCAGTGAGTCAGCACTGTGTCAGTATGTCGGCACTGTGTCAGTGTGCTGCCGTTACACTTATAAAGTGTCGCACTCGCACAGCGCACCGAAGTGTGCTAGCACACTGTGCTTAGCACGCATAGGTGCTGCC
>OX376372.1:152441159-152465406 GCA_947369275.1 Nemotelus nigrinus
GACTGCGATAGTCGACATCAGACGCCATTCACCGAGCGTAGTCGCAGCGACTTGTACATACTGGCATGTGAACCATTCACAGGTTGTCTCCACTTGCCATTTCCCATGGCATGACATTCGACTTGTCAATAGAAATGGCTAGTCGAAACGGTCTATGGCCATATTTTGGTAGTTATTAATTTTCAAATAGCGCTGAACCGTTTCATCCGCCGTTTCTTATAAGCGAATGTAGGAATTGTGAATATACATGGATTTTAAGATTTCGTTGAGCAGTCAAAATAGTTTAAATAATATGGAAAGTTGAATTGTAATGCGGAAATTTTGAATAATAAAAATAAATACTTGTTATTTTAGAAAGAGAAATAATTTTACTTTTTATAGATGAATAAATATATGAAACTGCCTTTTGATGATTGGTCAATTTTTTCAAATGACTGCTCCCCCATTTTCTTCGTACAACAGTATATAATAGTTTCTCTTTCATGTTAAATTTTACCCGCTTATTCAAAAATGGATTTATGTTACCCGTGAAGATTTTTAATCAGCCGCAGAATTTCTTGACTTTGCACTTCAAATAACTTTTTGAGAAGATTCAACGCTCAGACGAAGCCCACGTCCTTCTCGTTTAGAGGCATTTTTGAAATGATGTGGCATAATTTGACATTCGTTGCCATTGGATATGGCAGGGAAAATGGCTAGTCGAGGCCGAGGGTCAGAACGTAGATGTATATAGTAGGTAGGTCCATGACTTTCTCAAATTCAGATATCCTAAACTTTTTGGCGGCGGCGAGCGTTTTAGTGAATTTTGAAGAACTCCTATATTTCCAAGAAGTGTAAAATTTTGTTAAAGAAAAGTACTGGGAATGTAAACTAATTATGTTTTAAGCTTGTCTATGATAAAGAATTGGAAATTTTGAGCTGTGTGTGGGTGCAGGGTGCCTAAAAGTAGACAAGGATTTTTTTTCAAATTTTGATTTGTCATTACTTGTAAGAAAAACAATGGATCATCGTGAAAATTACAGAGCGTATTGATGTTGACTAAAATTTGGCACATATAGATTTTCAGCATAAAGCGGGTAATCCTGTAGCTGTGGCAGGCTGCTGAAAAAAAAATCCTTTAAATCATTGACCTTCCTGAAAAATTTTTGATTTTTGACAAAAATTTCAAATCTTTGATAAATTTTATCCTTTGTCCTTCATCTCAAGATAAAATTTTCAATATTCCGATTTGCATAAGAACGGCAACCCATCACCAAATTACCTCTATTTTCAGCACTCGAAAGTTCTGTTCACGAGAACTGACGACCGGATAATCCGATCATAATGAAATTTACAGGATATGTTGGTATTAGCTAGGACCAGGTCTGATAGAAGTGATTTTGAAATGCGGGCAACCCTGTGGCAGTGGTACCATCTTGAAAAACTACTGAGAAAAAAAAACATCTTTTTGGCCTATAACTTCCGATTCAGCCATCAGATTTTAACAAAATATACGCAATACTTGGATGTTACTTGATGTAACATTTAGTAAAAATTTGGTTGAAAAATTAGTGTAGAGCTGGCAGCTGTGAAGATTTTTGTCTCATAAATCTTGCAAATTTGCTCAGCAAAATAAAGCTTTTTTCCCTATAACTTCCGGTCCAGTGTAGAAATCAAAACGAAGTTCATGCAGTAAATGGACCTTAATGTGAAGTAAATGTCGTAGGAATTTCGTACAAAAATCATGAAAGGGCTGCCAGCTATGACCATTTTCGTAATTGTGTGGAATTTCTTTACTGAGCGATTATGTCGTTAGATTTCCAATTGAGAATGATCCTGCCATGAAAAATAACAACAAATATTAACGTTTTAAAAATTTGAAAAGTTTTGAGGGTGGTAACCCTAAAATTCTTTTCACCCGTATACCTTCCAGCGCAGTGATTCAATCGAAACGAAATTTACTGGTTAGGTTTAACTTAACGTGAAGCAGATTTGGTATGTATTTTGCTTTGCTGCTGACACAGGCTAACCAGCATTAGCCATTTCCGTTAATATTGCACCAACAGATGCTTCAAATTACGTTCTCATATGCAAAGCATTTGCAATAAAAATAAGGAATCAATTTTTAAATTTTCCGAGTTTTGAACATTTTTCGGATGGCAGTCTCAAACAACGTTTAACCGCTGAAACTTTCGATGAAATCCTGCGATGAGAACGAAATTCAAAGAATAAGTTGATTTAAGTATGAGCTTGTTATGGTAAACTTATTGCTGCTTCGTTCGGAAACTGTTACCAGCGCTGAACATTTTCATCATTTGTGTTATAGTTGAGTTTTGTTGCTTTGGATAAGGAATGGTTGATATGATTCTGCAAAACAGTGTATTACGTCTTTCCACACTTTTTTGTCACTCAAAGACAATTTCTTCGAAAATTAGTTTTCTAGCGGTTCAGGTGCGCTAGAGTTTTTTATTTTTGCTGCATGTTTCAACGAACAATTTTCTTAATACTTCGACAAGCTCTGGATTTCGAGATAGGGGTCATTGGAATAGATTGGTCATAGACTATGAAAGTAGTCACCTGCTTATACAACATTTTAAAAAGTGGAAAGATATTGAAAAAGTGCTTAAAGTATGTACTACTTTAGATAGGGAATTGCAAAATCAAATATAAAAAGAAGTGGAACATTGGTGAAATGTGCTCAAACGTTTCATAATTTTTCTTAAACTTTTAGCTTCACAATCTTTGGCTCTAAGAGGAGAGTCTGACAGTTTATATAGCAAAGCTAATGCAAACTTTTAGCTGCTTGTAGAATCGATTGGGAAGTTTGACTTAATACGCGCAGAGCATTTGCGGCGAAGTCATGGAACTCGAAGTCAATATCTCAGCAAAGATATTCAAAATGAACTAATCGTGCTTTTTTCGATTCGCAGCAACAGCCAAATTTTGGAAAAAGTTAGGGAAGCTAAATACTATTCAATAAAAGTTGATTGTACTTAAGACATTAGCGAAACCAAGCAGTTGTCTTTGAGAATAAGAATAGCTCAACAAGGTCATCAATTTTCTGCCAGAGAATACTTTTTAGGTTTTTTTGTTGCTGAAAAGTCCAGTTTAATTAGGCTGACAGAATTAATTTTAAGTGACCTAGAAAACTTAGATATACCTTTGTTTGATTGCAGAGGCCAAGAATATTACAATAGACTCATATGAAAGACAAGCACTCAGGAATGCAAACTCAAATTAAATTGTTAGAACCCAGAGCATTTTTTGTTCTTTGCTCATCACACTCTAAGAATTTGGTAGTTTCAGATGCTGCACACTGCTCTACAATTGCAGTTTCGTTTTTTTTGTTACAGTTGAATATCTTCATGTCTTTTTTTAAACACTAACAGCACTATGGCAGGTTTTGAAAAAGGATATAGTGTCGCTGGTTTTTAAGCCATTGTGTCAAACGAGGTGGGAAAGTAGAATAAATGCACTTGCCGAACTTTCGCGAGGCGATGATGCTAAATTCAATCATACCGCTGAATGCTTAGGTAATAAAATTATAGAAATTATAAAATTGATCTGGTAGACATTTTAAACAAAATAAATATTGCAAGTTAATGTTTGCAGAGTCCTGAAATTTGCTTGGAGACAGCGGTTCAAGTATTAAGCTCTACAAATATCTTTTTAAAGCAGTTACATTCAGAGAATGAATTTGTAAAGTCTTTAGGTAATGCAAAATCAATTGCTTGTAACTTAGATATTTCTTATGAATTACAAAGTTCATCTGCATTAAGAACAATGTGAAAAAGACCTGTTACGTTGTAACAAGAACCCGAGGCCTAACCAACGACCAATCGACAAGCATGTACGGGCGTACACCTCGCAATGCCGAGCCGTTTACATTTGAAAAAAAAAACAACCCTTCCCGGGAAGGGTTGCCCATGTTTAAACCGCGAAACCACCACTCAAATTGATAGGCTAGCAAATGTTGTTTTGAACGTCGCATCCGACTTGTGTCGTATACTAGTCGGATGTCGACGATTTAGCACTAAGCTAAAGTAATGCTACATAGTATATACACATTACATGCCGTAGAGATAAGACTAAACTAAGACTTAAACTAACTAAATCTAAGCGACGGAGTGGCTGAAGCAGGGCCTGCGCGTCCTCTTGCTGGTAATCCCGGAGCTGGCTGTGTTACGGGTGAGCCGCAACCTGAAAGAGAAATATATAAATTTATCATGTTCCTCAATCATTTACTCATACATACTTACCTGCAACCTCCCACGGAGCCGCAACTTCCGACGACTCGCCAACCGCCGGTCAACGAGGCGCTCGCCAGTGACTCACGGTGGATCTCTTCACGTCGACCTGAGATACACCAGAAATACCACAAAGAATCGGCCCGGAAACACGAAACTGAAAGGAATACTTATCTGAAGGAATGCACCACCGACCGGTAGCTGCCAAGTCGTTTTCCTCTGTCACCGTTTCGCCAGCCAGCACCCAGCTACAACCCGCCGCCACCAGATTCCCAGGCCGCAACGTGACGAACTACGATGCATATACGCGAAACACACCAATCCACTGTATTCAAATCAAATTCAATTCAAAATATAAACGCGGCATCCCGAGAACTGTCACTGCGAACTAGATCACAATCACCTGCACAATTCCGAGATCAGCTGGGTTCCATGGAGTGAGACGAAGCAGCAGACATTCACGATGGATTCGAAATTCGAATATGTTGAAGACGTCGAATAGGTCGAATATGGCGAATATTCGGCACGAGCGGCGAGAGTAGCGGTACGTGTCGGAGAACCGCTATTCGTGGGTGGAATAGAAAATGCAGCTCGGGACGCTCGGTCTTTTCACAACGTGCAGCCGAAGTGATCGGAACGTTAATCAATTTGCTCAGGTAACGAAGGCGTATGTGGAAATTTGCTTATCGCTTTTTACAACGTGCAGCCGAAGTGATCGGAACGTTAATCAATTTGCTCAGGTAACGAAGGCGTATGTGGAAATTTGCTTGTCGCTTTTGACAACGTGCAGCCGAAGTGGTCAGAACGTTCACCAATTTGCTCAGCCGGAGTGCCGAAGTGGTCAGAACGTTCATCAATTTGCCCAGCCGAAGTGGTCCGAACGTTCATCAATTTGCTCAGCCGAAGTGGTCAGAACGTTCAGCAATTCGCTCAGCCAAAGTGGTCAGAACGTTCATCAATTTGCTCAGCCGAAGTGGTCCGAACGTTCATCAATTTGCTCAACCGAAGTGGTCAGAACGTTCATCAATTTGCCCAGCCGAAGTGGTCCGAACGTTCATCAATTTGTTCAGCCGAAGTGCCGAAGTGCCGAAGTGGTCAGCACGTTCATCAATTCGCTCAGCCGAAGTGGTCAGAACGTTCATCAATTTGCCCAGCCGAAGTGGTCCGAACGTTCATCAATTTGCTCAACCGAAGTGGTCAGAACGTTCATCAATTTGCCCAGCCGAAGTGGTCCGAACGTTCATCAATTTGTTCAGCCGAAGTGGTCAGCACATTCATCAATCTGCTCAGCCGAATTGATCAGAACATTCATGAATTTGCTCAGCCGAAGTGGTCAGCACATTCATCAATTTGCTCAGCCGGAATCGCAGAACTTTTTGGCTAAGGTAAGCCATAACTCTGTTCATTAGAATTATATGCAAAGAATAAGTTTTATTTTAAGTAATTTCCATAAGAAATATTTGATTGTGAAGTTTCAAAAGTTACTTTATTTTTAAAAATCAAATTAAATGCTATAAACACGTGCAGTTTATATATTTACATTCATTAAAAAAGAAAAATTTGAGTGGTGGTCGACGAGGTAGGCAGCTTTTGACAGGTGCTCGCTGGTTCGGCTTGCATATATATATATATATATATATATATATATATATATATATATATATATATATATATATATATATATATATATATATATATATATATATATATATATATATATATATATATATATATATATATATATATATATATATATATATATATATATATATATATATATATATATATATATATATATATATATATATATATATATATATATATATATATGTGTGTAGGTGTATCGCCCCATAGCGGAGGGGTGATTGATCGCGTAGGAGTATCCGGTGAGCCGAACCTTACTCAGCGGCTCTCGGCTCAATGTTGGGTGAGTGAGTGGCGCCCACGACCCGTCTCCGACGAGTTACACCCGGGACCCAAACGAGCCGAACCGGAACTCGCCCCCCTAGACCAGGAGGGTAACAAATTGGCGCCCAACGTGGGGCCCCAAAAACGTTGCTAATCCAATCGCGATCATATTATGGAGGTACTGGAACGTTGGCCCTTCAACGTAGGTATCGACACCCGGAAAAAAAAAGAAAAAAAAAGAAAATCGCGTGAAAAGTTAAAGTCGAATGCGTGTAAAGTGTTAGTGAACCGAAGTGTGGAACTCAGGACGGGACTGAGACGCAGCAGCAGAAAATCCGTCGGAATCTTAGGTGACCAGGCGGTGAGAGTATAGGGCAATCCGATTAGACGGGAGTAACCTGGCGTGGAGGAACACCTTATTTTACATATTTGGAATTTGTAATTGGAAAAAAAAAATTTTGAAAGTTTATCACATATACTTAGTTTGTTTTCCTTCTTAGTTGATAGTTAGCCTTAGGGTATCCCTTTTAGGACTGACCGGGGTCTACAGCCAGGATGGCGTCGAAAATGAAGATACCTATAGACCGACTTAACAAGGACGAGCTAGAAATCAGGGGTCAGCCGTCTGGAACCATTGAAGCCATGCGGAAGACTCTTCGAGTAGCATTGAGGGCGGAGGCGTCCATGGAAACTTCCTTGGTTTCTGTGAGGGAATATCCATACTCTTTGGAAGAAGACATCAGTGCCGTAAAGGACAAACTGGCCGAAATTCTCGCGTTGATCGCAGCGTTCTCAGGGACACCACAGACGTCCGAGTTTCTTAAAATCAAGGCGCAAATCGAGTTCAGTATGCGCCGTTTGAAGAATACTCAGCTTGAAGGGGAGAATATGTGCGAGGAGGCCGGCAAACTGAGGGTACAACTGGTCATGGCTATGGAAGAGCTCCTAGTTAAAGCCGAGGGAGAGGGCGAAGACGTAGGGACAGACGCGGAGCAGGACGACGGCAGTGCTGGCGAGCGAGAGTTTCAAAGCGTAGGTGACGGTGTGGAACCAGTAGCGGCCAGAAACAGGGAACCAGTCCAAGTGGCGGAGGACTTAGGGAATCCCATCTTCTCAACGCCCCGGTCCTCTATGCCTGTGTACAAGGGTCAGGAGGTTTCCAAATGGGGTTTGCGCTACACTGGAGATTCGGGGTCGTTGAGTGCCTTTCTCGAGAGAGTGGAGGAGCTGAAAGAGGCCAGGGGAGTAACCACGAGGCAGCTGTTCCAATCCGCGGTCGAAATGTTCGAAGGGAAGGCACTGGTATGGTACCGAGCCAACCGGACACGAGTGCACTCATGGCGGGAACTGGTGGCCGAGATGCGTGCGGAATTCTTACCACCGGATTATGATGTCCGACTGCTCACGGAGATTGGTAGACGAACGCAAGCTCCAGAGGAATCCATCGGGGTGTACGTGTCGGCCATGGAGGGTTTGTTCCGGCGTCGAGCCACCCCTTGCACCGAAGAAGAGAAACTAAAGATTCTTCGCAAAAACCTGTCGCCATTCTATCAAACACAATTGGCCCTTACTTCAGTGCAGACGATCGCCGATTTAATCCGACGCTCCTTAGAGTCGACGCGAATCTCCGTGGAAGCTTATCTTTCACCACCCATCAGGAAGTCGAACCGACTTTAAGAACCAGACTTGGCCTACGTTGGTGGAACCGAGAGCGAGAACATAGCAGTGCTACAGAGAAATGTCCTTCAAAGTTGGAATTGTAGGGGAAGTGGGCATATGTCTCGAGACTGTAGAGAGCCACAACGATGTTACGGATGTGGGCGAATGGAAGCCCGGAGGGCGACTTGTCCAAATTGTCAAGGCTCTTCAAATAATCCACGGAACGCACGGAATCCGCAGAGTGAACGACGTCCAGCTGGTCCTTCTCAGGAAGGCTTGGAGTTGAAGTCGAGGAGTCGTTTGACGGGAATAGAAGAAGCAGCACTCAGTCACCTGCTAGAAGGGGAGTTTCGGTCCATGGGGGATGGCATCGGTTGCACCGGGAGAGTAGAACATGTAATCAAGCCCAACTCGCCTCCAATCAAGCAATGATACTATCCGGTGTCTCCAGCCGTACAGAAACATATTGATGCCGAATTGAACGAGATAATCAAAGATGGGATAGTGGAACCATCGTCGAGTCCCTGGGCCTCACCTATCATCCTTGTGAAGAAGAAAGACGGAACGTATCGAATCTGCGTAGACTATCGCAAGTTGAATCGAGTCACGGAACATGATGCGTACCCGCTACCCTACGTGTCGGCTACTCTAGATAAGCTACGTGACGCAAAGTACCTGTCGTCGCTGGATGTAAAGTCGGCCTATTGGCAGGTGCCCATGGCGGAGCAGTCCAAGAAGTTTACCACGTTCACCGTGCCACACCGAGGGTTATTCCAGTTTAAAAGGATGCCTTTCGGGCTACAGAGCGCGCCGGCGACTTGGCAACGTCTTATCGATCAGGTTCTGGGACCCGATTTGGAACCTTATGGGTTCACTTATCTCGACGATATTATCGTCGTGACTCAAGACTTTGCCAAACACATGGAAATTCTGAGGGAAGTGTTCAGGCGTCTAAGACAGGCTGGATTGAAAGTATCCCGTGACAAGTGTGAGTTCTGCCGTTCCCAGCAAAAATACTTGGGCTATGTGGTCGATGAGAAGGGGCTGAATGTGGACCCGGACAAGGTCAAGAGCGTGTCGCAGATCCCTTCGCCTACGAATGTGAAGGGGGTAAGGCAGTTCCTGGGTATGATGTCGTGGTATCGGAGGTTTATACCCGACTTTGCCACGATGACGGCACCACTAATGAATCTG
Organism: Nemotelus nigrinus; assembly: GCA_947369275.1. NCBI lineage: Eukaryota > Metazoa > Arthropoda > Insecta > Diptera > Stratiomyidae > Nemotelus > Nemotelus nigrinus. The sequence continues at coordinate 152,450,147 of OX376372.1, forward strand.
CTAAAGAAAAACCAGAAGTTCGAGTGGACCCAGGACTGTGAAACCGCCTTCACCCAGGCGAAAATCAAATTATCGACCGCACCCATCCTCACCTGTCCGGACTACACCCTCCCCTTCTCAATCCAAACGGACGCATCAGATCTGGGCCTCGGAGCCGTATTGTCCCAACACCAGGCAGACGGTGAAAAGGTAATCTGCTACCTTAGCCGGTCGCTGTCGAAGTCTGAGCGGAAATATTCAACCACCGAGAAGGAGTGCCTGGCGGTCTTGTGGGCAGTGGAAAAACTGAGGCCTTATGTGAAAGGGGCCAAGTTTACGGTAGTCACGGACCACTACTCACTCGTGTGGTTGAATAACCTGAAAGACCCGACAGGACGGTTGGCAAGGTGGGCAATACGCTTACAGCAGTATCCTTTCGATATTGTACATCGGAAAGGTAAGGAGCACCTAGTACCAGATGCGCTATCACGGATGTTACCCCAAGGAGAAGTGGCGACGCTAGAGACTGTGAGGGATACATGGGTTGAGACGATGAAGCAAAGGGTGCTTAACGCCCCAGAACGCTTCGCGGGCTGGCGTGTGGCTGAGGACTCATTGTGGAAACATGTGCCGGGGAGATATCCAGAACTAGAGGCTTCTGAGGCGTGGAAACGAGTCGTTCCTAAGAGCGAAAGGAAGGCCATACTCCATCGGTGTCATGACGACCCAACGGCAGGTCATATGGGGGCCAGTCGTACACTAAGTCGAGTGGCGACAAGGTTTTATTGGCCCAAGATGTCCGCCGACGTAGTCAGCTATGTGCGAAAATGCAAGGTCTGCCAGGCGAACAAGGTCGAAAGGAAAGCTCCCGCGGGATTCATGGTTTCTCGAAGCGGAGAACCTCGGCAGCCTTGGGAGATGGTATGCGTGGACTTGGTAGGGCTATTACCTCGGTCCAGCCAGGGGCATACCACGATTCTAACCGTCTTGGATTACATTACCAAGTTCACCCTGCTCTTCCCTTTGCGGCAGGCGACGGCAGTAGCGGTGTGTCGTGTGCTAGAAGAGCAAGTGTTCTTAATGTTCGGAGAACCGAAGTGGCTTGTTTGCGATAATGGGGTCCAATTCCGGGGGACGTTACTTCAACGATTAGCTGAGACATACGGAACCGAAATTATACCATCCTCAGGCCAACCCGGCCGAGAGAAGAAACCAGAATATAAAAAGGATGTTGCGTTCTTATGTAGCTGATAATCACCGAGAGTGGGATCGAAGTTTGGCCAAGATAGTATGCGCGTTAAGAACCTACAAACACGAAGTGACCCAAATTACACCATATTTCTGCAATTTTGGACGCGAGATGGTAACTTTCCACGAAAATAGGGAACGACCCGAAGGGGAACAGGATCGTCTAGAGCCCACAGTCAGAGCGGAGGCACTAATGAAAGAACGTCAGAAAGTGTGGGAGAAAATGCAACAGGCAGCCCGTTAGAGTACGAGACGCTATAACTTGCGAAAAAGAGATGCGAGGTATGAAGAAGGTGATGCCGTGTGGCGAAGGAATTTCACCATTTCGGACGCGACAAAATATTATTCCGCGAAACTAGCGCCTGAATGTCTGGGTCCCTTTTGGATCGGCGAACGCGTGTCCGGCTGGACATATAGGTTGGTGGACGAGAAGGGTCAAAGCGCAGGAACATGGCACGCGAAAGACCTGAAGCGGTATGTGCACTAATGACACGGTGGGAAAGTAACAAGCGCGACGCGGCATCGACAGGCAGACCGGTATCCTAGGCTTAGAATCTAAATCATAGTAATCGTAACCCTAACAATTTCCCTTAAAGACTAGACACAGAAAAGTCGCTTTCAGAATACCTTAAGCTATAAAAACTTAGAATCTAAATCATCTCGGCGAGGAGTTAGGTGAGCTCACCTGACGCGTCGCTGGCACTGGCAATTCTGGTACGCAGACTTTTGCCTTAATTCAAACGGCTTGGTAGCCGATCGCTTAATCGCACATTCCTTCCTTCTTGTAGTCGTGGCCTTGAAATTTGGACACCATGAAATTTGGAATTAGGTTCGAAAATTCCTGGACTTAGTTGGATAAATAAAATTATAGCAATGATAGGGAAATTGCTGGAGTTCGGGGTAGATTAGTAAGGCACTAGGAGTTAGGTAGGGAAATTAGGTAGACTAATCAGATAATAGAATGGATTAATAATATTAACTACTTGTAATTAAAAGGTGGTAGTTTAGGGCACAGAACTATTTGGATTCATAATATTCGCTACATGTATTCATTAGGCATTAGTTAAGATCACAAGATTACTTGGATTGCTAACATTAATTACTCGTATCAGTAAGGGATTAGCTTAAGACACTGAATTACTAGAATTGAATTAGTGAAAAATTATTGGGGTAGGTTTAGCGTAAAATTAGGGTGGTGATTCAAACTAAGAAGCGGTGATCAATCGCCGAGTTAGGTAGGGACAGGAGGGTTAATAAACTAAGGTTCGGTCACAGTTCGGATAACTGAGGCTAGTCAGAACGAGCTCGGTTCTCATGAACTTAACATATGAGGGTGGAGTACCAAGCCCCTCAGGTAAGGCTCTATTAGAAGTTAGCCAAAGGTAGGTAGCGAGAGTACTTATCACCAATAACCAAGCTAAAAGTAATGTACCGGAAGTAGGAATAAGATATACAAGTATAGATGTGTATGTGGATATATCTTTACGTATGTATTTATATAAATAGAGTTAGGCAATCGGGGAGAAATAATCTCCATGGGGAAATATATGAGGATTATCAGTTTTACTTCAGGCACTGATTGGTGTTATCTACTTGGCTTAATAGCTATCAAATTTAGTTATACCGCAGATAAGCGGATTTCGAGGAAATCCTCTTCCAGTAAGGGGGGAGTTGTTACGTTGTAACAAGAACCCGAGGCCTAACCAACGACCAATCGACAAGCATGTACGGGCGTACACCTCGCAATGCCGAGCCGTTTACATTTGAAAAAAAAAACAACCCTTCCCGGGAAGGGTTGCCCATGTTTAAACCGCGAAACCACCACTCAAATTGATAGGCTGGCAAATGTTGTTTTGAACGTCGCATCCGACTTGTGTCGTATACTAGTCGGATGTCGACGATTTAGCACTAAGCTAAAGTAATGCTACATAGTATATATACATTACATGCCGTAGAGATAAGACTAAACTAAGACTTAAACTAACTAAATCTAAGCGACGCGCTGTCGACGGAGTGGCTGAAGCAGGGCCAGCGCGTCCTCTCGCTGTTAATCCCGGAGCTGGCTGTGTTACGGGTGAGCCGCAACCTGAAAGAGAAATATATAAATTTATCATGTTCCTCAATCATTTACTCATACATACTTACCTGCAACCTCCCACGGAGCCGCAACTTCCGACGACTCGCCAACCGCCGTTCAACGAGGCGCTCGCCAGTGACTCACGGTGGATCTCTTCACGTCGACCTGAGATACACCAGAAATACCACAAAGAATCGGCCCGGAAACACGAAACTGAAAGGAATACTTATCTGAAGGAATGCACCACCGACCGGTAGCTGCCAAGTCGTTTTCCTCTGTCACCGTTTCGCCAGCCAGCACCCAGCCACAGCCCACCGCCACCGGATTCCCAGGCCGCAACGTGACGAACCACGGTATATTAACACCCGCGAAACGGATGCATATACGCGAAACACACCAATCCACTGTATTCAAATCAAATTCAATTCAAAATATAAACGAGGCATCCCTAGAACTGTCACTGCGAACTAGATCACAATCATCTGCACAATTCCGAGATCAGCTGGGTTCCATGGAGTGAGACGAAGCAGCAGACATTCACGATGGATTCGAAATTCGAATATGTTGAAGACGTCGAATAGGTCGAATATGGCGAATATTCGGCACGAGCGGCGAGAGTAGCGGTACGTGTCGGAGAACCGCTATTCGTGGGTGGAATAAAAAATGCAGCTCGGGACGCTCGGTCTTTTCACAAGGTGCAGCCGAAGTGATCGCAACGTTAATCAATTTGCGCAGGTAACGAAGTCGTATGTGGAAATTTGCTTGTCGCTTTTTACAACGTGCAGCCGAAGTGATCGGAACGTTAATCAGTTTGCTCAGGTAACGAAGGCGTATGTGGAAATTTGCTTGTCGCTTTTTACAACGTGCAGCCGAAGTGATCGGAACGTTAATCAATTTGCTCAGATAACGAAGGCGTATGTGGAAATTTGCTTGTCGCTTTTGACAACGTGCAGCCGAAGTGGTCAGTACGTTCACCAATTTGCTCAGCCGGAGTGCCGAAGTGGTCAGAATGTTCATCAATTTGCCCAGCCGAAGTGGTCCGAGCGTTCATCAATTTGCTCAGCCGAAGTGGTCAGAACGTTCAGCAATTCGCTCAGCCAAAGTGGTCAGAACGTTCATCAATTTGCTCAGCCGAAGTGGTTACCGAAGTGGTCCGAACGTTCATCAATTTGCTCAACCGAAGTGATCAGAACGTTCATCAATTTGCCCAGCCGAAGTGGTCCGAACGTTCATCAATTTGTTCAGCCGAAGTGCCGAAGTGGTCAGCACGTTCATCAATTCGCTCAGCCGAAGTGGTCAGAACGTTCATCAATTTGCCCAGCCGAAGTGGTCCGAACGTTCATCAATTTGCTCAACCGAAGTGGTCAGAACGTTCATCAATTTGCCCAGCCGAAGTGGTCCGAACGTTCATCAGTTTGTTCAGCCGAAGTGGTCAGAACATTCATCAATCTGCTCAGCCAAATTGATCAGAACATTCATCAATTTGCCCAGCCGAAGTGGTCCGAACGTTCATCAATTTGTTCAGCCGAAGTGGTCAGAACATTCATCAATCTGCTCAGCCGAATTGATCAGAACATTCATCAATTCGCTCAGCCGAAGTGGTCAGCACATTCATCAATTTGCTCAGCCGGAATCGCAGAACTTTTTGGCTAAGGTAAGCCATAACTCTGTTCATTAGAATTATATGCAAAGAATAAGTTTTATTTTAAGTAATTTCCATAAGAAATATTTGATTGTGAAGTTTTAAAAGTTACTTTATTTTTAAAAATCAAATTATATGCTATAAACACGTTCAGTTTATTTATTTACATTCATTAAAAAAGAAAAATTTGAGTGGTGGTCGACGAGGTAGGCAGCTTTTGACAGGTGCTCGCTGGTTCGGCTTGCATATATATATATATATATATATATATATATATATATATATATATATATATATATATATATATATATATATATATATATATATATATATATATATATATATATATATATATATATATATATATATATATATATATATATATATATATATATATATATATATATATATATATATATATATGTGTGTAGGTGTATCGCCCCATAGCGGAGGGGTAATTGATCGCGTAGGAGTATCCGGTGAGCCGAACCTCACTCAGCGACTCTCGGCTCAATATTGGGTGAGTGAGTGGCACCCACGACCCGTCTCCGACGAGTTACACCCGGGACCCAAACGAGCCGAATCGGAACTCGCCCCCCTAGACCGGGAGGGTAACAGACCTCTCTTTCATTAAAAAGGTAGAGATGTAGCGGTTTTGGATCCTCAAGAAAAATTCAAAATCGCTTTTTATTTTAAAATACTGGACTAGGCAATACAATCATTTTCTGACAGGTTCGACCAAATAATTGTACACAATTAAATATTCAGTTTCTTATGAAATATTAGCAAAATTCAATGCACCCCAGACATTATTTCCCAAGACTGTCTCAGTTTGGAGGAAAAATTGATTTGAAATAGTCAATCTGATATAAGTGGATCTGAGCTTTTTGAGGAGACAAACATGTTTTCTGTAGTTATGCTTCATCTACGAAAGTGTTGTCTTTTATTTTTGATTGACAAAACAATGTGTCGAAATCCAGCTTTAGCGTTGAGAATACTTTTAACCCTTCCTATTACAGTTGCACCTGGTGAGCGTAGTTTTTCTAATTAAAAGCTGATCAAGAATTACATGAGGTAAACTATGTCTCTTAGTGGACTTAGAAAAAATAGCCATAGAAGAGAATTTGTTGGAACAGCTTAATTACGATAAAATCATAGACCAATTCGCGAAAATGAAAGCAAGACGGGTACAGTGTACTAGTACGAATTACATTAAGCTTTTCTCTTATCATTGACTTAAGGTCAGAATGAATTTCAAATGGGGTTTACAACTTCTACTATTTTTATTAGCGTATTTATGTAAATTTATCAAAAATTGAAAACATTTTTTTAGTTGCTGCTTTATAAATTTTATTTATTGTTGAAATATTTATTTTTGTATATACTAATATCATTTATAGCCTTATTAGTAGAGCCTCAAAAAAATGTTAAAATTGTTAAAATAACACTTTTTAACAAAAAAATGTTAAAATTGTTAATATAACACTTTTTTAGATTTCATGTTACATCATGATTCATTCGGCGTTTTTGACAGTAACGAGTTGAAACAAACTGGAACAATTGCTGAAGAAGCAATCATTGTTTCATAAGAAATTTTCTGTTTCTAAATAAATGAATAAATGTGAATCAGTTTAAAAAATTTACTCGCTGCCAGCAACGATACCGATCCGAAAAAAATCCTATCAAAGAATCCTGGTGTAGATTTTTACGCCGTCCTACCAGTGGATCACAAAATCAAATCAAATTTTGCACCAATGAGACCAATGACATCACTCTCCCACTAAATCACACATCACAATGCTCAATGTTATTCAATACAATAATTTCGTTGACGATAAAGATGACTCAGAATGAAAAATGATACAGAATCAAGTTTTCTTCTCAGTTTTTTTATGTTTGTTGCTCTATTTTATGAACATCTGAATTAAATTGATTTAACATTTTTTATAACAATTTTCGGTCTTTTTCTCTAACATTTTCACAATATTTTCAGCCCTTTTTATTTAACATTTTTTTGAGGCTCTACTTATTAGTTATGCGGACAAACCTCTTTAAAAAAACGTGTCTAATGTTCTACCTCCTGTGTTGTGGATATTAGCATATATATATATATATATATATATATATATATATATATATATATATATATATATATATATCTATATATATATATATATATATATATATATATATATATATATATATATATATATATATATATATGTATATATATATATATATATATATATATATATATATATATATATATATATATATATATATATATATATATATATATATATATATATATATATTGTCAAACTAGTCTCAAATACAAAATGAACAAAACCACTTTATGAATTTACTCTTCTACTTTATTTTCCATCAATCACAAGCCACAACCTTTCTTATCTACCGCTTCTTCGTGACTGCCTTCTCCGTCCCACTCATTCTCCTCTAGCGGCTTCGCGGATCTCTTTTTGAGCGTGACAACTCGGCCATCCTGCTGTGAGATCGTCCCGAGCTCATCGTCTTCGTCTGTGTCGAACGGGTCAACTTCTGGAGAAAGTGAGCACCATCTCTTCATGTTTTCAGTTGAGTGCACTGATGAATATTGTCGTTTGGACCTCGTTGACATCCGCATATCTTCTACAAGATATCGGTTGTTCGGAAGTGCCTTGCTAATAATGTAAGGCCCTTTGTATTTTGGTTCTAGTTTATGTGAAGTGCCCGTCGCCGCGGGAACGCTTCGAACAACAACCAAATCTCCTTCCTCGTAGACCGTCGGCTGCTTGTGTTTCTGGTCATACCTCAATTTCCATTTCTCCCTTTCCTTCTCTATATTCGTCAATGCGATTTCTCGTTTCTCCCCGATGGATTTAGTTGATGTGCGTTCTTCGTGTGACAGTGCTTCAATCACACGATTTTGTACAACATCCCTGAGTTGAAAGTCAAAAATGATTTCATTTGGACTAAACGTAGTGGTGGAATTTGGTTGATTATTCAAGTGAAATTGCAGTTTGTGTAATTTCTGATCCCAATCACGGGCCAGGCTATCGTCGGTGCGTATCAATTGCAAGACGGTTTGGTTCGCACGTTCTACTTGTCCGTTTGCTCTTGGAGTCCGCACAGAAATCTTTCCATGTTGTATTCTATTCTCCTCGCAATATTTAGCAAACTCTCTCAATGTGAACGCAGTCCCCCTGTCTGTGATGGCTCTATCAGGTAGTCCAAAGAACGATGACAAATCATTCATCATTCGTATTACGGGACGTGTTTTCGTATCACGAACTGCTCTCAGAATATCGTACTTGCTGAAGGGGTCGGTAATTACGATGACATGTTGATTCCCGCTACGACTCCGAGGAAAAGGTCCCACATGATCGACATGCAGTGTACGGAATGGGATCGGGTCAATCGGTTCAGCATGCAACTCTCCTTCGGGCTTACCCCTTTGCAATTTATTGTAGCAGCACTCTGGACATGCTTGGATGAATTCTCGTACCAATTTCCGCATTCTGGGAAACCAAAATAGGTCTCGTACTTTTTGCAACGTCTTGGATTCACCAAAATGGCCCATTTCGTCATGGTATGTACGCAAAATCCGGGAACTACAAACCTCAATTCCGATCCTTCTTTTCGGAGAAGTCGTTGAACGTTTAGCACATAGTCTACTTTAATCTGCTTTTCCTGATCAGATGTCGTTAGTCCTCGTAAAACGTTCATTATGTTCGCTAATTTTGGATCTTGTGCCTGCATCGCAGCCAGCCAGTCCTGTGATGACAACTCAATTCTTAGCACTTTGTCTGCAACAGTTGGAATACCTGTCTCCTCGTTGACCGATACTCTGCTTAAAGCGTCAACGAGTTGCATTCTTCCATTCGGTCGATGTGCGATTGAAAAATCATATTCCTGCATCCGCAGCCACCATCTTGCGATTCGCCGAACCAGAGGTGTACGTGCCTTGGTCGCGCTGATAGCTGCACAGTCGGTGACTATGTGAAATGATTTCCCCAGCAAATAAATACGAAATCGCTCAATCGTTTCGACAACAGCCAGCACTTCCAGCTCATGGCTGTGGTAGTTTTTTTCGTGCTCGGTGCACTGGCGACTGAAATATGCTCAACAACAACAACAATACACCTGCGATACTCACATTGCTCGCGTCTGTGTGAACTTCGTGATAAGCATCCATGTCATACGATTGCAGAACTGGTTTGCTCGTAAGCGCTCGTTTGAGAATGTCAAACGACTGTTGTTGGGTTTCCGACCAATGAAACGCCTTTTGGTCCTTGGTTTTTAACAAACTTGTTAACGGTGCTGCTAGTTCTGCGAACTTCTCGATAAATCGCCTGAAATAGCTAGCGAGGCCCAAAAACCTACGCACGTCTGTTATAGTCGTCGGTGTTGGGTAATTTCGAATGACGTCCGTCTTGACATCGCCAGGTGAGATACCCTTCTCACAAATGGTGTGCCCCAGAAACATAATGTTCGATGCGAGGAATGTACACTTGTCCAATCGTAGTGTGAGTCCTGATTCGTGAAGGTGATGAAGAAATTCTTCAAGAGTTTCGACCGTTTCTTCCACGGTGTTGCTTGCGATAATAACTTCATCTACATAGGCAATTATATTCCCTTTCATTCGACGCAAAATAGATCCCATCATTTTCTGGAACACCGCCGGCGCGTTTACTAGACCGAACGGCATTGAGTTGAACTCATATTGGCCGTCATTGGTTACGAAAGCAGTGTATTTTCGAGATGATTCTGCCACCGGAATCTGGTAGTACCCAGACATCAGATCTAGTGTTGTAAAATACCGTCGCCCCGACACTTGCGCTAGCTGCTCCTCGACCGTTGGCATCGGAAATTGTTGTTTCACTGTGATCGCGTTTATTGCACGATAATCAATGCATAACCTGTCCCTTCCATCCGGTTTTTTCACCATCACGATGGGCGACGCGTATTCCGATGTACTCTCGCGAATTATTCCATATTCCAGAAGCTCTGCCACTTTTTCTTTGACCGTTGAACGTTGTGCAAATGGAATACGACGTGGGTGTTGATATATCGGAATTTCGTTTTTCAGCGCAATGTTTAGTTCAATGGTTTTACAGCGACCCAACTGGGATAAATCTGTCGCGAAGCACCGACTATATCGCGATAAAACTTCACGCACCTTATGTTGATCCAGCTGTGGCAAATGATCCATTTCCACTTTTGGTGTGCGGTATTTGATCCTGAATTCCCCTCCATCAATTTCTACACTAATGTCATTTCGGCCAATCAGGTCAACGCCTAGCAAAACTGAGTCCGTCAATAGATCGTCGCTCACTACATGAAAATCGCACTTAAAAGAAGTTGAGTTAATATCCACTGTAGTCCTAACTTTCCCGAGACTTTTTACTTTTCCGCCAGCGAAGCCCGTGAATACTTGACCAGGTTTTTCAATTTGAAGCTCTAGTTCGGCGGCGATAGATTGTTTGAGTAAAGTCTTTTCACTTCCCGAGTCAACCATAGCACACAGTGGTTTGCCTTTCAACTTCAATTCGCACTTCGTACATTTTGATGATCCGGTTGCTATGCTGTTAATACGTGCCCTTTCAGTGCAATCTTCAGTTCTGTGTGAGGTTCGTGAGCATACGTTGCATCTCTTTCTTCGCTGCGGTTTCGGGCATTGAGCCGATACGTGACCTGGCTGGAAACAATTGAAGCAAATGATCTGACGCTGCGGTGGATGTGGCATTGACCTCGTTGCTTTCCCCGTTCCGTTCTCGTTCAGCAGTATCCGAAACTCCTTTCTCTGCATCCCTGACCACTGGTAGGGCTCTCATGGACATCGTTGGTCGAGCGTTGGTTGCGAAGCGTCGCACAGCAGCTAGCAGATCTGTTGTCGTTGTGATCTGAATACTAGCGATGCTATTTTGAAGCGCCGGATGCGCAACTCCCGACCGAAAATACTTGATAATGTCAACTTCACTCAGACTCCCTCGTCTTCCTATTGCCACCATTCGATGGAAGAAGTCTTCAGCCGTCTCTGTTTGTCTTCTCGTAGTTGCACTCATCTTCAAGTGAATATCTGCATCACTTTCGTCGGTGGGAAAGTCTCGTAGTAGTTGCTCTGCAAACTCATCAAGCCGAATATGTGCGAATATGTACTCGACCCAGACTCTGGCGTTCCCCTTCATTTTTGTAACTAGTGCACACATCAACACTTTTTCTTCCCACTTATACGCGTAAGCCAAGTACTTTACTCGCTTCACAAACTGAGATGGTGTGAAGGGTTCATTCTACTTTGCAGCTTGAAAAAAAACGTTTTTTTTCTTTTTGCATTTTCTGAAAGTGTATACTCTCAAGAGTGCTGTGTTAAATTTTCGTTGAAAAATTCCAGGTATTTTAGATTATATTTAAGTCGAAATGCAGGTAGTCGCTGCGTTTATTTTAGCCCTTACCACTTCCATGTGAAGCTGGTATTAGCGTGTGTTGTACATTTGTACGAGGAATTTTTAGTCAAAGGCTGTCAAATATTGATATGAATATACCTACTAGGGTATATCCCTAACCTACTAGGGCTAGCGTATGTAAATGGAAGTTGACGGTGTTGTTGAAATGTTTCAATGGTCTGCCTAACTACACGGAGTAAAATATGCCAATTATATCGGAGATGGAGATTCAAAGACATTTAAGACTTTAATAGATATTAAACCATATGGTGATGATTTGGTTATAACAAAAAGAATCAATTTGTGCTACATGTAAAAAAAACGAACATAAAAAAGAGCTACAGAAGCAAAAAGGCAGCTTGGGCAACGACGGAAACTAATGAGACAAAGTGAAGACGCCGAAACATCGCAGGCTGCAAAAAAGCGCAAAACTGTTATACAATACAACTCACAAATAAATTGATAGCTGATCTGTCAATTTATTATGGACTGGCAATACGTCGAAACCCTAATTCAGTGGAGGATATGAAAGAAGAAATTTTGGTAACATTTTTTCATAAAATATCTACAAATGAACAACCGCAACACGAATATTGTCCACCAGGTCCGGAGTCGTGGTGTAAATGGCAGCAGGCTCAAGCTACTCAGCAAGCTTACCAGCATCCACCCCCATTAGATAAAGATGTTCAAGATATTTTGAAGCCCATTTATGAAGGTTTAACTAGCGATGATCTCCTTGAGAGATGCCTAGGAGCAAACACACAGAATAATAATGAAAGATTCAATAAGTATATATGGCCGTTAGCTCCTAAAAATATATTTTGTGGAAAAAAGTACTCAGAATTTGCACCTACTGTGCCGCATGCACCTTTAACGAAGGATTTCAGCCTCTTTTGAAAATTATAGAGGATGTGGGGATCACCATTGGTCCAAAAGCAGAGGAATTAGCGCACAAAAAGGACGCAGTGCGATTTAATTGTGCCGAATGCAATGCCTCTCACGAGACAAAAGAGGCCAGGACGGCTCAAAGAATGGAAAGAATAGCTGAAATTGAAAAGCTTGAAGAAGCTTAGGGAATTCTGTATGCAGCTTGCATCGCTAATTAAGCGTAAAAATACATTTAGGGCCTTTCCGAATATTCGTCTTCACCTTGATCTTCAGCTTGTTATAACAGAATGTGACGTCACATCAAGTTTAGCCTGTCCGAATAGTTTATCTACGGCTTGATATTTCTCCCCTGTATAACAGTTCATGATAGTCATCAAGACGTCATGATAGGTTACTTTTTGTGAGTTAGGTTACATTTTGCTAGTCTTTGATTCTCATAGTTTGCTGAAGTACCAAAAAGAAAACAACCAGAGCATATTGTACAATGGACCCGATGACGATGTAACCATTTTTGCGATTGCAGCAAAAACAGCCGGGCTGGATATGGTGATAAGAAATGAACGTCAATATGGCTATATAATTTCACCGCTGGACAAAAATGAACGTATCGAACGGGACCATCAGCAATTAATTTATATCAAATCGAATATTATTAATGACATAAAAAAGGGAATTGTGAAATTGCCGGGATATTTACAAGACTACATTGATATCCGAAAAGGTAGGTACTATTCGAAAATGCTTCTGTCTTTCAATTTCAAACCAAAGCACTTATTCTTTTTCTAGAGATCGGCTCAATTTTAACAAAATCTACATGATCAACCTCCTTCGGCGTACTGAACGAATACTATAAATGGAAGAAAGTGTCAAGGAAAAGGGGCTGGAAGTTGAACATTTTCCTGCCGTTGATGGACGTGAATTGAATCTGGACGTAATAGAAAAAAGGGGTTTTTGATTTTTACCAGGATACGAAGATCGATATCACCATCGTCAAATGACTATTGGCGAAATTGTTGGTTTTCTCAGCCAGTACAAGGTTTGGGAACGAATGGTTGAACAGGAGATGACGGCTATATTTCCGATACAGAGGACTCCGAAATTACACCAGTAATTCAAAGTAAAACGGTCGAATCTCATGCACAGCTTAAGAGTGATAAAGTACGTGAAAATAACTCAAAAAGTCTCAAATACTCAACATGACAATAATTGATTTGATGTTCCTTTATCTTCGATCATTTACTGATCAAATTATTAACAATCGAAAACAATGTGCCTTATATCTTACTAGTATTGATGCTAAGTTTAAAGTGACATTTAATGATTCTGATGTTTGTTTTTTTATAGAACTTTACGATCAAAATTCTGTAGACTGTTAGTTGCATTAAGGAATATGAAATTATAAACCTATACAAGTAAGATGGCCGTTTGATTTGGTAAATATATTTTCTGCTGTTTGAATAATTAAACAGTGGATTGAACCGATTTGATGCTGTTGGATTAACTTATCAAAAGGTATTAAAGATCAGCTACTTTACAATGCTATAGACGAGGTGGTATGAGTTATAAGCTCTCTTGATTTCGCTTGTCGATATAAAGGTTGATGGGTAAAAAAGGGAATTTATGTGCAAAAACAAGACTCATGGTGAACCTATACCACTGTGAAAACCTACATACGCTCATATTCATCTCTAAATCTATCCTTATTCGGCAGAAAACGATATTTAATTCTCATCATTTCTCACAAAAACCGCAGATCAATCAATTTTAATGAAAATACATTTACTTCCAAACAAAAATCATTCAAATAAACTACAGAACTGTAACAATTATATATAAAATGCATCATAAATTGCTGCACAGATTCGCCTTTATAGTCATCCTGATGAATATCTTCACCACCAGGGAGTCGTTCTTTATTCAAACGTTTTACGCCTTCACCAGCAGTACTTTTTTGCATCTCTTTTTCATATACTTTCAGTTCCGCCACAATCTGGAGCAGGTCCTTTTGAGACTCTGGTATTTGGGTTGCTTCGACTAAATTCTGCAAGAAATTTCAAATCAGTCAAATTCTGTAGCATTAATCTAAAATCCAGTTTAAAATTGTTTACCTTGAAATTCTCAATAAGAAATAGCTTCGATTGAGCATTATGTTCGGGTGGAGCATTTCCAGACATTACTTCAGCCAACCATAAATACATTTATCTGTAAGAAATTAATAGTTTTCATATTGAAACAGCACAATAAAAGTATAATTCCTACCGGAAATCTATGTCGTTTTGTAACTTCACTTCAGGGAAACTCTCAGAGGCAGCAATTGCTCTTAGGAGCACTCGTAGCTCGAAGCCGCAGTTGACATCGAATCAACAATTTAGTCGGTTTTCACATTTATTAAATATTTACAACGCGAACCGCACTAACTTTTACTGTCGCGATTGATTCAAAATGTTTCGCGGGTCTCATGTTCATTTTACACGAATATAGCACGCGCAGCCCGCACAATTTATATTTTCACGCGGACCAGTTATCATATTTACACCACTAGTCACCATTTTTGCGAAATGTCAAAAGAAGGCAAGACCTATGACAAGACAGAGAATCCGGACAGTCTATGATCTTGATCTCCTATAACTGTTATAATAGGTCAGCTAAAACGCTGACGTCATAATCTGTTATACGGAGATCAAGACCAAGTCAGAGACACGAATTCGGAAAGGCCCTTAGTATAGGCATTTTGTTCATAAAACTTTAAACGCGTTTTTTTTAAAACCATGTTTTTCTAATCGGCGGGATTGATTTAAAAAAAACTAACCAACCAATTTCTCTGAAAATTTAGCACATTATTTAATATGTTAGTGGCTATCGTCGGTACTACAATTATAATTTTATCGTATAAAATTAGTATTTTTTATAGCAAAAAATTGCAAAAAGAAGCTGTAATTTCCACATTTTTATTTAATTTAATTTAATTTAATATAACTTTGTT
>OX376372.1:152465606-152605368 GCA_947369275.1 Nemotelus nigrinus
ATGTCTTGTCAGGCTTTAGCTCCCAAATCTCTGTTCATGAAGCACATCCTTCTTCTAGATCTCCGATTATTTTTCATCATCATCATCATCGGCGCTACAACCGAAGACCGGTCCTAGCCTCTGTCCACAGTTTTTTTCCATCGGACTCGATCGCGAGCCGATATCATCCAATTTCGCACCCCTAAACTCCGAGCGTCCTGATCAACGCCCTCCCTCCAGCGCAGACAAGGTCTCCCACGCTGTCGTCTGGCGTAAAATCTGCCGCAAAGGGTTTTCCGAGCCGGACCCTCTTTGCTCATTCGAGCTAGGTGTCCTGCCCATCGGAGTCTACCGAGTTCTATTTTCGTAATTATATCTGCTTCTAGGTAGATAGCGTACAACTCATGGTCGTAGCGTCTCCGGAATCGCCCTTCTTCACATATGGAGCCAACGATTCTCCGCAAGACTTTCCTCTTGAACGCGGTTTCATCTTCGTTTTTACCGGTTCGGTTTTATGTTCGGATGACATTTCGGGATTTGAAGAGCCTTGACAACCTGCAGTAGGCTTTGTTGGATTTGATTAGCCGCCCGCATATTTCTTCCTCCATGTTGTTATCGGCTTCTACGATTGATCCAAGGTAGTTGAATGATCGCACTACTTCAAATTCGTGCTCAACTACCCTGAAAGTTTGACCACCTCTAGGTGTTCCTCCTGCAGATGCTGCCACCATGTACTTAGTCTTTCCTTAATTTATGTGCAGCTCCAGTTTTTGTGCCGCTCACTCGATCTGGATGAAGAATTCCCGTACCACTAGTTCCGATCTTCCAATTATGTCTATATCATCTGTATTAGCCAGTATCTGACAGGACTTCGAGAAGATAGTCCCTCTGGTTGACGTGCCAGAGTTTCGGATTGCTTTCTCCAACGCCAGGTTGAAGAGGAGGCAGGCCAGACCATCCCCGTGTCGGAGCCCATTGAAGATGTTGAACGGTCTAAATAGCAATCCAGCTATTTTAACTTGGCTTGCTACATTGGTCATGGTCAGCCTATATAATCGTGTCTGTTTTTTTGGGATGCCGAATTCTCTCATGGCTTTATACAGTTCTATTCTGGCATACGCGGCCTTAAAGTCTATAAATAGATAGGTACAGTGGAATGTTGAATTTCAAACATTTTTCCATCGCCTGCCTGAGAGTAAAGATCTGATCAATTGTTGATTTGCCTGGGATAACGCCACATTGATATTGTGCGATGATGGCTTTAGGGTATAGGGCTATCTGTTCTTGCAGAATAGAGGAGTATCTTATAGGAGGTACTCAACAATGTTATACCCCTATAGTTGCTGCACATTGTTATATCTCCTTTCTTATATATGGGGCATATTCACCCTTTGCGCCAGTCTTCTGGCATCTCTTCTCGCTCTCATACGTGCAATATAATTTCATGAATTGTTTGGTGTAATGTAGGCCCTCGATATTTAATCAGCTCAGTCGATATGCCGTCGGCTCCAGCGGCTTTATTAAATTTCAGCCGATACTTGTAACGCGTTTGTCTAATTTAGTAGTTGCTAGGCCACTGACTAAACTAAAGGAAAAATTTGTATCTTTTACACAATTGACGTAACTTTAGTGGCGAAATTGCACTACAAAGAAATTCTTCGTAATGGCGCCATTGTAAACCAAATTGTATTAATGTTCACAAATTTATATAAACTAATCCGTATAAATGATTCATTAATAGTTAATTGGTATGTACAATTGAATTGAATATTATATCGAAATATAATTTACATCATTAAAGCTTCGTAAAATATGATTTAAAGGCCCCCATTCACGAGAAGTCCATCAGTCTAAATAGCCGTGATCTCACCGTGTGTAGGAGAAATTGGAAGGACTCAAATTGGATTTTCTCAAGGAATCAAATTGGATTTCCAATCAATCCAAAGTCCATGGACTTTTTTGGCTCAAACGTCTGGGGAAATAGGCTGAGTTTGGACAATCCATAAAATGGACTAGTCGTGTGTGTTGAACAACGTGGCAGTCTTGTTTTGCACGCTGACCTGTGACAAGCTCATTGACTGTTCCTGTGATTATTTTATTTAATCGAAAAATTCAGCATAATGGATAGTGGTGGTCATGATTTTGTTTTGGAAGTTATCGAATAATATAGGTCACATGAATGTATATTATATTATTTGACCCAAAGCCTGCAACCGCTTGCTAAGTACCGCAAAGTAGCGGTCAATCTTTCGTGATGAGTGATAGTTTGCTTCATATTTGTATCCTTTCGTTTGATAAATGGGATGACCAACTACAGCAACGTGTTATATGTCGTATCATCCATTCTTAAATAATTTCGCCAATCAGAAGGCTCAAGTGTGAGTTCTTTTACCAAATTTACAATTTTCATCACTTCCTTTTTGGCTATTGTTGCTTTATGTAGATGCAAGTTGCAATTGCAAAAAAAACTCCTCCATATGTTTCTGATCCATTAATAGATTAAAAATAATTTTTTCTTCAAGTTTATCTTTATTTTTTTTCTAAATTAATGACAGAAAATGTAATGGACTGACTGGATCGAGACTCTATCGTGAGTGGCGAGCTAAATTTGACTTAAACAAAACGGACTCAAGCCAAATGGACTCAGGCCATTTGGATTTGGCATTTGAATTATTGAAAGTTTCTGTAATCTGGCGTTAGGTGGCGCTAGGCGCGAACCAGGTGTGGCGGCTACAAGGAAAAACGAAAGTGTTCACCAACAGATGCGCTAGGGTCGGTAGAAGGAGCAGGGCGAACGAAAACCGAGAAAGAAGAGACTTCGAAGAAGGAACGATGATAAGGGTGTGTATGTGTGACGACTCACTCATAGAGCAGCGGCCGCATCAGTCGCGTCAGGTAAAATTCGACGCTCACGTTTTTTATTCATGTTAGATTTAGAAGTTTGTACTTGAATAAAGTAGTTTATTTTGGTAGTTAAAACCATCGTGTTTTGTGTGATTATCATTAGAGTTTAGAATACAGTTGGGAAACGTCAATCCCCACACAGGCGCCGGCCGATACGCTTTGAAACTGTAACTGGTCTAGCTCCTAAACGACTCTACGCCCATTATGAAACTTGGCAAGGATTATCTATACACTATTAGCTATTTTTAGAAAATAAATTTAAAAAAAAATAAATGGTCGAACTATGTGATATTCAAGTTTTAAAAATTCAATTTATTTTTATTTTTAATACCTAAAAATCCATTAATAAGCCCATTACATGAAGCATCAACTCGAGTGCTTTATTTACTTTAACTGCAAAAACTGGATAATGTGATTCGAAATAGCGTATATCGCCCCCGGTAAGTCAAATTTTTAAAGCCCTGTAACTCGCTTACCAAACTTGATACTGTAAAAACATTTTGCATCTGGACCGAGAACATATTTAGGTATAACATAATCAAATATTACTAAAATCGGAAACCACGAAAAAGTAGAGTTTTATCGTTGTCTGTTAATTCATGAATATATTTAAATTGTTTATCTTTCTTATTTAGTTGATTCACTATCATTCTTCTGATAGATCTTCTTTTACTAAATCTTCTGGTAAATTTATCTTTACATACATAATCTATTCACTAATTTGAACACGTTTTGTTGTACTAGAAAATAAATAAATGTTTTCCCTAGAAGTGTGAGTTACAATACTTTCACATTCAATATTAGTTTATCTGTTTGGTTTCGGATTACTAACAACACCTGACCTTAATTCTATAAAAACACATTACTTTCTGTGCCTTAAAATTCTTGCTTCTTGTTTTCATAATAATGAAAAATTTGTCTTCATATAAAAGGATAATGCTGCCTTCGCAGATCAAATATACATATTTTAAACTCACCTGAGCATCATTGCCAAATACACCAACGCCTCTGCTTTTACTGAATTTTCCGTCTTCGTAATTTAGATATTCAGTTGCCATAATATGTGAAGCCAACGTCCACTCATCATTTAGTGCCAGTAAAGATGATGGAAACATAACCGAATGGAAAGGAACATTATCTTTACCCATGAATTGATAGAGTGTAACATCAATGCCTTCATCAGGCTGCCACCATTTCTTATAGTCTTTCGTATATCGGCTCGTTATCGATATGTATCCGATTGGTGCATCGAACCATACATAGAACACTTTCTTCTCATATCCCTTCAATGGGACCGGGATACCCCACTTCAAATCACGAGTAATACACCGTGATTTCAGACCTTCTTTCAGCCAAGATCTCGTTATAACACGAGCACTGTTTGTCCAGCCATGGTCGACTTTTTCAATCCATTCCCTTAGTTTTGATTCGACTTTCGGTAGATCTAAGAATAGTTGTTCGGAGTTGCGCAGAACCGGAGCCGTGTTACACACTTTGCAGCGCGGTCGGATGAGTTCGGTTGCATTCACTAGCTTTCCGCACTTGTCGCATTGATCGCCCCGAGCATCATCGTATCCGCAGTCAGGATGTGGACACGTACCCTCGACAAATCGATCGGCTAAGAACCTATCACATTGCTGACAAAGCAATTGCTCTACGGTTTGTTTTTCAATGAAGCCCGCTTCATAGATTTTCATGAAAATATTCTGAGTAATTCTAAATAGGAAATTATAAATTATAATATATTATAATATATTACAAAGTATCAACTTACTCTGTTTGTTCCTTTGTTGACGTTCGTCCGAAATAATCGAAACCTATGCTGAACCATCGGTAAATAGCATTATGAATTTCAAAGTATTTATCACAAATCTGCTGCGGTGTTAGATTCTCGGCCAAGGCTTTGTTTTCCGTGGCAGTGCCATACTCATCCGTCCCGCAAACGAATAAAGTATTATATCCACAAAGTCTTGAGTATCTCGCAAAAATATCGGATGACAGTGTACTTCCGATAATATTACCCAAATGAGGTACATTATTGACATAAGGTAACGCTGATGTAATGAGAATATTCTTCTCGCCTTTCTTTGGAAGAATTATCTTCGATTCTTTTACTTCACGCGGAGCGGTCGCAACATAGTTGATTTTCGCTGCTTCCAGTTCATCGTTTGTTACTGTTTCGATAATGTGCGATGGCGAATCCGGCAATATACTCAAAGAATTGTCGCTCAGGGAAGGCAGAACAATATGATGCAATCCCCCGAATTTATTCGAGTTTCTCAATGATGTAAATGTTAATTTAGCTAGGGGCTGTATTTGTAATGCTGCTTTAACCTCGGGCAATGCTGCCATCTTTTGATACCATGCCGTCAAATTTTCGACCTTTGTTGCACCTTTTAATGTGCCATCGGGGGCGATGAGACTCCAAACGGCATAATCTGCCGGAGTAGGTTTGTCCTAGAATATATAAACAATGGAGTTTTTGTTCAATATTTACAGTACACAAGTACCCCAGTGAGGTAGGCATTTTTCTTGAGAGTGTCATCAATCTTTTTGATGAGCACATTGAGAACGAGTCGCGCATTTGGATCTGCTCGATGGCCCACTCCCATGTTATGTGCCAGTGCAGGAGCCAAAAGTGTTGTGGACCATTCCAACCACTCATCCTGAACTACATCGTCAGTCTCCTTGGGCAATAAATACTTTGCTGCCGCGTCAGTAGAAAAAAGTTGTGTTCCTGAATCAAGCTCTAGAATTGGTAGGTGTTTGATGTTTTTAATAACAGGATCTGAAAAATAATTTAAATTTTAAAAATTACAAATAACATTACTTAAAAAATAAAATAAAAAATAAAAATCAATCACTCTTGTCGTGACACTAATGATTCCTTATAAATCAGGGCATCTATTAGGCTTAAACATCAAATAGTACGAATTTAGCAAAAATAAATTTCTAAAGTACTCGCTTTCAGGAAAAAACTAATAAAGTGAGAATCATGAAACCAAAGTGGAGCACATTATTTTTGCGAAGCATGCGTTAGAAAGGTGAGTAAAAGTTTACTTTTGTACGAAAGGATTATTGAAGATAACATGATAGCCATAGATATTGGACGAGAAACGGCCGTTAAACGATTTGTTCAAAAAAACATTCATCTAGGTATAGTCTACGATTGCTTAGGGTAGGCGACACACTCTATATAGAGACATACTGAACAATAAATTTGTTCAACAGACAACGGGTAAATTTAGCATTCAACATATTCAATGGCATTGGACATGTCCATAAGATAAGAAAACTACAGTTGCGATCGGAAAGAAGCCAAATTTTTTTTGCTCATCTTCATAAAGCAATATATTTGCAGGCAGAGAATACTAAAAAAAAATTAGGTTTATAGAAAATAAGGGACATAAGACGTGTTTTTTGCTCCCCCTTTCTATAACAGAACAATGCTATCCACTGTAGACGCATTGGGAACAACAACAACTCACCCTTTCCATAAAAGGAGTTGTTGTTGTTTCCAATGCGTCTTCACTGGTTAGCATTGTTCTTTTATGGATAAGGGGAGCAAACAAACGCGCCTATAATAGAAGACGGACTTTAGAAAATAGAGCAGCGGCAACACAGTGCTAAAACTAACAACAAATAAAGAATCAAGAATTGACTTTTGGGGAACATCATAGGAGGGAGTCAGAAGCTAGCTCCATCTCTAAATTTAATTTTGTGTTTTAGTATCAAGTATCATAAGAGAACGATTTATAATAGTGTTTTCGTCTCACACTCCGCTCTTCCTTAAAAACCGGGGTTGTGACTGGCTTCGGGGGAATTAAAACTCTAACTTGAAAGCCCATCGTACTGCTTAAGCTCATAGAGACCCAAAGATACACAAATAGAGACGTTATGATTGTTTTCATATCTTAATATATTTTTTTATGCATCTGCATCCTTCCACACTCTCCGTTAAAATTATATTTCATAACTATATTCTCGTAATATGTTTTCATTTGCAGCCACAAACATGTATTCATCTTAGCTAGTAAAAAAACATTCAAAAATAGTAAAAAAAAAACATTCAAAAATAGTAAAAAAAAAACATTCAAAAAGTTTTGTGACTCCCAACACCAAACTATTTGATGCGCCTTTGACGCTCCCTACTCATAAAAATCTAAGAAAACTCATGTTGTCAAACTAGCTTGTCTCGATCGCGAGCGTAGTACGGTATTCCCAAAAGAATACGAATTGCGGCGGTAATTTTTTATCAATGAATTTACTGTTGCGTTAGTTCGATTCTTAGTTTAATTGAGAGCTGAGAGTTCCATTTTGAATTGAAAATCACCAATCCGATGGTATGAGAGCCAATTGAAATGGAACAACTCTCTACCATGTAGTTCATTTCCCATTTTAAGATGGATTTTTTCGATGCCGCTTTCCTTCTTGTCCAATAAAGTAAGTAATCATATTCGAATTTTGTTAATGGGCCGCAATTTGAATAGATGCATTCGGCTTTCATTTGGATTCGTACTTACAACATGAGTTTTGTCAACGGCCGAATGAGAGGAGAGGAGATAGCATTCTGCAAGAGGAACTGGTGCCATACACATACGCTCATGTACGTGTATTCCGCCCATCTACTTCTTTTATATCTTTGAGTTGATCTCAAGTCTGTTCTGCGAATTTCATACTGAAAAAAAATTGAGCAGTGTGTTTGAAATGTTGTTTTACCAACGGAATTTCTTGTCGGATACATTGAAAGCACTACAGAATGCCTATGTCGAGTATCACGCACGCTAGCATGTGAGTGGTACAAATTGTTCAAAAAGGCTCGCGAGAGGCTAGAATTATAGAAGGACGATTCATTTTTCTTGCACCACGATAATGCAACTGCTACCACATCAAACCTTGTACGCAAGCGTTTGGCCAAAACAACTTCAACATCGTCCCACAAGTACCATATTCGCAAGATATAGTCCCGTGTGACTTTTCCTATTTCTCAAAACTCAAATTGAGGCTCCATGGAAAAAGGTATGGTGCTTTTTATACGAGGGGTGTTCTATAAGTAATAAGAATGACAAAGAAAACGTCTGATTTTTCTCAAAATATCTTTTTATTTTTCAACATAGTCTTCTTTTAACTCAATACACTTTGTCCAACGCTATTCTAATTTTTTGATACTATCAATAAAATACGATTTCTCCAGTCCTGCAAAATAGGCGTTCCTCTCAGCAATCACATCTGCATTTGACATGAATTTCTTCAGCCCGATTTTTTTTCTCAAATTCGGAAACAAGAAAAAGTCGCTAGGGGCTAAAACTGATGAATACAGGCGTGCGGCAACAATTCATAGCGTAATTTATGATTTTTTGCCATTGCAATTGACGACTTGTGAGCGCGGGCATTATAAGGTATGTTCGCGTACCTGAGTCTATTGTAATATATTAAAATAGATTCGCAGAAAGTCGTTTTTGTACTTTTGCTGCAAGCCAAATGTTGCAGCAAAACGAAGCCAGCTGCCAAATTGTTACTGCTACGCGAACAGACCTGTTGTGATGGAAGAGAACTATTTTTCTTGTCAGGCGAGGCCGTTTTCTCTTTATCGCTTTGTTCAGTGTATCCAGAAGTGCTGCATAATACTTCCCGATTGTAGCTTTTTTCTTTCTCCAGATAGTCGATGAGAACCACGATGCGAATCCTTGAAAACTGTGATGTATCGTCGCCAAAACTCTCTTGAATTGCTCCTAAACATATTCAAGCAATCCTGCGAAACGTTGATCCATCGCTAGCAAACGCAGCACACACTTCCACGATGTCATTTGCAAATCTTTATGCAAGATTTTAGTAACTTAGCCTATTGAAATTCTTGCAATGCCAGCAAAGCTTACACCGTAGTCGCAGCGGTTTTTGAGCGACCTGGACATGACTCATTACAAATGGATGCTCATTGTGGCAAACTATGGCAGAAAGGCTTCAAAGTCAAATCCGTTCCCGTTAGCCCTTTGATATGGAGATATTCCATAACAGCACGAATTTCAATTTGCTCCGTTTTCGAAAAGTTCGCTGGCATGTCCGTTTGACTTGATCTTAACAACTAAATTATTCAATCGAATTATTTGGAAATTTTAGAGTACGCGCATTTAATGATCACAAACTTTTAATATTATAAATCCCCCTTCTGTGCCATTTTTGTTACTTATAGAACAGACTAAGCATGGACTATTTTGATGGATTTGGTCATACGTTTCTAAATCAGCTTGATGCTGGTTTTTTTGGAATTATTGAAATAACATACGGTAGGATCAGAAGCGTGTTTTCTCATTTCCCGTTACGGCTATTTTTTACTGCAGTCCTGGAAAAATCGGTAATTTTTGGCGTTTCATATTTATAACCCAGATAAAGTTTCCAACAAAATAAAATGTTTATTAAAATTAATTTCAAAATTAGAATAGAATCTCCTCTTGATTTTATCAAATCGAAAATCCATTTTTTCATGGATTTGATCAATTTTTCTAATAATGCAGGTTCGATTTTCCGCCATTCATCAAGAATCGCCGCTTTCAATTCCGCCAGTGATTCATATTGCCGATTTTCAGTATATACCCGTCTGACAAGAATCCCCCAAATGTTTTCAATGGAGTTCAGGTCAGGCGAACAAGCTATCCAATCCATAACATTAATGGAATTTGTTTCCACATCTCATTGTTTCACGACTGGTATGAATCTTGGCATTATCCTGCTGGAAATTCCAGTTTTTTCAGGATGTGCTGCCAGGAATGACAGTAAACTGCCCTCAAGTACTTGTATGTAGTCTCTACTCCTCATACGCGATGAAGTAAATTTTACGTCCAAGCATCCGGATGCAGAAAATGCACCCCACAACATCAAGGAACCGCCACTAAAATTCCACGTCGAGAAATACCGGGGTTCCTTTCTCAAATCGCGCCAGTAAGAATTTAATCTATCAGGCCCACCTAAAAACCATTTTTTTTCATCCGAAAAAGTAATCTGGAAATAAATTTTTTGGAATTAAACAAAGGGGGAATAAAAAAACCAGTGTGTCTTACAGAAAAAAACCAGTGTGTCTTACAATTCGTAGCCATATTTTTTCTCCGAATTCTAACCGAGCTTTCTAATGGCGATCTAATAGTCGTGGAGCACTCTTCATTTTAGCTCTTCTGATCTTCTTATCACGTTGTAGCGTTCTCCAAATCGTTGTTTTTGACACCTTTGTTTGTACAAAAGTTGCCATTTTATTACAGCTTATTTTTGAATTACTGGCTGCATGTATAATATCCTCTCCTCCCGCGGAGAAAGTTTCCTTTCTCTTCCCGTTCGCTTTGTTTTCTCATATAATTCAGGTTTTTTTAAAAAGTTGTTGATTACACGCCGACTGCGTGCAACTTTTCTTGAAATTTCACTGATGCTCAAACCAACTTCTTTTTATGCCGAGATTTCACCCTTTTCAACTCATTTAATGACGTACCTCGTGGCATTTTAAATGATAAACTTATTACCACACACACTTGTGAACTGTTGAAAATAATGAATAACTCGACTAATAATTCTGCTAATTACCAAGTGGGTTATAAATATGAAACGCACAAAAATGACGAATTTCCAAGAAATGCAGTAAAAAATAACGCCAATGAGAAGTCATTCTCAGAAAAATCATTGCACACAGTTTCTCATTCTTATCAGCATTAGATTTGTGCTGAAAAACTATTTTACATGAAAATAACTGAAAATTTTTAGGTGGGTTATAAATATGAAACGCAGTGTAGTTGCATGCCCTGGATGCTGTTCATGTATAGCAAAAAGGGTAGAGAGCTGAGGACAGATTTCGTTGGGACTTCGGCATATGATAACGGTGCAATTTCTTTAGAGACTGTACTCTAAAATTTTATCAATTTGTACTTTTATATCGAGGATCGATTTCTTCGTAGATTCAATTTATGCATGGCGTGGTTTGATCAATTATTCTATCTTATTTTCTAATTTGTGTATAATAGTAATATATAAAAATGCTATACTTACTCAATAAAAGTAAAACGAAGCAAATGTAGATTGTTTCGATGTTGAAAAAGTAACGATCATTTTTTGGAAGGAGAAAATCTAGGATTCGTAGAATATTCTTTAAATTTATTTGTGTCCAAAGCTTTTTAACACCTTTTCATTTTGAAAATAGAGTATTCTTTACCGATGTAACTAAGCACATGTTAATTTTTTTTTTTTTTTTTTAGAAAATGTGGGTTTTTTAAAAACTGTCCTTAATTGTTGTTCAGCTTCAAATAAGGGGCAAACTGGTTGCATAGTTCAAAACATATGAATTCAAGGTGCAACCCTGCAAATCATGGGAACGTTGCATGTAGCCAGCATAAGTGAAAGCATTAATATTCATAAGAAACTGAACGGCTTCAAAAAAAAGATAGTAAATACTTCACCAACAGAAGAGTGAAACATTCGGAAAGCTCGGAAAAAACGAAAAGCTTAAATCGCCTACTATACAAACTAGAAGAAAACTGCACGTTCTAAAAATTATGTAGTTAATCAATCAGTGTTTTAGAGAAATTAACAAACTTTTTAATCATTCCTGTTCAACAATGTTAGTATGTTCAATGGTTAGTAAAAATTTGTTTAAAAAAATATCAATCAAAAGTCGTAGAATGTACATAAAAATATCACAGGTGCGATGTTTTCAATCATTTGTTTGCAGGGTTTCTCCAAGTAACTCACTACGAATGTATTTTAAAAACTTAATTTGAATAAAGGCGAAAAATTAGATATTGCTGCTGCTTTTGTTTGGAACGTTTTTCATATCTAATCGCAAATTAATGTATCATCTGTTTTTTGTGATTGAATATTCTTTCTTCTTGAAATACACAGAGTGATTTAATTAATAATCTTGAAGTACGTTATTCATGTTTAAAAAGTGGAGCAGGAAAACAAAATTATTTCGTCGTTCTCAGATACCAATAACGAAAAGTGATCAAAGCTTCATGCTAAGTGTATTTGATTTCCATAAACGAGTGATACAATGGATCGGAAAAACATAGTGGCTCATTAATTGAGATGGGTATCGAAATTGAAACTCAAGGACCGTATTCTGCTTCGTAAGTTTTTACATAAATTTACTCTAAGTATTGTATAATTTAGACTCATTTCGTATAAATATACCATTGATCGAGAGAGGAACTCATTCGAGGCCGAGCACCTTAAAGCATTTAAACATTACAATGAAGCTAATTGTTTTATCTCTTGGTTTATTGGGTGTGGTATCTGCTGCTTACGTTATTCCAGATAGTTATGGTGTTCTTGGAGGTTTCGCATGATATAAGGCTCCGGCCGTTGGTGACTACAAAGCACAATTTGCAGGCAAATATCAAGCTTCAGGCATTGTGAGTTATTTTCCAGAAGCTGCTGGCTACGCAAAGTCAGCCATCGGAGGTTTCCAAGGCCATTTAGCTAGAGCATACAAGACACCAATTGCTGATGCTATTAGGCACCGATTGGCGGAGTATTCAAGGTGCCACTTGGCGGAGGATATAAGGATACAATGTGCCACTTGCCGGAGGACATAAGGCATATTTTGCTGGTGGGTATCACGGACCATTCGCTGAAGGATACAATTCGCCTCTTGTAGGAGGGTTCAAAGTACCACTAGCACAACTAACTAACCACCCAAATCTCAGCAAGTTTCAAGGGGCCTGTTGCTGGAGTTTTCAAAGCTTTAAAGGCTGAATGCTATTCCGCACCACTAGCTTAATCTGATCAAGCTTTCGGCTATAAGGGTCTCAATGATGGTTTTAACGGTCCGAATTTTGGCCATGGATTGTGGAAAAAAACATCAGCTTAGTTATCTTAGTGTGTTAGACTGGTTATAATGAACGATTATATTAAAATTATCCCAAAAAGTTTTTCTGTTTTTATCTAATGGTTGCATTATGTTAATGGACATTCCATTTCATCATAAAGCATGCTTCATGCCAGCTTAACAAAAATGCAATGACTTATTTAGATTAAAGTATATGTATGATACCTGCGAAAAAAAATTCAGTAAAAACTAAGTAAAATATTTTTAAATGTTTAATTTGTTTTCAAAAAGCCGAGTCAACACACTCATACCTAAATATCAATAACAACGGTGGCAGCTACATTTTCAAGAACATATATATTATTCCATTAATATCTATGATTAATATCTATTAATACACGTTAAGAAGAGCATACGCAGACCCCGCTTTTGCCGCATCGGTCCACCGAAAATAAAAAAATCGTTTCACTTACCATTTAGGTTAATCGTTCTGATCGGAACATCTTTCTTTGAAAGTTTCGTAAAAATCAATAGTTTCAACCCAAATGGATTGCCTTCATTAGTATAAATAATCATGCTTTGGTGCCTTTACACACTTCTTCACTTTTAGTCTATGCTTAAAAAGCGTTTCTAACGTGGCACACGTCTATCGTATCACCAAAACCGTGAATTGAAGACCGAGAAGACCAATCGAAGAGAAACGTCAATCGATTGACGTTTGTGAGACAAATAGGAGGAATAGGAGCAATAGGAGGGAAAAATCAGTGGCAGCCAGTGAGGTAGTAGAAATGGAGTGGACATGCCCATAAGATTTACATTAGGGGCCTTTCCGAGTTCGTGTCTCCGACTTGAGCCCTAACTAAAGATGAGTCTGCGACCGTAATCGTCTGTCAAAACCGACCGGTTTTAGAGCAAAAAAGGAACTTTTTGACGTACGCAAACATGAGTGAATTTAAGTGCCCATACAACGCATAAGCGAACGTATGTCAAGTCGTATCTCATTACCACTTTACGTACGGACAGCTTATAGTAAAAATTGAGCAAAAGGTTGCTTAAGGAGCATGCCACTTTTCTGGCTGTTCGGTAAGTTATGTTTGGGTGCAACATATGCTTTGCGTGGTTTACCTCGGCGCATAAGCGCGCGTACGGACGCAGACTCATGACTAGTTGGACCTTTGGTCACAGCGTCACAGCGTAATAACAACCAGCGTACCAACTTATTCCACTTTCCCAAAAAAACACTTTGACCTTGAAATTGCGCCTCCATTTACGCAATGCATTATCTGTCAAAGCGGCCTGAGATTATGTTGGTATATTTTGCGAGAGTGGGCCGTATGTGAGCAGCGAAAAATCTAGCTTGAGTATGTAGTTGCCGAATTGTATATTGCATCTCTTTCTGTTCCATGCGATTTCTTCCAACTTTCCAGGCTGACCAACAATACAATCTCAGGTTAGATTACTGGATTTTTGGGCCGTATACATATACGGAGTTGGTACGCTGGTTAGGAACTACTCATTACGCTGTCACAGCGTAATGAGTAGTTCCTAACCAGCGTACCAACTCCGTATATGTATACGGCCCAAAAATCCAGTGATCTAACCTGAGATTGTATTGTTGGTCAGTCTGGAAAGTTGGAAGAAATCGCATGGAACAGAAAGAGATGCAATATACAATTCGGCTACAACATACTCAAGCTAGATTTTTCGCTGCTCACATACGGCCCACTCTCGCAAAATATACCAACATAATCTCAGGCCGCTTTGACAGATAATGCATTGCGTAAATGGAGGCGCAATTTCAAGGTCAAAGTGTTTTTTTGGGAAAGTGGAATAAGTTGGTACGCTGGTTGTTATTACGCTGTGCTTTGGTCACAGCGTAATAACAACCAGCGTACCAACTTATTCAACTTTCCCAAAAAAACACTTTGACCTTGAAATTGCGCCTCCATTTACGCAATGCATTATCTGTCAAAGCGGCCTGAGATTATGTTGGTATATTTTGCGAGAGTGGGCCGTATGTGAGCAGCGAAAAATCTAGCTTGAGTATGTAGTTGCCGAATTGTATATTGCATCTCTTTCTGTTCCATGCGATTTCTTCCAACTTTCCAGGCTGACCATCAATACAATCTCAGGTTAGATCACGGGATTTTTGGGCCGTATACATATACGGAGTTGGTACGCTGGTTAGGAACTACTCATTACGCTGTGCTTTGGTCTTGATCTCCGTATAACAGATTATGACGTCAGCGTTTTAGCTGACCTATTATAACAGTTATAGGAGATCAAGGATCAAGATAGACAATGCCTTTTAGAAGTACGGGCCGTCAGGCTACGTAATCGTTCTCGCCGTGACGTTATGAGTTTAGGAAATTTGACATTTCCACGAGGCAGTGCCGATGTACACGGAAATTCCATTTGCGGTTTTTTGGTTAAAATATGAATAAAACGTTAGGTTTTTGTGCGTGGACGCGTTATAATACTAATATTTAGTCATAACGTACACTTTGTACCAATTAATTGTATCGCGACAGTAAATCGACACGAACCATCACATAACCTAACACCAACCGATAAACATTTCGTAGCGAATTTTCCACATTATACCGCACGCACCGCATTAATTTGTGTTTTAGCTGTTCACTAGCACTGTTCTGCATAAACCACTTTAGTTTTCATTTCACTGACTTTAACACAACCCGTACAATTAACATTTTCCCGCGGACGTCCCATAAGACTACGTGTGTTTTTCGCGACATTTGTCCCGATGCTCTGACGTCATCATTCTGCATTACGGCCTGTACATCTAGAAGGCATTGAGATAGACTGTCCGGATTTTCCGTCTTGTCACAGGTCTTGCCTTCTTTTGACATTTCGGAAAAATGGTGACTAGTGGTGTAAATATGATAACTGGTCCGCGTGAAAATATAAATTGTGCGGGCTGCGCGTGTTATATTCGAGTAAAATGACCGTGAGACTCGCGAAACATTTTGAGTCAATCGCGACAGTAAAAGTTAGTGCGGTTCGCGTTGTAAATATTGAATAAATTGTGAAAACCGATGAAATTGTTGATTCGATGTCAACTGCGGCTTTGAGCTACGAGTGGTCCTGAAAGCAATTGCTGCCTGTGAGAGTTTCCCCCAAGTGAAGTTACAACACGACATAGATTTCTGGTAGGAATTATACTTTCATAGTGTATTTTCAGTGTTAAAACTTTTAATTTCTTACAGAGAATTGTATTTATGGTTAGCTGAAGTAATGTTTGAAAATGCTCTACCCGAACATAATGGTTAATCGTAGCTGTTTCTTATTGACAAATTCAAGGTAAATCGTTTTAAACTGGGTTTTAGATTAATGCTACGGAATTTGATTGATTTGAAATTTCTTGCAGAATTTAGTCGAAGTAACTCAAACACCGGAATCTCAGAAGGATCTGCTTCACATTGTTAACTTTTACCAAATTAACTCGTCTCTTGATAGTATATTAACAGGCAACTTTGAAAAAAGTGTCGATAAATTACAGTTTAATAAGTTAAATTTGAAAAAAAAAAAATATTAGGGGTAAATGATGTAAACGTTAGTTTATT
Organism: Nemotelus nigrinus; assembly: GCA_947369275.1. Taxonomy (NCBI): domain Eukaryota; kingdom Metazoa; phylum Arthropoda; class Insecta; order Diptera; family Stratiomyidae; genus Nemotelus; species Nemotelus nigrinus. The sequence continues at coordinate 152,481,876 of OX376372.1, forward strand.
ATCAGTGTACCATAAGCTGAATTAAATATTATTAGCTAGTTTTTGGGGAACAGGAAGACGCCTTACAAGATAATCTTAGTTTAATTAGAAGAAGAAGAAGTGTGACAGCTATCAGTTGTGTGAATTATCGTTGGTGTTTTGATTTTTGGTTGCGCATTTGAATCGGTCTTTTTTGCTGTTTATTTATGATTGAAATCATTATAATTATACTTGATTCTTGATACGTTAATAATTTGTGAAAGTGTTCTGTGAATTCTGACTGAAATTTTATTTCATTCTTCAGCAGCTCTTAACGGTACCTTGCTAGATTTTTTCTCCCTTTGTTGTAACTTAATTTGGTTTTTTAAAGTGAAATTAATGTCGAATAAGTGGGGCAAATGTAAAAAGAAGGTGGGGGATAATGATAAGGCCCTTTTCTGTGAGGGGTTTTGTAAAAGGTGGTTTCACACAAGATGTGTGAAAATGTCTGATGATGTTTACAGGAGCATCTCTGCGGCGGAGAAGTGGGTACTCTGGATGTGCCCAGAAGATAAATCCCTTATTGAGGACGTTGTTCAACATCAATGCTCATCAATCGTCAAAGAACATCAAAAAATTAGGGATAAAGTGGAGCAGATTGAAAAATTATCTTTTGAATTCTCCAAGAAATTGGATAACATCCCCAATTTAGTTCAGAACTGCTCCAAACCCACTTACGCCACTATTCTCAAAAGTGACACTCCACTGACCAATAAACCACCTATTAAATATAATGGTGGAGTGATTATTAGACCGAATAATCCCCAAACTTCATCTCAAACACTTAACAAAATAAAGGAGACAGTCACTCCCTCGGCCATTAAAGTACCGATTTTACACCGTAAAGAGTTGAAAGACGGTGGGATCCTCTTGAAGACGGATTCGGTGGAGGGGTCCCGTACACTTAGGAACACTCTTTTACAATCTCTTGATAAGTCTTACTCGGTTGAGTCCACTAAAGACTTGACCCCAAGACTAATTGTTCACGGGCTTGATAGATCCTTCTCATCTGATGAGTTCTCAAAAGAGATTAAGTCCCTCAATCCGAATATTACCGAAGGTGGCATTAGGGTTGTTTATTGTCGGCAAAATAAAAGAACTAAAAAATATTCGGTTACCTTTGAAGTTGTTGGATCCACCTTTGCAAAACTTGTTAACAAGTACATAAATATCGATTTTAATTCTCATTTTTGTAGAGAGGACGTATACATTAGTAGATGTTATAAGTGTCAGAAATTTGGGCACACTGCAGTTAATTGCAAAAGCCAGACAGATGTTTGTGCGAAATGTGCAGAACACCATAGCACGTCTGTTTGCAACTCGCATATGCTCAAATGTACGAACTGCTCACTGGCTGGAAATAACTCTTCGCATCCATCCTTTAGTAGAGAATGCCCAGAATATCTCAAGAGGAAAACATCGGTTCAAAGAAAAATTAATTACCTAATTACGGAAATATAATCATGAATAATATGAGTCTAGAAATATTTTACGCGAATATCAGAAGTATTAGGAATAAATTTACTGACCTTGAGATATTCTGCAATTCTAAGCCTAAGTTGGATGTACTGATTCTTAATGAGACTTGGATCTCTAGTGATGAAATTGCTTTATTTAACTTAGATAGATTTGTCTCTATCCACAATTGCAGAGATCATGCCCAAGGAGGTGGCACTGCCATTTACATTAATAAAAGGATTCAGCATAAGCTACTTCATTATGATAGAAGATATCACACTATCATTATTTCTATAGAATGTGACCTTCGGTCAATCCACTTAGGAACATTCTATAGAACCCAGCATGATGAGGCTGAAGACTTTATTGACTATGTGGATGCTTTGTATCAAAGGTTTAATAACTTGATAGTTGTCGCCGATACCAATATAGATGCCATTAATATAAACAATAGTATATCTGTTAACTACAATAATATGTTGGCAATGAACAACGTGGTACTGCTAAATTGTAACCCTACCAGAATTACATCAAGCTCAGCTACTCTATTAGACCATGTAACAACTACTGTCAACACTCAATCTGTTGCTTTTAAAGTAGAATATTCAGAATGGCCAGATTTAGATCATCATACTTTGTATATAACAGCATCTGGTATTAAAAAGCAATTGCAACCTATAGTTAAAAAGAAAATTTCAGTTTTAGATAAACGACTATATGTTGATTTGGTGCTGAAGAAGCTTGATGAAATCCATGGTGAAACTTCTTTTATAAACATAATTGCTATTATTCAAGATGCAAAACAATCGGCTTCAACTATTAAGGAAATCAGGGTTAGGAGAGGCAACAATTGGATTACGAAAGATTTAATCAAGGAAATGGATAAAAAGAAAATTTTATATAAAAGAATGAAAATGAATCCAAGTGATGCCAATCTTACTTCTGAATACAGATCCTTGAAGAATAGAGTATGTTCCATGATCAGAATTGCTAAGAAAGACTATGTTAGAAGACAACTTATATCTGCTGAGGGTGACGTTAGGAGAGTTTGGAAATTCATCAACCAAGAACTCTTGCTAGGCAATAAGATCAACAAATCTAACTCTCTCATCTCTGCTGATAATCTCGTTGATCATTTCAGCTCTATAGGTGAAAAACTTACTGAGGACTTAAAAGTGAAGTTTAACGTTGACAATTTTGGAAGGCAGAACATTCCGTTGAACTCAAAGTCTCTTTTTTTCGAGCCTACTGACGCTGATGAAGTATTTGCCATAATTAACTCATTGAAGAATTCTTCACCTGGAACTGATGGAATAACTTCCGAAAACTTGAAATTAGTCGCTACTCAGATTTCACCTTATATTTCTGCAATCATTAACAATCACATTAGCAAAGGTGAATTCCCTACAGAGTTGAAAGATACCATGATTGTTCCTATTCATAAATTAGGTGACGATTTAGATCCTTCTAATTACAGGCCAATCGCTTTAACAAGTTCGTTTAGCAAAATTTTCGAAAAAATTATCAACAAAAGACTAGTCAAGTTTATAGAAAATAGTGTAGGATTTGATACACACCAATATGGTTTTTTACAAAAAAGTAACACAACATCAGCAATAACAGATGCCTTACAATTTATTAATTGCGAACTTGATTTGAATAAATATGTGGCTGCACTGTTTATTGATTTAGCGAAGGCCTTTGATACAGTTAATCATATCACTTTGTTAGAAAACCTTAGCGAACTTGGAATAAGAGGTTTGGCACTGGCGTTAATTGATAGTTTTCTAAAAGATAGAAAAATCCTGGTTAGGTTTAATGATGTAATAAGTAAGCAACGAGTAGTTAACATTGGTGTTCCTCAAGGGTCAATTCTGGGGCCAACTTTATTTTTACTCTATATTTATAATTTATATTTCTCTGGTCTTACTGGAAAATATATTATTTATGCTGATGATACCCTTTTACTATTCTCTGCTAACTCTGCTGAACTTTTGGAGCGACAAATAAATAATGATTTAATTGTTTATGGGGCCTGGCTTTTGGGAAACAGGCTTACAATCAATACCTCTAAAACTAGTTACATGGTATTCAAGCAGATTAATAAGAGTGAGATCTGCCTTAACATCAGAATACATGGAGAAGAGATACAAAGAGTGGCTAGATCTAAATACTTAGGACTAATTATTGATGATAGGTTATCTTGGTCCCCTCACATAAGTAATGTGAAATCTAAGTTGGTTTTCTGGGTTAGGTTGTTCAGAATGAAATATTACTTGGATTTAGACCTGAAAAATATGATCTACAACTCTTTTGTGCTGCCTAAGATTACCTATGGTATATTGAATTGGAGTCAAACTTCAGAGATGAATATTGACTCAATTCATAGAATACTCAATAGGATAGTTAAGGCAGTGCATGGACTTGATAGAATGACTCCAAGTGATATACTTTACAGACAAACAAATAAATTCAATGTAAGGGATATTATATTTATGGAAAAAGCTAAGATAATATATAAAATACTCAATAACAATATAAAATCTTCCATATTTCCAATGAGACACTGTGATTATCACAGCTATCACACAAGATTTAAAGATAATCTCAGGCTTGTTATCTCTAGAACGAATAGAAAACATAAAGATCCTATTAGATTAGCTATGGAAATCTTCAACAATTTACCTAACTCTTTGAAGAATGCTAGATCTTTTCCCGTCTTTAAAAGGCTGCTGAAGAATCACATTAGAACCATGTAAAGTAAATCTCGTACTATTTACTACTAGTTTTTACATTTCTTTTTGCATCCCTAATACCAGCACTCCGTTGCTGCCTGGGAGCAGTTTTTCTTGATTTGTTTATTTTTTCTTAAAAATCCTTTAATTTATCTTTTTATATTATAAAAGAGCTTCTTCTTCTTCTTTGCATGTTGTTTTTTTTTATTTTTCATCTTTTTCACTAACTTCACATCAACTAACTCTATCTTACTTTTTTTATTCTCCATTTATCCTATTTATGTTTTCTTTTTAATTATTATATAATTTAATTTCAATTTAAATGTGTCGAGAGTGTGGTTTGTGATTCCTTTCCTATCCTATTCCCTTTCGGGGGATGATGATAATTTTAATTGCTTGTTTCTTGACTAAGCGGCTTACTGCTGCTAGGAAGAAGAGGCTCTGCAATAAAGCTGACCCCATTGTGTTATTGTTAAAACTACTAAATATTTTTAAATTTTAAAATAAAGTGCCTTAGATATAGATGAACAATTTATAATGTAAATATGTATATGAAAGTTTATTTTGAAATATACAATTGCAAATTTGAATAAATTTGTAAAACAAAATATTTGCAATATTTTTATTTCCAAAAGTACCATATCAAAGTATTATTGAAATTAAAATCAATTATGGAGGGATGCCTCAACTTCATTGATAAAACGCTCTCCACCCATAGCAATAACTCAACACAAGGTCTGTTCTCATACTTTCAGTCACTGAATTATACTGAATTTTCCTGAATCAGGTGGTGGGGAATTTTATGAAAAGTACGGGAAAGCTCTCATTGTATTTCCTGAAAATTCATAACCGAAAGTGCCAGTTTTCGATTTTTGCGAGAACAATAGTGATTATAAAGTCATCCTTAGCGGTGATAATTTATCGCCACAAAATTATTCGACCTTCATAGCAACTTTACGCAAAAAATATGTTGTTTCCCGCGCACATTTGAAAATATTTACTCGCACCACACCGTTTGACAGTCTTCAGTAGCTCAGTTCCTACTGAAGGTCTGTTCGCGTACTACGATTAATTGCAATTAATTGCAATGAAGCCGTTTTTGTACTCCGTTTTACTGAATACTGAAAATTTCCCCTCTTTCAGTCAAATTCAGTAGGATCTGAGCTACTGAAAAATACTGAAAACTGTCAAACGGTTTTTGGCGTGATGTTATTATGAAAGACGATTATTTTTGTGGCGATAGTTTATCGCCGCTTAGGATGACTTTATAATAACTTTTGTTCTCCCAAAAACCGACAACTGACACTTTTGTTTGTCAATTTTCAGGAAATGCAATGAGTTTTCGTACTTTTCATGAATTTCCCCCACCACATGATTCAGGAAAATTCAGTAAAATTCAGTGACTGAAAGTACGCGAACAGACCTTGAAATTTCATCGTACTTACTGAAAGACGGGAAATTTGCAGTTTTCAGTAAAACGGGGTACGGGAACGGCTTAATTGCAATTAATCGCGATTAATCGCAATTAATCGTAGTACAGACCTACAGGCGAGATCAGAATATCCTCAACTGTTATACAGGGGTGAAATGTCAAGCCGTAGATAAACTATTTGGACAGGCCAATGCCTCCTAGAAGTACGGGCCGTAATGCAGAATGATGAAGTCAGAGCAGTAGGCCAAAATGTCGCGAAAAACACACATAGTCTTATGGGACGTCCGCGGGATAATGTTAATTGTACGGGTTGTGTTAAAGTGAGTAAAGTAAAAACAAAGTGAGGTCCGGGGAACAGTGCTAGTGAACAGTTAAAACATAAATTAATGCGGTGCGCGCGGTATGATTAGAATAATTCGCCACGAAATGTTTATCAGATGTTCTTAGGTTATGTGGTGTTTTGTGTCGATTCACTTTCGATACAATTGACTGACACAAAATGCAAGTTATAACTAAATATTAACACTACAACGCATCCACGCACAAAAAACTAACGATTTATTCATATTTTAGCTAAAAAACCGCAAGTGAAATCTCGGTGTGTGTCGGCACTGCCTCGTGAAAATGTCAAATTCCCTACAGCCATGACGTCACAGCGAGAACGATTACGTAGCCTGACGGCCCGTACTTCTAGAAGGCATTGGACAGGCTAAGCTTGATGTGACGTCACATTCTGTTATAACAAGCTGAAGACCAAGATGAAGAAGACAATTCGGAAAGGCCCTAGGTCTGTTCCCGTACTACAATTAATTGCGCAATGAAGCCGTTTTTTGTACTCCGTTTTAGTACGCTTCATTGCAATTAGGTCTGTTCCCGTACCACGATTAATTGCGATTAATCGCGATTAATTGCAATGAAGCTGTTCCTGTACTCCGTTTTACTGAAAACTGAAAATTTCCCCTCTTTCAGTAATTTCAGTAGGGTCTGAGCTACTGAAAAATACTGAAAAGTGTCAAACGGAGTAAATATTTTCAAATGTGCGCGGCATGCAACATATTTTTGGCGTAATGTTGCTATGAAGGTCCAATATTTTTGTGGCGATAATTTATTACCGCTTAGGATGACTTTATAATCACTATTGTTCTCCCAAAAACCGAAAACTGACACTTTCGGTTGTAAATTTTCAGGATATACAATGAGAGCGTTCCCGTACTTTTCATGAAATTCCCAACCACATGATTCAGGAAAATTCAGCAAAATTAAGTTACTGAAAGTACGGGAACATACCTATTAATTGTAAATAATCGTAGTACGGGGACATACCTATTGAAGGGGATGGTAGTAATTTTTTAACTACTCATTGTCAAATCCAAGTAGTTCCCCTCCAATTTGACAATGAGATCAAAATGGCGTAAAGGCAGCTTTAACATGCTTTGTGCGCGAGAGGATTGAAGGGGCTAATGGTGGAAAGTTATACCGTCCGTGTCCAGGGGCTGGGTCAAATCAATGCCTTCTAGAAGTACGGGCCGTCAGGCTACGTAATCGTTCTCACCGTGACGTCATGAGTTTAGGAAATTTGACATTTCCACGAGGCAGTGCCGATGTACACGGAGATTTCACTTGCGGTTTTTTGGTTAAAATATTAATAAAACGTTAGTTTTTTGTGCGTGGACGCGGTATAATAATAATATTTAGTCATAACGTACACTTTGTACCAATTAATTGTATCGCGACAGTAAATCGACACGAACCATCACATAACCTAACACCAACCGATAAACATTTCGTAACGAATTTTCCACATTATACCGCACGCACCGCATTAATTTGTGTTTTAGCTGTTCACTAGCACTGTTCTGCATAAACCACTTTAGTTTTCATTTCACTCACTTTAGCACAACCCGTACAATTAACATTTTCCCGCGGACGTCCCATAAGACTAGAAGAATTACGGCCCGTACATCTAGAAGGCATTGGTCAAATCAATGCCTTGTCACAAGGCATTGGTCGGGCTGTCCAAGATTCCGGCATAGCTGCTAAAGCATAGTACTGAGTTCGATTTCACGTGAAATTTTCATACAAAATTTCACGTGAAATGTGTTTCGGCGAAAATTTAGCTTGAGAATAAGCAAGTTTGGTACTGTGTTCTTAGCATGAAAAGTTGCTTTCAAGTTGCTTTCACTTCGAAAACAAATATGGCACTGAAACATGTTGTCAATCATTTCACGCCAATTTAGTTTGTGCAGTTCATTCTTTCGAGCTGAAAAGTGACATTTAGTGTTTCAATTTGAAAATTGAGCAGTGCAAATGTCTTTCCAATAAGAAAATCGATCGAAAAGTGAAATTCATGACATTTTATCCGTCAGAAATGAGCATTGTCTCTGCTTTTCTGCATTGTCAAAATTTTCACTCGAAAGAATGACCAGATAATGGAAACATGTCAAAATTTCACGTGAACTCGAACTCAGTACCAGCCTTAAGGTAGCAGCTATTTGTTGCTCGCAGTCTGGAGGATAGCAAGAAAGTAGCTAAGGCAAAATGGCCGTGCGTATACAGCTGATATGCAGTTCAAACGTCAATTTCAATTGGAAATTGAAATGAAAATAAGTTTTTGCGCTTTTGTGACACAGGAGATGAGAAATGAATTTGAAAATAGTGACAGCATAAATTAAATAAGGGCTTTTTAACACTTCAGCTCAACTCGAGTTAAGTCGTCTTTCACACAGTGCAGCCATGGCCTTCATATAAAAGGCCTATCGCAAAAGCAATTAACCTACAAGATGGCGGACCTAAGCTACTTTTCCCAACCAGTCCACACAGTGATGTTTTTTTATGGTTATAAAGAAATTCACGAGATCCACCTACAGGAGATATGAGGAAACTCATATGTCATGTTAATCAATGTTGTTTTGGGATCTTTCACAAGCAATTTAGATATAAAAAGTCTTTAGCATCAGACCTCAATTCATTGGGACACTTATCCGAAATATCGTTTGTGTAGAAGAATTTGCAGATTATCAATATTTGATGATTTTTAAAGTGGAATAAATCCTACCAACCACAAACGGCAATTGTTTACAATTCACATTGCCGAGAGTAGGTGGCAGGTATTCCAAATTGCAAAGTTCTCGCGTATACAGCACAATAAACACATCACTTTCACGACACTTATCCGAAATATCTTTTACGCGACAAAAACTTCGAAACCAGTCTCCGGATAACAGGAATATACTCTATTCCCTGATTCAACCGAGTAGAACCATTCACATTACTAATTGTCAGAGAAATGTCAAACAATTGTCACAGTGCAATTCCCAATAAATCTTAATAACGAGAGGACTACACCATACCAACATAATCTCATAATCTCAATCTCAATCTACAAAATATACCAACATAATCTCAGGCTGCTTTGACAGATAATGCATTGCGTAAACGGAGGCGCATTTTCAAGTTCAGAGTGTTTTTTTGGGAAAGTGGAATAAGTTGGTACGCACAAAAAGTGTTTATCTTGTCAATGTAAAGATAAACACTTTTTTATTGATGACCAGTTCTCATCGATTATGTTATATGAAATGAGCGCCGAATCTGCCGGCCCTCTAATTTTCTGGCGGATGCATTGTAAAATCACCCTGAATAGTGGTTTGCCGCGAACAATTGCGAAATCATTTAATATGGTTTCCACATTGTGCACCCACGAAATATATTCGGTAGGATTCCCCTCAAATATCGGTAAATGCCTGACACAATCTGGCAATTTACAAATTTCCTTGAGCTCTTCATCTGTGGTGGGACCACGGAGAGGAGACTCGGCGGCTGAAGTTTGTTCAGGCCCGTTCTGGGTTTCCTCCAACTTCTGGAGTCTGAATACGATGCTCTTCGTTAATTCAATCTGAGCATTCACTGCCCCGGTTAATTGATGAATGGTATCTTGCATCATTTCCATTTTAATAACCAACTATAGTTTTTCACTTTGTGGTTAATAATACACTCACTTCTCTTATCAATATAATTTGCTCACTTTGTGAAAATAATGGTAGATAAGGATATTCTGTGTACTCACATGAGGATAAAGACTATTGCGTGGGTGCGTATGTCTTGGGTTCCCAGGTTCCAGATAAATCCAATTAAGTGATGTTGTAATGTGTCCCTTTTGGTCACTGTTCCGGTATTTCTTCACAATAACCTACTCGTGGTACAACTTCACTGGTCTTGGGTTCCCAGGTTCGAGATAAATCCTTTTAAGTGATGTTGTAATGTGTCCCTTTTAATCACTGTTCCGGTAATTCTTCACAATCACCTACTCGTGGTACAACTTCACTGTGGTGCTTCAATTGCAGACGCGGAAGGCACTAAGTAATTGAGTTTGAATAATTCTTATTACTCTGTTTTCTAATCCGCGTCACCAGAACCGTTTACAAATATTCGGATAACTTTTTTTCAACTGATCAGATCCTTGCCAGCCTCTGCGAAGGATTTAAGGACATTTTTGGCTTAATATGTTCCACTGACTAACTTTTTAATACTGTTCGGGCGCCAGTTATCAACGTGAGTACGTTGAAGAAAAATAAACGTCTGTTCTGTTGAAGACTGAATTTTAATCTAAAGGCTGGTACTGAGTTCGAGTTCACGTGAAATTTTGACATGTTTCCATTATCTGGTCATTCTTTCGAGCGAAAATTTTGACAACGGAGAAAAGCAGAGACACTGCTCATTCTTGACGAATAAAATGTCAAGAATTTCACTTTTCGATCGATTTTCTTATTGGAAAGTCATTGGCACTGCTCAATTTTCAAATTGAAACACTAAATGTTACTTTTTCGCTCGAAAGAATGAACTGCACAAACTAAATTGGCGTGAAATGATTGACAACATGTTTCAGTGCCATCTATGTTTTCAAAGCGAAAGCAACTTTTCATGCTAAGAACACAGTACCAAACTTGCTTATTTTCAAGCTAAATTTTCGTCGAAACCAATTTCACGTGAAATTTTGCATGAAAATTTCACGTGAAATCGAACTCAGTACTATGCTTAACTCAAAATATTTCAATTATTTTTTCATTACATATTTTGCAAAGTTTACTTTAATACACAATTATCTTCTAACTCAAAGTATTTCAATGACATTTGAATACATTTGTTTTAATACAAAATTCAATTATATAAAATGCAATTCTGCACAGGCGACAAAAGTAATGGTGTTCTGGCACGTTTGAGAATGGTGTTAACTTACATATACGGAGTTGGTACGCTGGTTAGGAACTAACTTCTTACGCTGTGCTTTAGGCACAACGTAATAACAACCAGCGTACCAACTTATTCCATTTTCCCAAAAAAACACTTTGACCTTGAAATTGCGCCTCCATTTACGCATTGCATTATCTGTCAAAGCAGCCTGAGATTTTGTTGGTATATTTTGCGAGAGTGGACCGTATGTGAGCAGCGAAAAATCTAGCTTGAGTATGTAGTTGCCGAAATGTATATTGCATCTCTTTCGGTTCCATGCGATTTCTTCCAACTTTCCAGGCTGACCAACAATACAATCTCAGGCACAGCGTAATAACAACCAGCGTACCAACTTATTCCACTTTCCCAAAAAAACACTTTGACCTTGAAATTGCGCCTCCATTTACGCAATGCATTATCTGTCAAAGCTGCCTGAGATTATGTTGGTATATTTTGCGAGAGTGGGCCGTATGTGAGCAGCGAAAAATCTAGCTTGAGTATGTTGTTGCCAAATGTATATTGCATCTCTTTCTGTTCCATGCGATTTCTTCCAACTTTCCAGGCTGACCAACAATACAATCTCAGGTTAGATCACTGGATTTTTGGGCCGTATACATATACGGAGTTGGTACGCTGGTTAGGAACTACTCATTACGCTGTCTCAGGCTTAGAGTATAAAGATATTAAGAGTAGCAGAAACACTGTAAACGCCTGTAGGTGTGTGTCGCGAGTTTGTGCCTTCCCCCTTGCCTTTCACTCTATCACTACATGGGAGCACAAAATCCGGCTGCTGTCAAATTTTGCTAGCCACGTAAAGCAAATGTAAACAATATACCGACACGCAATAGAAATCGATGTGAAACAACTAATGAAAAGAGGCTTTTTACAAAACGAGCTATGATACGTGACTGGTAAAAGTATGCAAAAGCACCAGAGTATTGGAAATAGAAGCGACATAGGCTAAAGTTATTAAAAAAAGGCAAAGACAACTGAGCAGCGAGACATCGCTCAAACAAATAGCACTATCTCACTTTTGAAATGTTAATTCAAAAGAAACTTTCCACTATAGCACTTGCTGTAAGGTTCTGAACGAAATCCGACAACTTCCAATTATAAATAATACGCTGAATATAAATTATTGCCGATATCCCGATTGACTCCGCGAGTTAGCATCTTTGAACGCGACACTTTGACAGCAGCCGGATTTTACTTTTTCAAGATGGCGCGAGGACTGTCGAAGGTCAGTGGCGTAAGTAAGAAGATGATGCATAGGGGCATCTGATTTGTAAATTAAATTTGTTTGAAAATTTCGAGAGGCAATTTAGATATGGGTAGAACACTAGTTAGCAATGTAAAGAATTATAATAATATAAACAATTATTTTAACTGCACAAAAAATATTGCGAAAAATTCAAATACGCGCTTCGAAAGCAATTCATAAAGAGCAGCCTGATAAAAAAAACTCCGAATAGCCCGATAAAAAAAATCGGACTGCTGTCAAATTTATACTATACAACAAACACACACACACACATATATATATATATATATATATATATATATATATATATATATATATATATATATATATGTATATATATATATATATATGTATATATATTTATATATATATATATATATATATATATATATATATATATATATATATATATATATATATATATATATATATATATATATATACATATATTTATTTATATGTATATATAATTATATAATTATATATATATATACAATTATACATATATATACATACATTCATATATATATATATATATATATATATATATATATATATATATATATATATATATATATATATCCACATATATTAGTTAATTCTTTATTTATTTAGTATAACGAATATTGAAGCTTGAATATTCATACGCACAACATTTATATATTTTCAAATTTCCGCGCCAAGCCCCTACACCCGAAACGAGCCATTCATCTACGCCCCGAACAATTTGTCCGAATGTTCGTAAATTTTCATAGTATGGGTGAAATCTTGGTAAAATGAAGACAGTCTGCTTGCGTTATTGCGACTCTTAATATCTTTATACTCAAAGGTCTCAGGTTAGATCACTGGATTTTTGGACCGTATACATATACGGAGTTGGTACGCTGGTTAGGAACTAACTTCTTACGCTGGCTTTAGGTCTGTTCCCGTACTACGATTAATTGCAATGAAGCTGTTCCTGTACTCCGTTTTACTGAAAACTGAAAATTTCCCCTCTTTCAGTAATTTCAGTAGGGTCTGAGTCATATAAAAGGCCTATCGCGACTTGCAATCTGACAGGTATTAAGCTACTTTTTAAAATGGTGTAGTCCTCACGTTATTAAGATTTATTGGGAATTGCACAATGACAATTGTTTGACATTTCTCTGACAATTAGTAATGTGAATGGTTCTACTCGGTTGAATCAGGGAATAGAGTCTATTTTCCTATTATCCGGAGACTCGTTTCGAAGTTTTTGTCGCGTAAAAGATATTTCGGATAAGTGTCGTGAAAGTGATGTGTTTATTGTGCTGCATACGCGAGAACTTTGCAATTTGGAATACCTGCCACCTACTCTCGGCAATGTGAATTGTAAACAATTGCCGTTTGTGGTTGGTAGGATTTATTCCACTTTAAAAATCATCAAATATTGATAATCTGCAAATTCTTCTACACAAACGATACTTCGGATAAGTGTCCCGGTGAATTGAGGTCTGATGCTAAAGACTTTGGGTAAACTGGACTTGATGCCCCACACCCGGGAAATCCCACCACCAGAGGGCGAAAAGGTGGTAGAAGGGCTGAAAAAATGAAGAAAAACAGACAAAATTATACAAAAAAAGAAAAAAGAAGATAAAACAATTAAGAAAAAGAAAAAAAAAGAAAGAAAAGAAGCCCCAAAAGCAAACGCACAACCACAAAAACACAAACATAATAGCCCGACATCTGTCGGCGAGATTCATGCAACGACTGTGTGGGGCATCAAGTCCAGTTTTACCAAGACTTTTTATATCTAAATTGCTTGTGAAAGATCCCAAAACAACAGCGATTAACATGACATATGAGTTTCCTCATATCTCCTGTAGGTGGATCTCGTGAATTTCTTTATAACCATAAAAAAACATCACTGTGTGGACTGGTTGGGAAAAGTAGCTTAGGTCCGCCATCTTGTAGCTTAATTGCTTTTGCGATAGGCCTTTCATATGAAGGCCATGGTCTGAGCTACTGAAAAATGCTGAAAAGTGTCAAACGGAGTAAATATTTTCAAATGTGCGCGGCAAGCAACATATTTTTTGCGTTAAGGCTGGTACTGAGTTCGAGTTCACGTGAAATTTTGACATGTTTCCATTATCTGGTCATTCTTTCGAGCGAAAATTTTGACAACGGAGAAAAGCAGAGACACTGCTCATTCTTGACGGATAAAATGTCAAGAATTTCACTTTTCGATCGATTTTCTTATTGGAAAGTCATTTGCACTGCTCAATTTTCAAATTGAAACACTAAATGTCACTTTTTCGCTCGAAAGAATGAACTGCACAAACTAAATTGGCGTGAAATGATTGACAACATGTTTCAGTGCCATCTATGTTTTCGAAGCGAAAGCAACTTCAAAGCAACTTTTCATGCGAAGAACACAGTAGGTCTGTTTCCGTACTTTCAGCAAAGTGCAGCAGTAACAGAATTTTACAGCTTGATTATTTTTGTGGTGGGGGAACATTTGGAAAAGTACAGAAACGCGCTGCTGCAACTTGCTGCAAGTAAGAAGAAGACACTAAAAGTGACAGCTGCGTTGATTTGAATTTCGAAACAAATAAAACAAAAAAACAATTGTGAGAAACATTGGTGTCATGATCACAGCCCACACACCAGATGAAGCCATCATTTGCATTGGAAACACCTAGTGAACATATCCTTTTCCATCTACAAGATTATCATATTTTGCTCGTGCGCAATTATGAGTTCCATTAATAGATATGACAGGCTCTATTAATGGAGCCCATATCAATATTGATATAAAATTTATAATTCATCTATATTATTATGCCTGCAAAATAAAAGAACAGCATATTCCCGCCAACAATACATTTCATTTTCAGTTGCAATGACTAACAAGTTCAAAGTACAAATCAGTTTTGTCCTTATTAAAACCTAGCCTCCACCGAAGTCGATCATATACAAATAAGTGCACACCATGCACTAAATATCCACCATTGGATATTTTGTAATAGCAATAAAAACGTTGTACGAGAAATATATTCCGTGTTCATTGGAATATTGCACAGAAAAGATTTTTCTTCGCGCGCTCATTTGAATATATATACATTTCAAAGCCTCGCGCCAAGCCCATCGTAGTCGATTTGACAAGCTGCAGCAAAATGCCTCAGCTCAGTTCGGCTGTAATTTTCTTCAACTTGCTTAAAGAGGGGAAGCGATGACGTCAACAAGATTTTATTTGCAGTAAAAGTACGGAAACGACTTGCTGCGAATCTATTATAATATATTATAATAGATTCAAGTACGGAAACAGACCTAGTACCAAACTTGCTTATTTTCAAGCGAAATTTTCGCCGAAACAGATTTCGCGCGAAATTTTGTATGAAAATTTCGCGTGAAATCGAACTCAGTACTATGCTTAATGTTGCTATGAAGGTCGAATATTGTTGTGGCGATAATTTATTACCGCTTAGGATGACTTTATAATCACTATTGTTCTCCCAAAAATTTTCATGAAATTCCCCACCACATGATTCAGGAAAATTCAGTAAAATTAAGTTACTGAAGATCTGTTTCCGTACTTTCAGCAAAATGCAGCAGTAACAGAATTTGGCAGCTGGCTTCTTTTTGCTGCAAAATTTGGCTTGCATTTGGCTTGCAGCAAAAGTACGGAAACGACTTGCTGCGAATCTATTTTAAAATGAGAAATACATATTGGCCGAGACCAGGCGAGCCGAAGTCGGGCGAGACCGCGAACATGTGGACGGCTTTTGAGACAGCACGAGCCTGCGCATCCACATGTTGGGCGCGACCCGCAACTTCGCAAGCTGTCAATCATCAGCTGGTAATCAAATGGTTTGGGCGGTTAAAAAAATTCAAAATTGTACATAGGATAGGCAGTAAATTTGTGTAGTTCAACCGTACCAGAAACTTGCCGCCGCATTCATTAGGCCTGTTGGCGTACCTGAATCTATTATAGGTGTGTTCGCGTACTACGATTAATTACGATTAATGAAGCGGTTTTTGTGCTCCATTTTAGTACGTACAAAAACGGCTTCTTTGCAATTAATTGCAATTAATCGTAGTACGCGAACAGACCTAGTATATTAAAATAGATTCGTAGCAAGTCGTTTTTGTACTCTTGTTGCAAGCAAAATTTACGGGAACGGTCTCATTATCAATTATCAATCGCAATTAATCATAGTACGCGAGCAGACCTTGTGCTGCAATTTTCTGCACAAAAATAAGATACCACAAATACCACAAATATACAAATACTTAATACCTCAAAGACTGAGCCTTTGACAGCTCGTAGTCAACACGTGGACGGCATTTACCGGCACGTGCAGGGCACGTGATGAAATCCCTTTGACTCGTGCCCAAAAAACCGACTCCGATCGGATGTCGCACGAGCGCCTCTGACACCTGTCAAAGTCGCTTGTCTGGACCAATACCTTCTATATGTACGGGCCGTAATGCAGAATGATGACGTCAGAGCATCGGACCAAATGTCGCGAAAAACACACGTAGTCTCATGGGACGTCCGCGGGAAAATGTTAATTTTACGGGTTGTGTTATAGTGCGTGAAATGAAAACAGAGTGGTATGTGCGGAACAGTGCTAGTGAACAGTTAAAACACAAATTAATGCGGTGCGTGCGGCATGATTGGAAAAATTCACGACGAAATGTTTATCAGTTGTTGTTAGGTTATGTGATGTTCCGTGTCGATTTGCTATCGCGATACAATTGGTCGATACAAAATGAAAGTTATGACTAAATATTATTATTATAACGCGTCCACGCACAAAAAATTAAAGTTTTATTCGTATTTTAGCTAAAAAACTGCATGTGAAATCTCGGTGTGTGCCGACACTGCCTCGTGGAAATGTCAAAATGGTTTGACGCCATGACGTCACATCGACAACGATTACGTAGCCTGACGGCCCGTACTTCTAGAAGGCATTGTCTGGACCGTCCACACACTCGGCTCGCCTGGGCTCGGCCAATATCTATTTGACACTTAATATATTATAATAAGGTCTGTTCGCGTACTTTCAGTCACTGAATTTTACTGAATTTTCCTGAATCATGTGGTGGGGGAAATTCAGGAAAAGTACGAAAACGCTCACATTGCATTTCCTGAAAATTGACAAACAAAGGGGTCAGTTGTCGGTTTTTGGGAGAACAAAAGTTATTATAAAGTCATCCTAAGCGGCGATAAACTATCGCCACAAAAATAATCGTCTTTCATAATAACATTACGCCAAAAACCGTTTGACAGTTTTAAGTATTTTTCAGTAGGTCTGTTTCCGTACTTGAATCTATTATAATATATTATAATAGATTCGCAGCAAGTCGTTTCCGTACTTTTACTGCAAATAAAATCTTGTTGACGTCATCGCTTCCCCTCTTTAAGCAAGTTGAAGAAAATTACAGCCGAACTGAGCTGAGGCATTTTGCTGCAGCTTGTCAAATCGACTACGATGGGCTTGGCGCGAGGCTTTGAAATGTATATATATTCAAATGAGCGCGCGAAGAAAAATCTTTTCTGTGCAATATTCCAATGAACACGGAATATATTTCCCGCACAACGTTTTTATTGCTATTACAAAATATCCAATGGTGGATATTTAGTGCATGGTGTGTACTTATTTGTATATGATCGACTTCGGTGGAGGCTAGGTTTTAATAAGGACAAAACTGATTTGTTCTTTGAACTTGTTAGTCATTGCAACTGAAAATGAAATGTATTGTTGGCGGGAATATGCTGTTCTTTTATTTTGCAGGCATAATAATATAGATGAATTATAAATTTTGTTTCGCAGGCGGATCAATATTGATATGGGCTCCATTAATAGAGCCTGTTATATCTATTAATGGAACTCATAATTGCGCACGAGCAAAATATGATAATCTTGTAGATGGAAAAGGATATGTTCACAAGGTGTTTCCAATGCATATGATGGCTTCATCTGGTGTGTGGGCTGTGATCATGACACCAATGTTTCTCACAATTGTTTTTTTTATTTTGCATACTACAAAATACATACTACAAAGATAAGGCTGATTTAAGGTCCGCAAGAACGTTTTTCGAAATTCAAATCAACGCAGCTGTCACTTTTAGTGTCTTCTTCTTACTTGCAGCAAGTTGCAGCAGCGCGTTTCTGTACTTTTCCAAATGTTCCCCCACCACAAAAATAATCAAGCTGTAAAATTCTGTTACTGCTGCACTTTGCTGAAAGTACGGAAACAGACCTAGTAGCTCAGATCCTACTGAATTTTACTGAAAGAGGGGAAATTTTCAGTATTCAGTAAAACGGAGTACAAAAACGGCTTCACTGCAATTAATTGCAATTAATCGTAGTACGCGAACAGACCTTTTGACTTTGCTTGGGCGTTTAAATAAATCGTGTACAACTTCAGATCTCGCACACTGTTGCCAGATTGGGCGATTTCTCGCCAATTGGGCTATCTTTCCGCTGCATTTGGCGACGAAATTTAATTTTGGGCTACTGGCGACTTTTTGGGCTCCACTGCCCAGCCCCGGTTTCAACTGCTAAAAATATGTAAAGTTGAATTCGCAAAACATTTCCTCAATCTTGAACGGAAATCTATTTACTTCATATTTTAAATTTCGGTTCAACCTAAACTTTATTTCTAGTCTATTATTTGACCGTCTGCCTCAAGTGGTCAGCAAGAAGATAAATTTACATCTGTGCGTGTCAAATTCATAAGTATGAGCAAATGATCAAAATACACTGAGCACGGAAACAATTTGGGCAAAAGTCAATGAAGTAAAATCTGCTGCTGGATAACGAATTTCCAAAAAAATATGCTAGCTCGATTTTTTACTACTATATCTTCCTGCATCTAATAAAATAGTCGATATATGTTTTAGTTTGATGAATAACAAACACTAAAATTTGAAATAAAATGCAAATACATTTTTTGGCAAATTTGATGCGAATTTTAGTTCTCTTGAATTTCAACAAAATATGTTGCAACGACTATAAAATACCACCAGATATGATACAAATACTGGATTCTTAAATTTACACGTTTACTACATCAGAAAATGAAATTGTTAATATAATTTTCGACTGTATAAGATTATATAGACAAACAAAAAATAATAACCCATGTGAAGTGGATAACAATTTTTTTTTTGCATCTAAAGGCTGGTACTGAGTTCGAGTTCACGTGAAATTTTGACATGTTTCCATTATCTGGTCATTCTTTCGAGCGAAAATTTTGACAATGCAGAAAAGCAGAGACAATGCTCATTTCTGACGGATGAAATGTCAAGAATTTCACTTTTCGATCGATTTTCTTATTGGAAAGTCATTTGCACTGCTCAATTTTCAAATTGAAACACTAAATGTCACTTTTTCGCTCGAAAGAATGAACTGCACAAACTAAATTGGCGTGAAATGATTGACAACATGTTTCAGTGCCATCTATGTTTTCAAAGCGAAAGCAACTTCAAAGCAACTTTTCATGCGAAGAACACAGTACCAAACTTGCTTATTTTCAAGCGAAATTTTCGCCGAAACAGATTTCGCGCGAAATTTTGTATGAAAATTTCGCGTGAAATCGAACTCAGTACTATGCTTAATAAAAAAAACTGTTGGCATAATTTTGGCCTCGACCTATTGTGTGGGAAGAGTTGGGCGCTTTTGGGCTATTTCAAAAGTCAAATTGGGCTCCATGAACGAAAATTTTCTGGCAACACTGATCTCGCATTTTTTGACATTCGCTATCAGCTGTTTGAGTAGCTGCCAAATTGGATGTGTTATTATTCTTGTCCACGACAGTAAACTTAAACACATCTAAACTATCGCTCAAGCATTTTCTTAATTCAGTAAGTTAAAATGGGTGAACGTAAAGGACAAAACAAGTATTATCCACCGGACTATAATCCGAAAAAAGGTGGTCTGAATAAATTTCTGGGCACCCATGCCCTGCGTGAACGTGCCCGGAAAATACACCTGGGGATCATTATTATTCGATTTGAAATGCCCTATAATATTTGGTGCGATGGATGCAATAATCATATTGGTATGGGAGTCCGATATAATGCGGAAAAGACAAAAATCGGGATGTATTATTCGACTCCGGTCTATCAATTTCGCATGAAATGCCACTTATGTGACAATCACTTTGAAATCAAGACTGATCCGGGTAATTTCGACTATGTTATTGTGTCGGGAGCAAGGAGACAAGAAAATCGATGGGATCCAACACAAAACGAACAAATCGTTCCAGAGGACAAGGAGATTCAGAAGAAACTATTCGATGATCCTATGTTCAAGTTGGAACATGAAGCGAAAGATTTAAGGACAGCCGATGATGTTAAGCCAGTACTGGATAAATTATACGAGAGAAACTTGGATACATGGAAGGATTGCTATGAAGCAAACTGCAAGCTAAGAGCTGCATTTCGGGTAAGTCATCACTTTATTTGCTACTCCAATTGTCAGCGGTTTTCTAGTTAATAGTTTTACCGGCCAGTGGTACCAAATTTTGGTGAAGAATAATCTAATTTATTTTCTAACCAAGTCTGGACCGGATCTCGTTTATAGTCCCGATTAAGATGAATTAATCCAAATTACTCAAGTTTTACACCAATAATGTTTATTTTTTAGCAACAAATGATCTCTTTGTTCGTGAGGCTAATGATATTATACTAGTGTTTTAGTCACTACCATTACCAATATATAAGAAAAACATGTGTAAGTAACTATTAGACAAAAATCTCACAAGCAATTAAGAAAAATCTAAACTCTTAGGTCAAAGCCATATGCCACAAAATCAAAATTGCAACCATTTTCATAAAAAACTTGAAGATGGGTAGACAATCATTTAATTTTATTTACCACCAAGTAAAATATAAATGTAATTACATATAAAGAGATACTAAACAAATTAAAATAATGAATAAAATGCAAATAAATACAATACAATTTAAAAATATATTAAAAACAAATAAATATATAGCAGCTAAATAACATAGGTCATAAAATTGAACAATCAAAAAATTCAATTCAACGTAAGATCATAAAATTCATCAATTAGTGCCAAATTAAAAAAAAAAAACAAAACAAATTTTAATCAGTGAACTAGTCAGCATATGTTGCGCTATCCTTGTATTCAATTAGCAATGTTCGAAATCCAGTTACTCTCACGGGCTGATTAAGCACAAACCTATCCTTTATTCTCTTCTGAGACCGTGCGGTAGATACAGGCGATCCGCAAGGCACCCCTGCGCTGGATACTGGCAATGCGCTTCCGGAACTTCTCAGTTCGGAGCGTTTCAAATCAGCGAAGTGGCGACTACTAGAGCTCTGTCACATGCCCTGCGGATATGATCCCAATACGTCAGCTTGGTGTCCAGGGTCACTCCCAGATTCCTGACCGACTTGATGCTCTGTACCTCGACGGATCCAACTATCATGGGTATGACAGTTGGTATCCTCCGCTTCGTCAGCATAATAATCTCTATTTTAGAGACTACCAGCTGGAGGCCGTGTTCGGTCATCCACCGATCCATTCTCCTCATGACTTGGTTAAGTCTGAGTTGAGTGAATTCGGTAGATCTGGAAGTGATTATCGGTGCGACGTCATCAGCGTAACCTACCAGAAATACACCCGCAGGCATTTCCAGGCGCAGCAGATCATCGTACATGATGTTCCAGACGTCAGGTCCTAAGATCGACGCCTGTGCTGCACGTGAGGTGACCGGCCTCCTTTTGACTCCTTAGTCGGTATCGTAGAGCAACCAGCGGTCCCTGAGGTAGTCCCGCGAGCAGCAAGTAGCCAGCGATACGGAACGTCTGCTCAAGGGCCCGGGGAATGTCTGCCCACCTCACCGAGTTGAAAGCATTTTGTACGTCCAGCGTTACCAGCAGGACTACCGGTCTGGCTTGATGGCATGCCTCTTCCGCTCTTGCTACAGCCCCAACAATCTCTGAGATAGCATCAATTGTTGTATGCCCTTTTCGGAAGCCGTGCTGCCTGCAAGAAAGATCACCAGCAGATCTCGCTGCCGACAGCAGCCGCGGCTTGAGTAACCCGTCGAGAAGCTTCCCCGCAGTGCCCAGCACGCACAGTGGGTGGTATGCTGATGGATTGCCCAGGTTACCCTTCCCCTTGTCTACAAGTACCAGTCGAGCTACTCTCCACCGCGACGAGAAGACTCCGGCGACGAAACATGAATTATACAAATCCAATAATAGACGCGGTTGGCTCTCCGCCACGATTTTAAGCGTCTCAATCGGTACCCCATCAGGACCCGGAGCCTTCCGGTTCTTCATCTTGGACACTGCACTGTTCAGCTTCTCGTCCGTAAAGGGAGGAACATCCGCCTGGTTCACGATGATGATATCATTAGTTCTTGGAGGATGCACCGGGAACAGCGAACCAACGATACGCTCCGTGGATATCGCATCCCTGAGAGTGCAAGGCCGCATGCAGCCAAGTCTACGAGTGAACAATTTGGAGCCATCTTCCAGGGGTCTGACTTGACCTCCTCTCAAAGATCCTGCCATTTGGCATGTTTGCTCCTCGTGATGGCCTTGATCAGCTCCCTCTTTGCCGCAATGTAGGCAGCACATAGCTCAGCCACTCCTGGTCTATTTCCGGCTCGCTGTGCCTGCACGCCAAAGCGATGCGTCGCAGTTCGGCGATTTCACCGTTCCACCAGTAAGCATGTTGCCTCCTACGAAAGGGTTTACGTTTGGGCATTGAATCCTCATACGAGTCACTGGGGTCCCCTTCCAAGCTCGAAACGAGCGATGCGGTCATCGCGTCCCTGTTAAGTTTAGCGGCATTCTAGCCTAGCCACTTACAGGAAGAGCGCTCTCAGCGATTTGGAATATGATGTAATTATGATCACTCGCGGTGTAATCCTCCATCTTCCTCCAATCGCTGACGAGTTCCGCAAGTCTCTCCGATGCCATGGTGACATCGGGAATAGATTCGCCAAATTCGGGCCTTCTGAATGTTGGTGTTGAACCCGTATTCAATACCAACAAACCCAGCCTCGATGCCATCTCGACTATGCGCCGACCGCGAGTGTTTTGGGTGGGCATGTCCCACTTCAACGCCCTTGCATTGAAGTCACCACCTACGATGTCGTTGGCGGCGATGCCACGGAGAGAGTCCTCCAGTGAGCTAAGCTTGTCTCCGAATTCCTGCATTCAGTCATTCGGGGACAAGTGGCAGCTCACAAAGGTGATCTCTCCGTATGTCACCCACACGTGATCATTTCCTGAGCCGCGGCCGCCGATACGAGCCCTCTGCCCGTCAGCGATCCAAATCGCCGCGTACCCCGTAGCATCTGCCAGCCAAATGGACGAATTCCTCCCCCTATAAGGCTCGCTGATCAGTACGATCTGAGCCCTATTCTCGCAGACTAGTCGATAGACGCAGTCGATATTTACAACAGTCTAATGACATCGAAGCTAACGCCGGCAGACACCTTTAACCTTCTGGATGCATGTGGTAATAAGTTTAAGAGTCTAAGAGTAATGATACACTGGTGGTATTGGTACCAGGGTTTCAATACCACGGTATCGATAACTTGAGAGGGCGATACACTGCGCCTACGTGGTATTGTGTGACATCACCTGTCAAAAGTGAAAACTGTCAAATCGAGTGTAGAATCAAAAGTGAAATGGAATTGAAACCAACCTTTATTTTTTGTAAAATTTGCGGGATAAAATGGTTCTTTTTTTTCAAAACTAGTGACACTTTTTTTTCAAAACTAGTGACACTTTCAAAATAAAACCATTCAGTGACATTTTTCAAAGATCTGTATTGGAAAGTTTAATTACTACCCTCACCACTGGCTGAAAATTGTCTTTGCTGGCAGGAAAATCTTCGCTAAACCGGGTAAAATTCGCCCGATATCCATACCGTCCAACGGCGTAGATACCCCGTATGTACCGCTTTGCCGAGCTGGTATTAGCCCAGAACTGGATGATACACTCTTGGTATACCATAGTATCAATACTAGTTGAGTATCAGTAGTTTAAGGCGAGATTCATATGGTGGTAAATTGCTGAAATCGCTGTGACAAACATCACTTACACTTACATCACTTACTTACAAAAACCGGGTTCCAGATAATGCAAGCATACTGAAATCAAGGCGAACGTGCGCAGTATGTAAGGATTTTCGAAGCAAAGGCATAGTTACATCGTTATGAGTAGTTTCAAATTATATTAATCACAACAGCTAGTGAAAGCGGAGCTTTTCATACAGAGCAACACCGAGGTCTAATGTATTGTCAACCCTATTTAAAGCTTAATTTTTTGCAAGAAAAAAATTACATAAAATTTCGTGATATTGAAAGGTAGTTTGCTCATGCAACATCCGATCATCATCATCACCAGGTAGTATAGTTTTGATTGAAAAAAGTTGGCATCTGATGGTTACTTGATAGTACGATAAATTTTCAGGTCGTCCGCGTAAAGTAAACGAGGTGTATGAGATACCTCCGACAAGCCTGATATAAAAATGTTAGGAGAAAGAGTCAGTCAATGTCAATGTTGACTGCGTCAATTTGATGATCTTTCTTCATTTTCTATGGAAACAAGTGCTGTCTAGCTAGTAGTGGTAGAACGACCTTTCCTAAATCCATGCTGCTTCGACCAGGGTAGATATGATACGCATATGACTTTTTAGTGGATAAAATGGCGATGCTTCTATAATTTGGAATGGATCTTCTATCGCCATTTTAGAATATTTGTGAGACGTCAAAGGCTTGGCAATACAATCAAAAGTGTTCAGAAGATACAAATAAATTAAATATGATATGAAGTGGAGAGATTAGATCCAGGGCCTTTGTTATAGTGATGGGCGATTGCGAGATGCTCTAACAATCGAGATAATTGCAATTGGTGCCAAAATACAATCAAGAAAACAATCGATATGCTAGTTTATTTGACTCGATTGATTTACAGCAGAAAAACAATGTAATGCTGAGAATGTAGCTAAAGTTGGATGCATGGTAGCTATTGCCATGCCCAGCACTGTAGCTAAGATTAACACAATGTTGTAGCTCGCAGCCGAAACCAATAGCTCTCAAAGTTTAATAGCCAATAAATGTTTTGTTGTTTTAGGTACTTAATAATCGAAATATAAAGGATTTTCTTATTGGTCTAAAATCTATACGCATTGACCGATTCAATGACAGATCAGATACGACTTATCAAATTATTAGTCTGACTAATAAACACTGACGAAGAGGGCCGATAACCCTAGCAATTTCCATTTCTGCCAATTGAAATATATCTAAATCAAGAATAGGTTTTTTGAATAAAATAATTTGCTGCATGTTTACATTAGAAGGTGTTGGATGTATCTCATGCTACAAAAATAATAAAAAGGCCCCTTGGTTTCAATTCGATAACTGCATCGGAAGTTATAGGGGTGAAAAAATGTTTAGTGTTCTTCAATTTTTATTCAATTTAAAGATATTTTGCTTATGCTATTACGACTTGAAATTTTATTAGTATAAGTGCAAAAATGTAGTTGACAACCCTATTCTAATTTTGCAACCAAAGCTCTGTCTTGGCTGACATTAATATCAACCTACAATGAAATTTTAATTTTAATCTGATGAATGCATAGGAAGATATCTGGAAAAAACGGTTTTTTTGAAGATATTTCAATATGACCTAAAGAACCAAATGACTTCTATCAAACGTGATCCCAATCAAAATAAATACATCCTGTGAACTTCAGTTTAATCTGATTGAAATTGTGAAATTTCTGGTGCTTCAAAAATAACACTGGTTAACAAGAATTAATCTTCAACTTTTTTTTAGCGTTTTTTCTATGTATTAGGTGTTGTGAATAAAAATACGCAATTATTTCTTTTTTATCACGTATGAATTTTATTTGATTAAGAAACATAAATTATAAAGAAAATATTAAATAGTTCTCCAGAAACATAATTTCGATTTTCTGGAATATTTGGCTTCCGATTGGTCCTTTTTGATCATCCAGCAGTAGTCAGCCCACATCCATCGACTCCATCTATCCTGATAACTCTTCTCCATCTTTGAAATGTCGTGATGGAACCGTAGTCTATGCTCATCAGCTACAGCTCCCAAATTCTCAGGGAAAAACTCCAGATGTGACTCTAGAAAATGAATTTTAATCGACATATTGTAACTCAAGGCTTCGTATGTCAATAAAAGCTCGTTAATCAATTCTCCATGGTTCTCACTTTTGTGGTTACTCAAAAAATTTGCAATCACGTTCATAAAGCATTGCCAAGCTGATTTTTCTAAAACGTACAATTTTTCTCCGAATTTCGTATTTTTTATTAATTCCCTAATTTGAGATCCTACGAAAATGCCCCCTATTTTTAGCATCACTAATTTAATTGGCTTGAAGTGGAGGGATGTAAATCGTCAGCCTTAAACGATGTAGATGGAACTGGTGTAGGTAAATTGCCATTATGACGAACAGGTCTAATTACTGAAGATATATTAGGGTATCGAACTGTATGTTTTGCCTTTTGATTTATGCCTTTTATTGGAGTAAGACAAAATTAGCAATCTGAAACATGATCTCTAGGCTCAGTCCATATCAGGGCAATAGCAAACGGCATATGACATGATCCTTTCTTCCAACCAGTTAAATTATTTACACATGCTATGCATAGGCGGGCCGTGGCCTAAAATCTGGCAGGGGCCAGGGAGTGAAAGGTTCAAGACATGCGATGATTTTGTTTTTGTTTGTACACGTACTGTTCATACAACTTATATAATTTACTAATACATTATATATTTGTTGATTTATTCTTTGTTATTTGCTTATGCATAATGCATTATCAAATAAACTTCTTGCCTGTGCATATGTATGAGCTACTACCCCATGCATATAATGTGAATGGTAGGTATGAACAACACATGAATTATAAATGACCGCTAAGAAAGAAAGATTGTATGAATTATACGGGAATATAATGGAAATAATTAGAAATGTAGGAATATTTTTTCGTTTAGAAGCTAAATATATTTCAACTTATACTTGAAGAAGAGGATAGCTTAGTTTCAAAATATCTTTGAAGAAATTGGAATATATTAAGCTTAGAAGGAAGAAATTGATCTCTTGCTTCAAACATTGTTAACTCGAAAACCTAGAAAAACTGAAAATAATTTGGCAACATGAAAAGTGCTGTAACTTACTCTTTTCCAGCCATTTGGTTTGCAGGAATATTTTTGTAGCCCTAACTACATGTCCGAGGCTAGATAAAACAGCAAAACCTTTGAAACTAGTGCTTTTTGCTGTTTTCCGTTTTCGCGATCCTCTGGTAAATGTGAGATTCAGACAGTTCTTTTCTGCGAATGATTTAATTTTTCCCAAACTACATACAAGTCTTCTCGCTCACTTAGTAGTGTTCCATTCACAAGATTTATCCCATCCCTAAGAGTTGCATTTTTAGTTTGGAAATATGTGCTTAACATGTTCGTTATAAAAAGAACATAGTGAAAGATCAAAAGATTTACTACAAATTTAGGATTACTGATTGAATGAAAGATCCTCAATGAATAAACTGAGTCGTTGTATTTTCCCTCATTCATTTCTTTCTCTAAAGTTCCATAGCTATCGATCATAGTCCCATAGCTATCGATCACATATTTGCAATTGTGAAATCTCGTTGACTAACGAGGGGAGCTTAAACTTCTCATTCCACGCCTTGTGTTTAGACCAACTGCCTCTTCCAGCTGCTTCAACAATTCGTGTTGTGATGGCTTCGAAAAGTGTAGGTAAAGAGATTCGATGGCATTGAAAAAAGATGTACACGTTTTGATTATGAAAAATGTGTTCATCACAACCAGGATAATTGTACAAATGTGGCTTTAGGGTGTTTCATCTTAATTTAGATTTGTACACCACTTTTTTGTCCTGACATGACACTAGCACTATCATAAGACTGTCCAACAACAGGCAATTCGCTAAGTCCGTAGCTGTCTAACAGGCTCGAAATTATATCTGCTAAATACGAGGCATTTCTAGCTCCTGAACAGTCTACAAAGATTGAGAACCTTTCTTCGACTGCTAGCTCTTTAGCGAATCGGACAACCACTGAGATTTGTTCCTTCTGTAGACCCTTGTTGCGTCTTCTATAATGGATATCAATCATCAATCTTTTATTTCAGCTGTATTATCCTCGCGAACGATTTCAGCAATTATTTTCATCAATTCATTTTGTGTTTTGCCACTACAGTAGTTCGCAACCTTGTTTTTTAAATTACTTTCAAAAGTTGAATCATGCTTCGCGAATAATGCATAAAATTCCAAAAAAATTACAGTTATCACTGGCACCACTTTTATCATCTCCTCTGAAAGCACGTCTTTGGTGACTGAGACACGTCGTAAGGTCGATAATATTTTCCAAATAATTTTGGTTCATCTTGACAATATTCCAAGGCTGTTCAAGCACCATATCATTTACTGTCTTGCAAGTACTATTAGAGTTTTCTCATTTAACATGAATTTTACTATTCAGATAATTTATCCGGATCACGAAGTTTGGTCGCGCTGAAATTTTGGTGTATTTTTGGCGCTAATGGGAACTCTATGGAAGATTTCGCATCGTGGTAACTTCACACAAGACTCATCAATGTGCATAAAAAATAAGTTTCTGTCGTTTTTAAATAACTACCATAAGTAATAAAAATAAAAAATAATTAGCTACCATAAGTACGTAAACACAAATCTTTCACATGGCTGTTAGAATAAAATGCAAATGATTGATGAATTTGATACTATATTTATACAGTCAAATCTAAACTTGTTAAACTCCCAATCGCACAAAAATCGCACCGAATTATTTATATTTTTAGCACCTGGAACTTGCGTTTACGGTATCTCGCGACCGAATAAAATTCATAGGATATACTGGTCTTGAGTAGTCTGACAAAAGTTTAATGAATATGATAAGAACCATGTGGCGGCTCTGTCACTATGAAAAAACGCTCGGTCAAATTGAAGTGCAATGCCTTTTAACTTCCGATGCAGTTATCAAATTATAATAAAATTCACACACATTTAACCTGAGTGTAAACCAAGTAGGTCATAGATAACATAAAATTGGCAAAGATGCCATTTTTATTCTCCAAATGACTTCGAAAATTGTATTCTACGCTAATTATCTTATTGCCTACCATTTTAGTACTTCGGCTATGTTTTGTGAAAAACATAATTGCATAAAACGCCAGTTTATAAAAGTGTTCTTATCTAAATACCTGTATATTGCCTAGTAGGACTGAACAGATAGTCTTAACCGCAGAAAGGATTATTGGCGAGGTGCTTTTCGTCTTTTTCTTAACGTTTAACTTGTCGAAATTAAATATTGCTGTCCATTACTCGAAATAATTCAAATAATATCGTAATAAATACCGCAAATAACACAGTCTCTATGTTATAAGTAGTGTGTATGCTTTGGTATAGGCTTACACTACTGCACTACTTCTATGTCTTGCTGTAACCACAAAAACCTAAAAGGCGAAAACTTGAGAGCCTGCTGTTGGAAATATTTATTTTTCTGGGAGGGGCCAACCTAGGGTCTGGGGGGGTCCCGGCCCCCCCTGCCCCCCCCCCCCCCCCCTACGGCGCGCCTATGATGCTATGTAACAAATATGTGGGGCCCAAGATTTGTCTTGATGAGCCATTCCAAAAATAAAATACTCGCAGTAGCACTTTAAATTAAGATCAGAAAAATTTCGCCTTTAAAATTTAAAATTTCGTGAAGTCAATTCACCACAAATATAACAAAAAAAGGTATCATCGTTAATAAACTTTCTCGACATATTCGCGCAAGCACAGAAGTTAATTAAAACCAAAATAATCTAAATTAACCTGTTAACTGGGTTTGGCGAAATATTTCGTCGTACCAAGAAGTCAACTGCAATGGGCATGACGACATTTTTCGTCATGAACAATTTTAATCGTAAATGGGAATGATGAAATTTTTATCAGAAGAATTTTGAACTTTATATGTATCGTGAAGTGAGATTGAATATTTGGAATTGGTTCGTATCTGTGCATGTACTAAAGCCGTCAAGTACAGGATGTTGGCGAATCAGTGCAAAATAGTCCATATTATGAATTATGGAAAGTAATGTAAATGCAGCGATTTTTCGTAATTTTTTACTGACTTTCATTGTATTTCAAACCAGCACATGAATCAACATACAAACATTATTGAAATATAAACAGTTTGCAAAATAATCAGTTCATGAGTATTTAATTGTATAGTACTGTATATACTGTATAAAAACAGAGCAACGGGGTATTCAAGTTGAAAAGAGACGAAAATCAGGAGACTATGATTTGAAGGATCTTTTCACGTGATTTTTTCAAGGTGACTGCACATTCATCAAAAATCTCGTAAGGATTTGATGACCCCATCAGAAGTTATTACGATCCAAAATTTGAAAAATATTCTGTGTCTGCTCTAACGCACTCACCGCCCACGAAGGGTTAAAAACTTTCAAAACGGTATCATAAACAAGCTGAAACATAATTAGTTATCATTTCGCATACTTGTTTTTTGCAAATTTTTTATTCCCATAAAAACACATACCTTATAATTCACTAAAATCTTCAAACTGTTAATTAGTTAATTAGATCTGTGATTCCGACCAACTTCTGGTATTTATACATCAATATGTCCTGAAAATTTCAGCTCGAACGAGTAACGCAACCATGAGTGATATTCACGGAATCTTTATGTTGATATATTACATTACTTCGCACTGCGGAGAAAAAAGCCCCCATTGTGAAACGAGTTGAGCAAAAGTTTATTCGTCAGCTAACAAGTTAATAGCGAAAACAAATATATAGCACTCCTTTTTACGGCCGTTCATATGCGTTTATCGCTACTATACCAAAAATGAACTTGATCTCATCACAAGAAAACTGAGGGTGATTGAAACAAAATAAGTGCGTTTTAGTAATGAAGTTAAGTAGTCAAAACACGATCACCTATCAGAGTTCGTGTGGTATGACCATTCTTGGTCATTGTTGTATTCTTGTGTAATGCGAAATTTTGAAAATTTTACTGAAAGGGCTATCACAGAGATGAGACGTATATACTGGAACAGGTATATGCAACATATATTTTTGTGGTGTGTTACCTTGCGTTTGCAAGGCTAAGAAATCTCTATGTTGAGTTCCTCAATCAAAAAGCTAAGTTTTGAAACTTTGTATGTCTGGCTAAGAATTTGAACAGGTCGTCATACTACGTTAGAAGAAAAAAAAATCATTTAATCTTACCACTCCTGCGCAGGAATTTCGTTAGCGATGTCATTAGCTGAGCCTCTTAGCAACAATTTCTTTAAAAGCTCCTTCGTCTTTGAATAATTTTCTTCAATTAGCTTGATTACTTTTACAGCAGCTACATTGTCGGTTAATGAAGAACAGATATATTGCAACTTTTACAATTATGATAAGCGGCTGCTTGAATCTATTAATTTTACGATCATCCCGAAAAGAACCATGTACAAATTTCGTGGGATTTAGTTTTTACAAGTCAAGCTTTGATGAAGTAGCTTCGGAAGCAAAGGTAGCGTTTTCAATGGCGGATGCTTCAATTAGTTTTTCAATGATGGCTAATAATTTACCATTTAGTTGGCAGTATGTACCTTCATATAAATCTCTTGTCTCTCATAATGGTTTATCTGTGTCTAATACTTCTAGTTGCCGCTAAATTGAAATTTTCAAATTGTAAATTATTGGTAAGGACATTTTTGAATTGTTTCGTCCGATTTTGATGGATTTGTCACTCAGATATATATCGCATTTGCAATTGACGTTACCTTGAAGCCTAGTTTCCCCCCCCCCCATCACGTCCAATGGTTTTAAGTGTCTGTTGTCGATGTTATTGAAAAATCGATGTGTATATCGAAAATGACAGTCTATTCAATTTATTTTATTAATGTTAATCGCAATGAACGGCTGAAATTCAAATTAGAAATTAAAATTAAGATACTGCCGTCGCATCGAGAACCCTTCCGTCGACAAGAATGATTTAGATTAATGATACAAACTAGTAGCTCAATATCAGCACTCGTGAGAGTTTGTAGTTAGGGTAACTTTTCCTGAAATTATTATTGCTACATATGTAAATGCTCGTGATGCCTCTATTGAGACTAGATT
Organism: Nemotelus nigrinus; assembly: GCA_947369275.1. NCBI lineage: Eukaryota > Metazoa > Arthropoda > Insecta > Diptera > Stratiomyidae > Nemotelus > Nemotelus nigrinus. The sequence continues at coordinate 152,514,160 of OX376372.1, forward strand.
GCACCTGCTTTTAAGCGATAAGAATATAAATATAAAACGTAGTCAAGTTTCTATGTTCTATGCTAGATTATCAATAAGTTTTAGGTAGGTAGGCAATTTGAAAAGCCAAAACCGGCAGTGATCTTCCAGATGTTATTTTAAAATATGTTTGTACCCCTATTCTCGACAATTCCCGGAAATAAACTAACAAGAGTAGGCAAATTGACAGGTCACACCAAAATGGGTGTAATTTAACAATTCTAATGGTTTTCTGTTTTAATTTGTATTTATTACATCATGTTTAAATGATGTTAGTAAAACCCTTTGAAAATAGGTTGATCACAATTTTTTCCCCTTTAGGCCAAGAAAAAGGAATTGAAACAAACGCAAGAACGGGATAAAGAGCTTCTTATGAAATCGAGTTTGAATATTCCATTGCTGCCAGAAACTGAAGAAGATCGTCGAATGGCTACCTTGCTGCGATTACAAACACCATCAGCAACTGAAATAGAATCTGAACGCCTTTACGACATTATGAATAAACCTGCTTTGCCTGGTGCAACAACAACTTCATTTGGTGGAATCAAAAGGCAAAAGTTGATGGATCTTCGACTAAGTTGGAAGGAGTTGGGTATTAAAACAAAACGACCAAACACGTCTGCCTGTTCTAGCTCGAATAGTTTAAATTCGAGTTCTGAATATATCGCCTTGCGAAATCATGAAGCCGGATCAATGAATGGAGAACATGATCAAACTGAAGACAAGATGAAAGTCGACGTTCAAGTGACAAAAACGAATGAAGCAATATCGATAAATGATATTACTGGTAAAATAAGTTTGTCGTTAGTTGGCGCGTATTCAAGTTCTGACGAAAGCAGTTAATAGTTATTTTGATTTGTTTTTTTTTTTAGTTTATCTTATTAGTCTGCGGTAATTTTATTTTAAATTTTTTTAAATGAAAAATTATATTGTTATCATTGAAAATATCGACACGAGGAGAATATGTGAGGTTCATAAAATTTGTATAGTAACGAATATAATAAAATTTATTCAAAGACTATGTAATAGTTTTCGTATTCTTTTCAGCTAAAGGTAAATATTCAATTCGATTCAAAATATTAGTTACTTTCAAAATATTAGTGACATCGTATGTGAAAAAACTAAATCAAAATCACATTTCTCATTTCATATTAAGTGAATATCTACAAATAATTAAATAAGATTGAAGATTATGTGAAGATTTGATGCATGGACCGGAAAATACATGCTTACTACTAAGGCTTTAAAATCTAAGACCTGATCTAACGGTACTCAGAAAATCAGTAGCTTAAAGAAACGAATATATTTTATGTAATTATGATTTCCTACAAAAAACATACTTACACCATCAACCACAAACTTTGAAATTTTAATCAGTTGCTACAATACGGGTAATCGCTAACTGGCGAGTGCATTCTCTCGCATTGTTTCTATAATCAACCAATTTCGCAGTTCCGACAGTCGTTCCTATAGACCGGTTCCGGCTATGAATTATGACAGCGTTAATGTATTTAATGTTTCGAGACACGCAGAATTTCGATCGCGAATGATGCGAAATCAAAACGAATATGGAAATCAAATTGGTAAACTACTCTTGTCCACATACTTGTTGTTTGAGCGTATACTCTTTATGGGACTTGATAGCTGTTATAAATTCAAATGAATGCATGTATGTAGTGAATTGGATTGTTTGAATTGTAAAAATAGAGCGAAACTGTAATATTTATAAATATGTTTAGCCTTCCTTAATTGAAGCTCAATCCTCTCAACGTTCTTCATTCAAATAGCATATCTGTTAGTATATGTCTCCAAAAATCAAGACTATCAATTAGGCTTTCAAATCTTTTTTTATTAAATGACAACGTAACGTTACACACAAAACAATCTTCAAAATCAATCAATTGACATAAATTTAAAATTCTCTATTCAATGATCTTTTTTTTACAATTTGAAGCTTAGCCTACTTGTGTGCGGGGATGTGGCTAATGTAAACTAGTGTGGTGAGTAGTGAATGTAATAAGCCTTCTCGTGTTGTGCATCCACAATACTCCCCTGCCAGTGTTTTACGCGTTATCGCGAGGCGTAGGATAGTGGCGCCTTTGTGGTTCGCCCAGCTAGAGAGACGTATGGAGCGAAGAAAACTTTCCTCGCTGGTTTCTTTTCGGGAGCCGAAGACAGGAATGTTGTTGTCGATTTTTCTTATGTTTACTGTTTTTTTTGGAAAGTTTGTCAACAGGTTCCGTAGAGGATACACTTATTGTTTGCTCACATGTACCTGGGCTTGAACCTGTTAATGGAAACATTGACGGATTTATTTCGTATGTCAAGTGTGAAATGATGTGTATGTCTGGCTAAGACTTTGAATGGACCGTCGTACGGTGAAATGAGTGGTGGACGAACCGAATCGACTCTAACGAAGACGTGAGAGCAAGAGTCGAGCTGCTTGAAGATGAATATCTTCGGTGTTGTGTTGTGCTTGGCATCAACCGGTCGAAGTTTTGCTTTTGTAGCCGTAAATTCGGAGGCAAAGTCTGTTTGGCTAATCTTTCTAGGATTTTCTTGAAGATAATCACTAGGAAGACGCAAGTTTTCTCCGTATAGCGCTTGTGCCGGTGATGCTGAGAATTCTTCTCGGATAAGAGATCTTAAGTCAAGAAGAATTAGTGGAAGTGCTCTAGTCCAGGACACATCGTTGTGAGCCATGATAGCCGATTTTAGAGTTCGATGCCATCTTTCTAAGAAACCGTTGGCCTGAGGGTGAAACGCTGTGGTACGATTGCCTTCGAAGCGCAAGAGTCGACCAAGCTCAGCATGCAGCGCTGACTCGAATTGTCTGCCCTGGACGGTGACAATGTATTGGGGAACTCCAAATCTAGCAATCCAGGTGTTTATGCTGGCTAAAGGAATTGCTTCAGGCCAACGCGTGAAACGGTCGATAATGGTGAGACAATAAGTGTATCCCTGCGAGTGTGCTAGGGCACCAACTATGTCTATGTGAATGACATTAAAATGTTCGGAGACCATAGCAAAGGTCGATACAGGTTTGCTCACATGTCTGGTTATCTTGCATTTTTGACGAGATAGACATTCTCGGCCCAAGTGGCAATGTGCTTGTTCATCGAAGGCCAGAAGAATTTGGTTGAAATGTGCTTTCGTGAAGCACGAATACCAGGATGAACAATATTGTGTTGTGAGTTGAACCCCTGTTTCCTGAACGTAAGAGGCATATAAGGTCGAATGATTGGGCCAGACACTTCACAAAAAATGTCGACGTTGGTGCCAAAGATTGGTTGTTTCTTCCAAACAAATTTGGAGTCCTTTAGAATCTTCTGAAACTCTACGTCCGATGCTCGGGACGAGGCAATTGCGGCAAAGTCGAGGGCACTGGGAAGAATGATTTCTTCTAGACGAGAGAGCTCGTCAGCAACAACGTTGTTGCAACCAAAGACATGCCGAATGTCAGAAGTGAACTCGCTTATATAACTTAGATGCCTAAGCTAACGAGATGTGGTCTTTTCTGGCTTTTATTTGAAAGCAAAAGTCAGTGGTTTGTGGTCAGCGTATAGTGTGGGCCTCCAAAAAATATCGGAACTAACGAATGCCTTGATAAGCCACTAAGAGGTCGCGGTCGTATGCAATATTCTTTCTTTGTGCGTCGCTTAGTTTGGCCGAGTAAAAACGAAGGGGTTACCAAGAGCCTTGACACATCACTTGACTTGCTGCAGAGCAGCCCCGATGGCGGTATGTGATGCGTCTACGAATAGACCAAGCTCGGCGTTTGAGTCCGGGAAGGACAATAGAGTGGCTTCTGTTGAACCAGTCTTGACTTGGTCGAAAGCTTTGCTAGCTTCTATTGCACCATCTTTCTGGGAGCCAGTAAGATAGGCGTTGAGTGGTTACTACATCTCAGCTGTGTGAGGAAGAAAGCGACTATATAAATTGACCATACCCAAACATCTTATTAGGTCTTTAAGCGTCTTGGGGAGTTTAGCTGAAGAGATTGCCTCAACCCGATCTGGGGAGGGCTTAATGCCTTTCGACGAGAAATTTGTTCCATGTGAATAAGAAGTCGAAGCTACCAAAATGTCGTCGAGGTAGGTTAGGTTAGGTTTAACTGGCTGGCACAGGGCCACACATGGATAATAACAAGATTGTCCAGCTACTAGAAAATAAAAATGGTATTCTTTTTTTTGTTTGTAAATGAGTGGTCAGTGGTCATGTTGAGAATCGTAGTTACCTGAGCTAGATCATTAGGTTTTGTTGATGTGTTTAAACCAATCATTTTCTGACCATTGTGTGCCAAACTTCAAAATAGTTATCAAGGACTCCTCCCTATGGATTGAAACTGTTAGAAATAGAGATCAAATACACACTTGTATCAATAAAGTTAGTCGTTGACGAGCCGTACACCAGTAAAAACCAGTGTTTTTAATTTATCCGCAACAGGTTATGGGCCCAGGTCCGCTTATCAGTTTGATTTTTGCTATCAGTCAATTCGCCTGTCGCGTTGGTTCGATTTTTATTTTTCGTGTTTTTCGAAATCGAGATAATCGAGGTTACTTTTGCAGTATGGCAAATTTAATTGCAAGTGTGCCGAAACTGAAAGGGCGATGTAATTATCGTGAGTGGGCTTTTGCGATGAAGCACTATCTTCTGTTAGACGGCTTGCAAAATTCTCTAACCGGTAATGAAACTGATAGTGCAAAAAAAGATCAGGCAAAATCAAAATTAGTGCTGGCGATAGATCCGTCCTTGTATGTGCATATTGCAAATGCGATTGATGCAAAAGAAATCTGGCAAACGTTAGAAAAATTGTTCGCAGATTCGGGTTTTACAAGGCGGATTGGATTATTGCGGACCTTAATTTCTACACGGTTGGATGATTTCGAGTCGATTGAATTGTACGTAACACATGTTGTCGACACAGCCCAAAAACTGTCGTCGACGGGTTTCAAAATCGACGACGAATGGGTCGGTTCTTTATTATTAGCTGGTTTGCCGTCTCCCAGATTTACGCCAATGATAATGGCGATTGAACACTCTGGAATTAAGACTACGACAGAAGAAATCAAGTCAAAACTTCTTGACGGTGAAATTGGTGATAACCATGAAGGTGCGTTCTTCGCAAAGAAATCTTTCAGGAGAAAGAAAAACTTGATAAAGTGTTTCGAGTGTGGTGAGCATGGGCATATAAAAGCTCGTTGTCGAAACAAAAGGAAACAATCGGATGATAAGCATGAAAAATCCAAAAAACATGTGCATGACGGGTGATTACGGTAAAAATGACTGGTATATAGATTCCGGTGCTTCTGTTCATTTAACAGTTAATGCAGATCAGCTCAAAATTAGAAAACCAGCAATTACAAGTGAAGTCAAGGTGGCCAACAATATGAGCTTACCTATACATTGCCGTGGTGATATTGAATTAGAAACCTATGCGAATGGTAAAATACACAATGTAATTGTGAAAGATGTATTATGTGTACCAGACTTGACCACAAACCTGCTCTCTGTGAGTCGACTGATTAAGAACGGGAATAAAGTGATCTTTGATAATCAATGCTGCAAAATTGTTGATCGTGATTCGGAATTAATTGCAACTGCTGATTTGGTAGATAATATATATCGGTTGAATATTCAAAAGCAAAACTGCATGCTAGCAAATTCAAGTGTTTCTGCCCAAACATGGCATCGAAGATTTGGTCACATTAATGAAACTGACTTAAATAGAATGAAGAAAGGGATTGTAAACGGATTGAACATTCAAGGAAAAATAGAAGACAGAAATTTTGTTGTTTGTTGTGAAGGAAAGCAATGTCGAAAGTCTTTCAAATCACATGGAAGTAGAGCTAAATTCCTTCTTGAAATAGTTCACGCCGATATTTGTAGCCCTATGGCAAAAATATCGATCGGCGGAGCAAAGTACTTTCTTCTCTTCATTGACGACTACAGCAGAATGGTTTTTGTATATGTTACTTTCTGAAGACTAAAGACGAGGCTCTTGACCGATTCAAAGAATTCAAGACTTTAGTTGAAAATCAGACGGAGAGGAAAATAAAGATACTCCGCACCGACAACGGAACTGAATTTGTGAACAGTAATTTTAACAGTTTCTTAATTCGATGTGGGATTATTCATCAAAAGTCCAATCCATACTCGCCTGAGCAAAATGGATCAGCAGAGCGTATGAATCGGACTGTTGTTCAGAAAGCTAAATGCATGCTTTTCGATGCAAATTTGGATATCAAATTTTGGGCAGAAGCAGTGAACACGGCTGTTTATATCATTAATCGTTCTGTCACCTCAGCATTAGTTGATAGAACTCCACATGAAATGTGGACTGGTGTAAAACCAAGCGTGAGAAATTTTCGAATTTTTGGTTCCAATGCTATGGTGCATATTCCGCAGGCAAAGCGAACAAATTGGCAAAAAAATCTAAGAAGATGATTTTCGTTGGCTACGGGGACCATTGATATAAAAGTGTATAGAGGATATGCGAATAGCATATACGTATACTGTACGTGACTGTTGCCAGAAACAATTGCATTAATATGGGTGAGAACGCAGTGTTCTGACATTCCCAGTTGTTCCAGCATCGTTCCAGTAACTGGGATTGTCAATTTGAGTTTAATAAAATCGAGCGTCTTCAAGCCGCGCCTTCAGAAAACGTTTTATAATTCATGATCGGGAGCTGCGCTCAAAGAATTTTTGCATGTAGTGCCTTGTGCATATGAGTAACAGTGTCGAGTGATTATTTCATTAAGTTAATGTGCATACATAATTAGATAAAGCAGGTTTTAAGTTGTGCGGTTTGGTTGTGATGAAAGCAAACATAGTTTATGAGTGAACGGTTTAACATTATTAAAATATAGCAATTGTTAGAGAATGCGTGAAGTGTTTAAATTCCAAATACGCCTGTTTATTTCGTTTGCGTGAATAGTAGCTTGGCAATCGTGGCGAGAACGAAAACATCACCCGGTTTGTTTACATTTTAGGTAGTGTGACATATTGAATTTTTAAGTAGGTCAAACCGGGTACTAAACTTAGTACTGAAAAGGGGCATTTTCAGCATATGCCCAGGTATATGAAAATGGAAAATGAAATAGTAAAATGGTAATTAAAAAAAATTACAGTTAACTATGTAACGTGCACTGTAAATCTGCCATAGCCGGTCCCAAGCCCGGTTGAGAAAAGAGGAGGGAGGTGCGAAGCTGAGATAATCGTTGAGTTTTTGCGCCTCTATCGCAAATGTGTACATATATATATGTACATATATATATGTATATATATATATATATATATATATATATATATATATATATATATATATATATATATATATATATATATATGTATATACATATATAGATATATATATATACATATATACATATATATATATATATATATATATATATATATATATATATATATATATATATATATATATATATATATATATATATATATATATATATATATATATATATATATATATATTAGTGGTGTTCAAAAAGTAATGAACGACTTAAAAGTAATGGTTACTCAAAGTAATGAAAAGTAATCATTACCGGAAAACGAAAGTAACCAGTACTTTTTTCACAATCGTTCCTTCGTCGTTCTAAGGCCAAACGACACACAAAATGTATTTGGTTACCGAGTCAACGGGCAGCAATGATATCCAAGCTCGGGGTGATGTAGAGACCGGTCTCAACTCTCTACGTGTGCAAAGTAATGGTTACTTTTCGTTTCTTTGAGGAATGAAATGAGTAACGATTTGCTGACCATATCGTTACTTGTGAACTCGTGATCGAAAGTAAGGAATGAAATGAGTAACAAGTAACGATAATGAATTCTGACCATTTCGTTACTTTTGAATTCGTGATCGAAAGTAAGGAATGAAATGAGTAACGAGTAACGATAATGAATTCTGACCATTTCGTTACTTTTGAATTCGTGATCGAAAGTAAGGAATGAAAGAGTAACGATAATGAATGCTACCATATCGTTACTTGTGAATTCGTGATTGAAAGTAAAGCTAGAGTTACAATCAATGCAACCAACATTTGTTGCACTTCAAAATGAGTTTGAACACATGAGAACGTATGAGAGCAGTTACAATGATGCAACACAACTTTGCTTGGCTGCAGAGTTTGCTTATATCTCAAACTTGGCATGGCAACAACATTTTTGAAAATATCCAATTCCACCTGTTCCTATGAGAGTCCGGAAAATCGGAACTGTCATATGTAAATGACAATCAGAAATTGTATTTTTTTGTCTCATTTTTGCTTTGCATTATACTCCGCAGCTTTTAGAGGATAAAATATTCACTGATATATCTTTCCGAGGCTTTAAAGGATTCAAATTATCGAACAGCAACTTCTTTAATATAGCCAGTGACAGATGACAGTAAATGTTGTGTTGCATTGATTGTAACTCGTTCCACCAACAAAACTTGGCAGCAAATGTTGGTTGCATTGATTGTAACTCAAGCAGAACTCGTTCCACCAACAAAACTTGGCAGCGAATGTTGGTTGCATTGATTGTAACTCAAGCATAAGGAATGAAATGAGTAGCGATAATGAATACCATTTCGTTACTTTTGAATTCGTGATCGATTCACAAATTAAGGAATGAGATGAGTAACGATTTCGATTGCTGGATGTTTGATGGCTTTTGAATTCGTTATCACGAGTATTTCGTACTTGCAAGTGTTTTCGTATCGCGTATTTTTGTATCGAGTATTTTCGTACTGTCGAGTATTTTCGTACTTGGAAGTATTTTATTGAAATATTCAAAAAGTTTTTAGGGTAAAAGTAGCTGAAATCGGACCAAATCGGCCAATTTTGGGTTAGAGTGGTTTGGGACATAACGGGCCAAGACCTATTGCTGTGATACAAAAATTTCGGTTTTGTAGGGGAGTGAGTGGTTTTTTGGCCATAGTTTGGCCAAAACTGCCGTTATGGCGCTTTCGATGATTGAAAGTGGTCGGGGAGCACAATAGTAATATTTTACGGGTGAAAAAATGTTGATAGGGAAAATTGAGCAAAAACGTCCATTTTTTCTAAAATCTATTATTTGGTCTAGCATGAATTCGGGGACCTCTCTGAGTTGTTTCGGGTGACATTACCATGCAAGTCTAGGAAAAAGCGGCCATGTTTCGAAGTAACGGCAAAAGTAGCTGAAATCGGCTAATTTTGGGTTAGAGTGGTTTGGGACATAACGGGCCAAGACCTATTGCTGTGATACAAAAAATTTCAGTTTTGTAGGGGAGTAAAGGGTTTTTTGACCATAGTTTGGCAAAAAATGCCTTTGCGGCGCTTTCGATGATTGAAAGTGATCGGGGAGTACAATAGTAATATTTTAAGGGCGAAAAAAATGTTGATAGGATGAAATAGGGCAAAAACGTCAATGTTTTCCAAAATCTTTTTTTTTTTGTCTAGGGTAAATTCGGGAACCTTTCTCAGTTGTTTCGGGCAAAATTTTCATACAAGTCTGGAAAAAAGCTGCCTAGTTTCGAAGATTCGGCAAAATAAAATCCGCCGGAAAACCGTCCGGGAAAACTGAAAGTAGCACTTAAATTGCTAAGGATTAACAGGTCGAGATCCTTTTTGGGTCGTCAGTTGGCTTCTCTGGCTGTGCTGAGGCCATCCTCGTGACTGCAGGTTGCCACGAGGGTATCTCCAACCCCACCGGGGTTGTAAAATTTACGAGACCGCGGGAGGTAAGATGCCCCTGGACTCATGTCCAGCCTTACCGAGGAGGTTGGCCCCCTAGTGGGTGCATGTTTAATAAGCGAAACATTTTTTGTAACACTTCTTAATAAAATTTTCCGCAAACTTCTTGCTTCAGTGAGGCGAAGTGGAGAATCGACTGTTTAAAATTATTCAGGAAAAGTTTGGTATCCATGAAAAGTCATAAAGATGACAACAGGGTTAGTTGGTCCCATCTTACCAAAGCAACATACTTAAACCCGCGTTTCAAAAAGTATGAGTTCGGCGATGAATCAGCTTTGGCTGTAGTGAAGAGAAGGACAAACTGAAGGAAGAAGCTGAACAAACTAACATGCAAGCTTCAATTGATGTCATTCAAACTTCAAGTAATGATCTTGGGACTGAAGAATCTACAGCCAGTTCAATCCCAAGCACAACAACTAGACCTGATGATTAGATTAGATTGTGGTCTGTATTAGAAACAATAGTTGCATGTGCCAGATCAACCCCAACATTCGGAAGACCCTCATTTAAATATGACAATTCAGTGAAGAGCCCAACAATCGGAGGAATCAAAATCCTCTTAAATAGTGGAAAACAAGGTCACAAACTTATCCAAGATTAGGAAAGTTCGCGAAAAAATATTTAGGAGTACCAGCAACTTCTGTGTGAGAGAATATTTCCAAAAACAGGCCACATAATATCGGACAGGCGAAGTAGACGAAGACCAAAAAATTTGCGGATGATGGTTTATTTTAATTTCGAATAAAAAATTTTTAAATTTTCATTAAGCTTCGTATAAAGTTCCTTCTCTATTGGTATTTGTCAAGAGCAATTTTTTTATATTCTTAAAAATAAAACTGTTTTCTTACTAATTAATCTTTTTTAAATCTTTTAAGAATGTCATGCTCATAAGAGTACATATTTTCCGATGTTGTCGTAAGGGTACACATTTTTTTGAGCTGTCCTCGCAGATAGTAGTAATAGTAATGAGTAACGATATAAAAGTAATGATTACTACGATTGAAAGTAATGATTCGTTATCATTACTCAAAAGTAACGAAATTTCCCATCACTAATATATATATATATATATATATATATATATATATATATATATATATATATATATATATATATATATATATATATATATATATATATATATATATATATATATATATATATATATATATATATATATATATATATATATATATATATATATATATATATATATATATATATATATATATGCATAGATCATGTACATGTAAATATATTATAATGTCCTTTAGTACTCTTATAACAAGTCTATATTTAAATGAATGTTTTGCAATTGTTGTATGCAGAATATGTTGGTAATTTCAAAATCGTAGCCTTAACTGTCTTGGATCCCGCAATTGCATCATTATAAAATCTTTAAAGGTCGTGGATACATCACTGAAACCGCGAAATATTCATCCGCACTTAAATAAAAAATACATCTTCAAAAGTAGTAACATCAAATATTTAGTGTACTTCGCGTTGGCATTTGTATGCATAAATTGAATTAGGAAAACAATCTTTTAGATATAGTTTTAAGGATATATTTATGATTTCAATTTGGAAATACACCGGCATGTTACTTTTGCAGCCAAGCTATCACCCTCCAACTCGTAAATACGATAACTACGACGCCTTTGTGTTTTTCAGTTATGTGCGGTTTTTTACAACCACAAATAAAGAATCCAAAAAATGGCAACAATAATTTCTCTATCGCCATATCCTCTATACTTTTATATAAATGACGGGGACAATGTGAAAGGATATGGACTAATCGACCCAGCAACTATGAAACCAAGCTACAGCCGAGACGTTATTTTTCTAGAAAAGGTTGATAAAGATATTTCAGATGTACAATTTGATTTAACTGTGAACAACAAACTTTCACTTGATTCTGCGATTATTAAAAAGTCAGAAATGAATGAAATGGACGACCCAATAGCAGCAGACAATGAAACAGCAGCCAAAGAAGATTCTACAACTGCAGATGATGAAATAGAAAGTAATTGTATCGATCCAGATTATGCACCGGACGAAAGCATTGATCAGCAGTCAGTTGATACAATACGCAGATCTAATCGTAATCCGAAACCAAGACAATTTGATGGAGTGGTCACGCATATGTGCATTGAAGCAAGACATAGTGATCCATGCAGCGTTAAGGAGGCAATGGACAGTCCTGAAGCATCGAATTGGCTGTTGGCCATGCAAGAAGAAATGGAATCCTTGAAGGACAACATGACCTGGCATATGTGCGAACGACCGAAGGACAAACGCTCAATAAACTGCAAATGGGTATTCAAATCGAAAGTTGATGGGGTTGGTAACGTGGTTATATAATTCAAAGCGAGACTGGTCGCTAAAGGCTGTTCCCAGAAGGCTGGAATTGATTACCAAGAAATATTTTCACCGGTGGTAACGCATACTTCCATACGTTATCTTATTTCCATTGCAGCTCAATACGATTTGGATATATTGCACATGGATGCGGTAACTGCTTTCCTTCAAGGCGATATCGACGCAGACATATACATGGAACAGCCCGTATTGTTTCACGATGGAACTGATCGAGTATGTAAGCTCAATAAGTCAATATATGGTCTTAAGCAGGCAACTCGGCTGTGGAATCAAAAGTTACATAAGGCGCTTGTTAACGCTAAGTTTAAACAATCTTCTGTTGATCCTTGTGTCTATTGTCGAGTTAAAGATAAAATTATGATTTTTGTCGCTGTGTACGTGCATGATTTGATGATATTTAGTAGCAGCGAAAGGGAAACTTCCGAGCTACAGTCAACTTTGATGAGGGAATTCAAAATGAAGAACCTTGGAGCGGCAGCAAATTGCATAGGCTTTCGAATCACGCGAGACCCTGACAGACATGAAATATACTTGGATCAAGAGCGTTACATTTGTGAAATCTTGGATAAGTTTGGAATGCAGAACTGCAATCCGGTTTCGACACCAGTTGATCCCAACCAAAAGCTGACTAGGAAAACGTCACCAAAAAACCGAGAAGAAGTAGAGATAATGTCGAAGATACCGTTCCAAGAAGCCGTAGGGAGTCTCCTATATCTAGCGCATGGTACTCGTCCTGACATCGCGTTCGCAGTTAACAATGTTAGTCGTTTTAACAAAAATCCAGGTAACTCGCATTGGAGTGCGGTGAAACGTATTTTCCGTTATCTGAAAGAGACTGCTAGCTTAAAATTAAAGTTCGGTAACGATATAAATACTCGCTTATTTGGCTATGCGGATGCAGACTGGGCTAGCGTAGTTGATGATAGGCGTTCCTGTACAGGGTATGTGTTCCTTCGTAACGGGAGTATTTCATGGAACAGTTGACGACAGCAAACAGTTGCGCTGTCTTCGACTGAGGCGGAGTATATGAGCTTATCGGCAGCAACTCAGGAAGCCATGTGGCTGCAACAATTTGAAAACGAATTTTGGTCATCTGAACAACCTACGAAGATTCACTTAAAAAAATTTTGGTTGAATTTTGCCCCTATAATAGTAAGAAACTGGTTTCCTACTGTTGAAGATGTAAATTTACAAAAGTGCGTAAAAAGAATATTTTTTTTACGACCAAATGGTGTTATTTTACCCTAAATAATGATGCAATTTTATGGCTTTGGCGCAAAGGTGAATAGCAAACTAGTAAATTTACACTCTTTTTGCTTCAATTTACAAAAAGCTGTGTATTATTCAGCTGATATGACGTAAAACCAAAAAATGCACATCGAATGTGTAAAAAAAATTGGTGATTCGTTATTTTAAACGAAAAAATGAATATATTTCCTATTATCAAAGTATTAATTATAGACCCACTTTTTAGAGTGTTTATTACGACAATCGGTGTGCCATTTGTCTCACGCAAACTGACGCGTATCATCCTCGAAGCAAGCACATCGACGTTCGTCATCATTTCGTTCGGCAGAAGTGCTTGGAAAGAAAAATACGTATAGAACCCGAGAGCACTGAATTTATGGTAGCGGACATATTAACTAAAGGTTTATCTAAAGATAAACACGTGTTTTGTATGTCTAAAATGGGATTATTTAATGAATAACATTTCCATTTGAATTTGTGTTTAAGATTGAAATTTGAAATTTTACTTGAAATTTTAAATTTGTACTTAAAATGAATTTGATTGTATAAAATTTAAATGCTTATTTGATTCAGTGGGGGTGTTAGAAATAGAGATCAAATATGCACTTGTATCAATAAAGTTAGTCGTTGACGAGCCGTACACCAGTAAAAACCTGTGTTTTTAATTTATCCGCAACAGAAACTGTCGAGAAGAACCTGCATGAGTCTCCGTGTTCGTTAACAGCTATTTAAAGGGCGAGGCTGCTGCATTCTGAGTATGGATCTCCTTTGGCGCATTAATGTTGGAAAAGCTGTTGAAATTGGCACTCGCCATTTCTTCGTGAATCAACTGCTCGTAAACAATTGGATTAAACGACCCAAGCTCCATAGATAGCTTTGTTTGGACCTTTTATATTTTCTCTAATTTATCGCCTATTAATTTATCACTGGCGTGAATATTTTTGACGATTATATTCGACAACTGGTCAATCTCTGTTGTCATAATTGCCGTAATTTTGCTATTGAGCAAGCCTCTCTCGTTCACTTGTCAATTACAGGTTTATGTGGATAGAGAAGTAATTGAAGAAGTTAGTTGAGTCAAATTATCGGTAAGCTCACGAGATTTGTCAGTATTTCTTTTGGTGGCTTTAGAAAGATCATCCCAGGCAGTCGTTATACTCTGGATTTGATATCAGTGAGTGTTTCGTCATTAACGTTAGTTTGTGTATGTAGCTTCGGCAGCATTTGGTCTTTTTCATCACCGAGCTGTAGCCTGCTATGCTATTGCACATGCTCTTCATTAGTTTTTCAGTATGTTGGCAATCCGAACATATAAAATGTGACTCCAAGTAGAGATTGTACAAATCTCTTGGAGCATCAATGCAAGCGCCGTGGAGTTTTCTATTGCAAAATGCTTTGTATAAACCTTTTCGCAGGATGTTGTCAAACGCGGTGCAGTTTTCAAGGCTAAATTAGAACTCATTTTAGATCAGAATGAAAGGTGGAGAATTCTGTTAGTTAAAATGTGGTAATGATATCAATGTCATGTATTCAGCAGCCGGTGAAAAATTATTTGATTTTTTTAAAGCAAATCAAAATTTGTCATTCGCCATTCGTCAATTCGAGGAAAAATAAAATAAAATGACACACAAGTTTCATCGAGCTCAACTCGGGAGATCATAAAGCGAGCATTGATGTCGTAGAGCTACGTGCTTATTGAGCTTCGTTGTGAAATAAAAATATAACAATGGAAACTGTCTATTTATATCGAAGTTTTAATAAAATGAATGTGTTGCTAAACTGTAGTTAATGATTTATATGTCCGTTATTTATCGAAGCATTGTAATGCAGTTTTAATAAAATAACTGTGCTGCTAAACAGTATTTAATGAATTTTGTTATCTGTCCGTTATTTAGAATATTATTTCAAACATAAATACGCCAAAGATTATACAACAACCAAACTTTACCGAGCAAAATTAAATGGCCTTAGCCGAGATAAGAATTTCTTCGGTGATTTAGAAAATTGGTAACCCAGCCCAAATAATAACCAGCTGGAATAATGGCTGGTTAAAACTAACCGAGAGTAAACGAATCGTCCATAAGAATACATATTGGTAGTACTAGCGTACTCAAGGACAAACTCGGTTTTTTATAGATTTCTTATCAATTGTATTGATCACTAAAAACAAACACAAGCATTTGTAAAATCCGCAATTGTTCATGTAAAATCCGCAATTGTTCCGTGACATTTTTTGACGGTTTCATTTCATATCTTCCTTCCTTTCTAACTACTCATACAAGTTCATGCCGATTTTTCTATGGAGTAAATCTTTCTTATTCTATTAATTAACAGAGCTCTGTTTTTATTAATGTTCGAAAAACATTAGTGAACATTAGTGTGCTAGGTGCCTTAAAAGAGATCGGAAAAATTTGAAAATGTTTGAATTGCGATAACTTTTGACGGAGCTATCAAACTATTATAAAACTAACAGGACATATTGATATGACAAAATTGGAAAATTATGTTGTTTATAATCCTGTAGCTACGGCAGGCACTGAAAGCGAAATCCTTCAAATCATCGACTCTTCTGAAAAACTCATATATAAATCTTAAGCTTTGTCTGCATAGCCAAAGTAAAGCTTTTGAAATTCTATTTCGAGCAAGAACGGTAGCCCTTCTTCAATTCGCCCTTATTTTTAGTATCAGAAACTTCTGTTCACAAGAACTCATATGCTCATAACTCAAATGCGACCGAAATTCACAGAATCTATTAGTTTTAAGTAGGACTATGTCTGATTGAAGCGATTTTGAAATGTCGGCCAATCTGTGCTAGTGGTGCAATCTTGAAAAAAAACACTGAGAAAAAAAAAACGACTTTTTGCCCTATGACTTCTGATTCAGTAACCAGATTTTAATGAAAATCACACACTAATTTTAAGACCAATATGTAGAAATTTGGTTGAAAAATTAAGCTGGAGCTGCCAGCTACGGTAATTTTGGTGTCTTGAATTTTGAAAATTCGCTCAGAAAAATAACGCTTTTTTCTCTATAACTGTCAGTGCAGTTATGAAATCAAAGCGAAATTCATTTGATAAATGAAATTTATTGTAGGCAACAGTTAGTAGGAGTCTGGTTGAAAAATCATGATAGGGTTGTTTGATTGTTGATCATGATTGTTTTTGTATGTTTTGCCATATCTTTAGTGAGCAATTTTTAATAATATTTTTAAATGGTGATGATCTTGTAGTGACAATAAACAAAAAATATTAAGATTTTGAAAATTTGAAAACTTTTGGAAGTGGAAACCCTAAATTTCTTTGTTGCCCTATAGCTTCAAACACCAGCCTCAAACACCTTTCTATACCTGCAACCTTCCATTAAAATGAGATTCTTAAAATAGCCAGATTTTGACGAGAAGCAGTTGTGGTAGATTTTTAGTTGCAGTGCTGGTAAAGTGCTGCAAGCACAAAGTATTTTCTTCATTTGTGTTACGGAAGATTGTGTTTTCAAAGTTTTGTAAGATAAACAACCGATAATAAATATAAGTACCAAATGTTTGACTTACTTTTCTAAAGTTTGAAATTCATAAAAGTGGCAGCCCTGAAAACTTTTCTACTCTATTAGTTTAAATGCACTGATTAGATTAAAGCGGTACATAGCCCTCGAAACAAGTTGGAGCGCGCGAGTTATGTTAGATAACATTTACCCAATAATTACACCCAGACTCCAAGCAATACCATAAATCTAGTAAACATACTTTCTAATCTGCAAAGATATTTTCCATATCATAAAAATATTTCTCAAGCCATAAACATATTTTCCATATCATAAAAATATTTCTCAAGCCATAAATATACTTTCCAAATCATAAAAATATTTCTCAAGTCATAAATTTCAAATCCATTAAATGCATGATCAGCATATATCCAAATAAGTCATCCACTTCAAAGAATCATAATGTTGACATAAACAATCATTGCTGACCAAGACAAAATTCTTTTTCAATCAATTAACTCGAAGAAATCTCTCAACGAAAGCGATCCATAAAGTAAACAACAAACGTACAGACGCAACACTTTCTCACAGTTAATGCTTGCATCGCATATCAAGAATCATATATAAGAAATAGGATTGTTTAGGATTAAGTCAGTTTTCTTTTGAGTCAGTATCTTTTCAGACTAGATCGAAGTTAAGATCAAGATCAATAAAGCGTGTATTCAATTAGAAACACTAGTTTTATTTGGAAACTCCTGTTCCGCGGAAGGAACAGCAACACATATTTTTTGCATCCAACAGGAGCAATTAATATAACTGGCGCAGTCGCTTCGTCAAAGGAGGGAGGAAGCCCTTTTGACTGGAATCTACGAAAGTGAATTTACGAAAAGTTAAAATCGCGGTACCGCTAAGTCTAAAAAGACAAGGTACAATAAACGGAAAATAATAACAACCCTAGTTGAAGTGTAATTCTCTAGGAAGAAAACAAGACAGGAAGTTGGAGTCAAGCCTATAACAACTTTCAAAACCCTACCAGAGGCTGGGCGGGGGACCTGTCTAATTAAAAAAAAACAGTTAATTAACAAGTGAATAAATAATTGTCTTCAAAAATGGCAACTACCACCGTTTGAGCTATCCTTCGAAGAGCTATAGCAGCATCGTTAACAGAATACATAAGGTGAGTGCTAGTAATAGGAATGTTGAAGAAATTTATAATACATTAAGTAAATTATTGAATAAGTTGAATACGAAATACAATCAAGATGAGAATAGAGCCTTTCATCAAGAATTTAAGGCGGAGAGAAATGAAAATTTAGTTCTGAATAAATTTAAGTCATTAATCCCTGAGTATAAAGCCTTTTTAATTGAGATGAGAAATTGTGTAACGTTAGACCAAGCATATAAATTACTAAATGAAGTTAAACAAAATATAAATGCAGAAAATGATAATACATTTCACAATAACCAGTCGCGGAAGAATACACACAAAAATTCAGCAAAAGATAACCGGAATTCATACAATCATAACCGATATAACAAAAATAAACATAATCGAAATAATCAAAGATATAGTAATTATAATCGCCAAAATCACTACTCTCAAGATCGAAACGATACTCGTGATAATCAAAATAAGAGCTACAATCAAAATAACAATTACAATCGCGATCGTTACAACCACAATCAGAATTATAATAGTAACAGAAATAATCGGGATTACAATAGATACAATCAAAATAATAACAGGTATAATCGAGACAATTACAATAACAGATCTCAACAAACTCGTCATTATAATAACTATCCAGAACCCATGCAGGTGGATAGGTCCAATAGATTTCGTCAAAGACTAAATGAAAACCAACCGGAAGCAATGGATGTAAATTTTCAGGCCAAAGCCTCGGAAATCCACTTCCAATAGTCAGTTTGATTATCCATAATCAAATCATCCCAATATTAATCGATACAGGATCATCTACGTCAAGTACAGACGAATCTTGCATTGATCCCGAGAATCTTATAAAACTAGATACATCAAGTCGAATCGAAACACTAAAAGGAACTTATTTTGTTAATTATAAAGCCAAAACAGACATGCCAAAAGAATTTAACTTACCCACTAATTACAAAATCGTATGGAATATTATGGATTTTAAAAATAAGAAATTTAAAGGAATTATAGGATAAAATATTTTATACCCTCTAAATGTTAAGATAAATTTAGGGCAGGGAAATTTTGAAATAAATAACCAAAGCCTTTCTTTTAATTATGCTGCACCCGACGAAATTAATTATCAGTATGAATTCGAAGAACAAATTAGCATCGAAGAAAAATTATTTGAAAATCTAAATAGCGAAGAAACCGCATCATTGAGGAAAATACTGAAAGATAATAAGGATTTATTCTATAACGAAGGTGACAACCTGACATACACAACACAGACAAAACACAATATCATTACAAAAACCAATAAACCACTTTATACAAAAATATATAGATTTCCACAAATACACGAGGAAGAGGTAAAAGATCAAATCAACGATATGCTAAAACAAGGAATTATTCGTCCCTCAACATCTCCCTATAGTGCTCCAATCTGGATTGTACCGAAAAAATTAGACAATTCTGGTATAAAGAAATGGAGAATTGTAATAGACTACAGAAAACTTAATGAGGAAACTATTGATGATAAATTTCCTATCCCGAACATAGATAGTATATTCGACAAGCTAGGAAATGCTCAATATTTTACGACGCTTGATTTAGAGAAAGGTTTCCACCAAATTGAAATCAATGAGTGCGATCGTTTCAAAACTGCCTTTTCAACACCACAGGGTCACTATGAATTCAATCGTATGCCCTTTGGATTGAAGAACGCACCAGCAACCTTTCAGCGAATGATAAACGAGGTACTTTCAGAATATATCAATAAAAACTGTGTAGTTTATATGGATGACATTCTAATATTCGCAACATCACTTCAGGAAATGGAAGATAACACAAGGAAAATACTTAATGCATTGCGCAAACATAAATTAAAAATTCAGATAAATAAATGTCAATTTTTCGCTAAACAAACTGATTATTTAGGACATGTTCTTTCTACAGAAGGAATAAAACCTAACCCCGACAAAATCAAAACCATTCAAAATCTAAAAATCCCAGACACAGTTAAGAAAATCAAATCCTTTTTGGGAATGACATCATATTACAGAAAATTCATTAACAACTATGCAAAAATAGCAACTCCACTAACAGATTCATTGAAAAAAACAAATAAAATAAATATAAAAGACCCAAAATTTGTAGCAGCCTTCGAGAAACTAAAGGAAATGTTAACAAACTACCCAATACTGATATATCCCGACTTTAAGAAGAAATTTACCTTGACGACGGATGCTAGTGATAAAGCAATCGGAGCAGTATTATCACAGGAAGGACATCCAATATCATATGCGAGTAGAACTCTCAATGAGCACGAAAGGAATTATTCTGCAATAGAAAAGGAATTACTCTCGATAGTAAGAGCAACAAAATATTTTCGACCTGGAGTATATGGAGTAAAGTTTACTATCCAAACAGACCATCGACCTCTAATCTGGCTAAGTAATTTAAAAGAACCCAACAGCAAGTTGCAACGTTGGAAAGTTAAATTGAATGAATACAATTTCGATTTAAATTATATTAAAGGAAAAGACAATAAAGTAGCTGATTTCTTGAGCAGAATCAATAACGAAACTCATGAAATTAACGCACTTACGGAAGAACACAAAACTGGGTATTATAAAAGTGATATTGCAACAATTCACTCTGGGGAAGAAGATCAAAACGACTTCATTCCAATTAAAGAGGGAATCGTTAACATATATAGAACACAAATTATAATAACAAAAGACAACAGATATCGTAAGGAATTCGAATCCATAAATAAAAAGAATAAAATATATATAAACAAGGATATTATAGAAAACGGAAACTTATCAAACATGCTAAGAAAATATATACCAGAAAAAGGATATATCGGAATATACTGTGAATTAAGCGATAACTCATGGAATAAAGTCCAAATGCAAATAGTTAGCTTATATTCAAATAATAATAAACTAAAATTCATTAAATGTACAAAACACGCTACAAATTTATTAGATAAAGATCAATGTTTGAATAAAATAAAAGAAATACATGAGAAAAGTAATCATAGAGGTATAAACGAATACTATTATCAAGGCATGACGAAATTAATAAACATGTATATAAATAATTGCGACGTATGTAACACTGCAAAGTATGAAAGAAATCCAGTTAAACCCAAATACAAAATATCTGAAACTCCTGATGACATAAATCAAATAATACATACTGACATATTCCATATTAGCAAACGACAGTTCTTTACCGCCATCGACAAATTTTCGAAACATCTGTACATAAAAGAAACAATGGACAAAAATGCTACTACATTTCTCGACCTTATACAGGAAAGAAATGCAATAATGGGAAAACCTATAAAAATAATAGCTGAAAACGAATTCAACAATATAATTATAAAGGATACAATGAGGAACTCCAATATAGAAATTCACTTTACCGCCCCAAAATCCCATACAGGAAACGCCGACATGAACAGATGCCACAGCACCCTAATTGAACACATTCTAACACTCTCAAAAACCGAACCAGAACTAAGTACAACAAGAAGAGTATTAAAAGCCGCCGAATATTATAATAATACTATACATTCAACTGTACGATACAAACCCATGGAAATCCAGTACGGAAAAGTAGATAAAAGAAAAATTAATCAGCTTCTTACACATTTGAAAACAAAATGGATTGATTACCACAACAAAAATAGAGAAGAACCTCAAGAAATAACTTCCGATCAAGTATACATAAAAAACTATGCAAACGAAAGACATAAAGACCAGCAAAAATACCGAAAAGTCGATGTAACAAAAGATGATAGCAACGATATTGTTTTAATAAAAAGGAAAAAACGATGCAACATAATTCATCCATGCAGAATTAAGAGACAAAAAAGGTATGCAGACCATAACGACCCAGAATCAAAAGAAGAACCGAAAAATGCAATTACTGACGAACAAAAATTCGATAATGAACAACAAGACACCAAAACTGTAAATGAATCACAATCAGAAAACCCAGATACAATCTTAATATCAAAATTCAACATCGATATAACAAGAGAGGATATAAAAACACTAGAAAACGGAAATTGGGTAAACGATCAAATTATTAACTTCTATCTAAAATTAATCACTGAACGGAACCAAAACAACCCTAGACTACCAAAAGTGTATGCAATGGATGTTTTCTTCATCAAACAATACCTAAAAGAAGGGTACCAAGCAGTTCAAAGATGGACAAGGAGAGTAGATATATTCTCATTTGACATCATACTAATTCCAGTACATGTAAATGAAAATCATTGGTGTTTAGCCGTCATTGACTTCCGAGAAAGGAAAATATCATACTATGACTCTTTAGGAGGAACAAACGATCAACTACTCGATAAACTAGGCGAATACCTAAAACAAGAACTTTTAGATAAACAAAACGAAATTCTTAACATATTAGCCTACATTAAAGAAAATGTAAGAGATAATCCAAAACAAACAAATGGAAGTGATTGTGGAATATTTACTTGCATATCAGCAAAATATATATCAGAAAATAAAGAATTAAATTTTTCACAGTCAGACGTTCCATCCAATAGAAAAAAAATGATCTCAGAAAAATACTTACGTAATAAATGTTTGTATTTACAGAGCATTACCAAACTAACAAAAAACATTGCAACATGGATACTTATGATGACACTTATACTGATTATAATTCAAACCACACACGCAGAAGTAACTATAGAAGAAGTTCAATCAGAATCAGGAATTATTTTAATAAAAAAGGATCCAATAAGACTTATTCAAGATTACAAACGAATTTACCATAAAGTCGATTTAAAGTTATACGAAATAGCATTAACTGAAATAACAAAAGAAATAAAACCAAACGCTTACACTAAGGAAACTATAAAAACGATAAAAGGAGAGCTAAGACTTTTGAAATTTAAACATGTAAGAATGAATGACTTTGATATTTCAAAACAAGTAATGGAACACAGTAAAGGATTCATAATGCCAACAAAACCAAGCACATCCAAAATAGAAAGTACCTGAGAGCATAAAGACATTCGGAGGGGCGATGTCCATTTAAAATACATTGAAGAGAAACCGACCACTTTTCATGTATCTTCAATGTCAATTCCTCTCTTTGTATCCTCTCTGTCAATATGACAATTAAACTAATGTAAACAATTTGAGTCGGTACGGAAATAAAATCATGTTTATTTTAAATATAGATTAATTTTGTGTAGATTCGACTAGTGCGGTTCACATAAACGTTAGTGTAGAAGTGAAAATCGCGAGTTTTATTTGAAAAAAGTGTTTGAAAACTGTGCAATTGCATTAATCTTTGCAATGAAGTGAGTTGTGCCGATTTGTTTCAATAGTTTGCAACGCCGGCCAGTTGGAGTTTCTTATCGCAAGTAAGGAATAAACAAACGATGTGTATTGCAAAATTTTGTGAATTTCACAATTTTTTTATAAGCGAAAGTGCCTATTTGAGCCCTTTTAAATATTGTCGACATATTGGCGCGAATTTTCTGGTAGCCATTTTAATTTCTGTCAAAAAAACCACAAAGCAGTAGAGCGCATAAACAGTTTCGGGGCAGAGCGGAAATAAAATGATACATAAATTTATTCGTATTGCATGCTGTGTGAAATATTGTTTTCCAGATTTCCAGAAAATGAGCAACACATATTCATTTGGACTTCTTCTCTTGGATTTCCTGAGCTGATCATCAAAAATACTTCCCGGGTCTATTCAAATCTTTCGGCCGTGTTATATAGCAATTGATGATTGACAAGGGAATAAGTGTAATAGTTTCTTGTTTTTCTTACAGCTGAGCAAGCGAACAGGGGATCATCTTTAGTGGAGTAAAATCTTCGAGTGATGCAGTAAGTAAAGAAAATGTTCAAAACATTCTTCTCTTTAATTATCTTAATTCTATAGATACCTTTCGGCAACAATATTCAAGATGAGATAAACGATGGACAAGAAGAGCGAATTGCGATCTCATTAGGTGCTTCATGCTGATGTTGCGTTCATGATACACTTTTGAAAATTTTAATATTCAACAATATCATTTCAATTAGGCTACGTAAACAGACCAAGTGGCTCCTATTACCGCAGTGCATTTAATCAAGCTGCAGGAAAAAATTGGAAGAAAAAAATAGGATTATCCGAAATTCGCGTAAAAAACAGCGCAGGCAAAAGAAAACAGCTTCTATAGTTGAGTTGTTAGATAATCTCAAGGCCAATAACTGGATTAGCGAAGTAGGTCGAGAATGATTAGATAGTGTGAATATAATGTAATAAATATCTTATTACCTAGAAATATATTATCTCCAACCTATCATTATATTTAGCCTACTTTATAGTATAAGAAAAGTTGAGACTTCTTGGAACTATTAACTGTGAAGACTACTTATTTTTTTTCGAAAAATCTTAAATAAAATTTGCCTTTTTCGGAATTTGAAGCTGTTTTTGATTTTGATGATTTTATTCATTGCAGTTGCTTTACACACAATACTCAGTAAAAACTTTCTAGATGTTCTAAAAACGAAAATGATATTCAATGTTTTCTCATCACCTACGGCAGTACTCAGCACTGCCAAGATTTGAGCCAGCATAAACACATCTAATTTTTAAGCCACTTTCTATAAAACAATTTTTGTTTTATGGGTGAATAAATATTCAATTAGTATATTCTACAATTTTCATAAAAAAAAATTTGAATATTTGAAATTATTCACAAATAATATATCCCCATCAATTTGATAAATTAGGAATTACCTACGCCCCGAAAATTTCAATCAATCATCGGGGTCGCTGGTGATGAGGAAAAATGGCCATGTCTTCGGCCCCTCCGAATGTCTTTATGCTCTCAGGAAAGTACTAACAATATTATTCAAGCATATAAACCCCATCCATTAACCGAAACATGCAAATCAGAGCTCAGAAATAACCCAGGATATAGAGAAATATGTGATAACCTTGAAATAAAAATTAAAAAACGGAATAAACGCGGATTAATAAACCCAATAGGAACGGCATATAAATGGTTATTTGGACTAATGGATAACGACGATCACGAAGAAATCATGCAACATTTAAGAATAATCGACACTAACAATCATGCAATTATCAACAATATGAACAAACAAATCCAAATCAACAATGTATTTGAAAACAATTTGAATAAAATAATAAGCAACATCAACCAAACTAATGAGCAATATAAACAACTAGTAAATGACATTAATAACACTACCAGGCAAATAAATGAAATACTAACTGTTACTCAATTGAACCACAATTTAGATTTGATCAAAGATGAATTAGAAAAAATAATTGACAATGTCAACTCTGCTAAAAACGAAATAATGACTAGATCTATTCTTACCTATGATGAAATAGATATAAACGAAATAACATTTGATGAACTGAAAGATATTACAATAAATGTACTTGTAAAAGAAGAAACAATTATTTTTGTAATCAGCATTCCTATATTAACACAGCCATTACTAGCATATTATGTAAGGAAAGTACCGAACGAAAAGTTCGAAGCATTAAATATAAATATAAAAGAAGTTGTAACATATAATAAAACATATTTCGAAATGCAAAAGCATACGAAATTATTAAAGAATGTTTTAGAATGTAAGAAAAGAAATTGTATCGAAAGTATCAAAAATAATACAGTAATAGAAGAAATAGAAAAAGGATTATTACTTGTAACCAATGTAAATGAGATAATTAAACAAAATTGTAACGAAAAGCCATACAACCTCAAAGGCAATTACATTATAAGATTTGACAATTGCGAGTTAAAAATAAACAATAAAGCATTTACTAATTCAATTAATTATTCAAAACAATTATTGATGTTAGACCCTATTAAAAATATATCAGGATATACATATGAAGTAAATATTGAAAAGCTACAGTTGCAACATAAAGAAAATATTAAGAAAATACAAGAAATAACATTTACCCACAAAAGAAACACTTATGTAAATGGATCGATACTTACCGTTATCATTATTATAATAGTCTTATTAATCATATTTTACTGCTATCGGAAACGAACAACCTCAATTGAAATTAATGTAAACAAGGAAATAAAAGAAGAAATTGAAATACCTACCGTAAATGTTGTTGAGGACAACAAAGAATCTAAGGAGGGAGGAGTTATGTTAGATAACATTTACCCAATAATTACACCCAGACTCCAAGCAATACCATAAATCTAGTAAACATACTTTCTAATCTGCAAAGATATTTTCCATATCATAAAAATATTTCTCAAGCCATAAACATATTTTCCATATCATAAAAATATTTCTCAAGCCATAAATATACTTTCCAAATCATAAAAATATTTCTCAAGTCATAAATTTCAAATCCATTAAATGCATGATCAGCATATATCCAAATAAGTCATCCACTTCAAAGAATCATAATGTTGACATAAACAATCATTGCTGACCAAGACAAAATTCTTTTTCAATCAATTAATAATAAAGTAAACAACAAACGTACAGACGCAACACTTTCTCACAGTTAATGCTTGCATCGCATATCAAGAATCATATATAAGAAATAGGATTGTTTAGGATTAAGTCAGTTTTCTTTTGAGTCAGTATCTTTTCAGACTAGATCGAAGTTAAGATCAAGATCAATAAAGCGTGTATTCAATTAGAAACACTAGAAACACACTATTTGGAAACTCCTGTTCCGCGGCAGGAACAGCAACACATATTTTTTGCATCCAACAGGAGCAATTAATATAACTCGCGTGGTCAAATATGCTCTCAAAGTCTGCACGATTCCTCTACTGTTCATCGAACAGTAGTGTTTCTAGCGGTTTTGTTGCGCAAGAGTTTTTCTAGTTTTAATAAAACTATCGAAATATTCGCATATGAAAAATAAGAAGATAAGAAAATCATATCCAATTGACGCCAAAAATAGCCTACGAAGAAATTGCAGGGTTGAAAGGCATAAAAGTACGAATGCATATGGGACCTAACGTTAAGGGGAAATGTTTAAAATATTTTATGGACTCGGATTTCTTTCTCTTGGATAAAAATAAACAAACAAGCTATGACATAGACATTTTATAGTAATAAGTTAATATATTAAACTGACTCGTGATTTTTTTTTCTGCATTTCCATTTGTTTTTATTATTTTCAATACTATCACTAAAGCGTAAACTAATATTTTTCTCATAAAACGTATTTAACATGAAAAAAAACTCTAGCGCACCTGAACCGCTAGAAAACTAATTTTCGAAGAAATTGTCTTTGAGTGACAAAAAACTGTGGAAAGACGTAATACAGTTTTTTGTAGAATCATATCAACCATTCCTTATCCAAAGCAACAAAACTAAACTATAACACAAATGATGAAAATGTTCAGTGCTAGCAACTATTTCCCAACGAAGCAGCAATAAGTTAACCATAACAAGCTCATACTCAAATCAACGTATCCTTTGAATTTCGTTCTCATCGCAGGATTTCATCGAAAGTTTCAGCAGTTAAACGTTGTTTGAGGCTGCCATCCGAAAAATGTTCAAAACTCGAAAAATTTAAAAATGGATTCCTTATTTTTATTGCAAACGCTTTGCATATGAGAACGTTGTTTGAAGCACCTGTTGGTGCAATATTTATGGAAATGGCTAATGCTGGTTAGCCTGTGTCAACACCATACCAAATCTGCTTCACGTTAAGTTAAACCCAACCAGTAAATTTCGTTTCGATTGAATCACTGCGCTGGAAGTTATACGGGTGGAAAGAATTTTAGGGTTACCACCCTCAAAACTTTTCAAGTTTTTAAAGCGTTAATATTTGTTGTTAATTTTCATTGCAGGATCATTTCCATTTGCAAATCCAATGACATAATCGCTCAGTAAAGAAATTCCAAAAAATTACAAAAATTGTCATAGCTGGCAGCCCTTTCATGATTTTGGTACGAAATTTCTATTACATTTGGTTCACATTAAGGTCCATTTACTGCGTGAACTTCGTTCTGATTTCTACACTGGACCGGAAGTTATAGGGAAAAAAGCTTTATTTTGCTGAGCAAATTTGCAAGATTTATGAGACAAAAATCACTATAGCTGGCAACTCTATTCAAATTTTTCAGCCAAATTTTCATCAAATGTTACATAGAGTAATATCCAAGTATTGTATGAATCTTGTCAAAATCTGATGGCTGAATCGGAAGTTATCGGCCAAAAACCGTTTTTTTTTCTCAGTGATTTTTCAAGATGGTACCACTGGCACAGGGTTGCCCGCATTTCAAAATCACTTCTATCAGACCTGGTCCTAGCTAATACCAACATGTCCTGTAAATTTCACTATGATCGGATAATCCGGTCGTCAGTTCTCGTGAACAGAACTTTCGAGTGCTGAAAATAGAGGTAATTTGGTGATGGGTTGCCGTTCTTGTGCAAATCGGAATTTTGAAAATTTTTATTTGACATGATGGACAAAGGTTAAAATTTATCAGTGATCTGATTTTTTTGTCAAAAATCAAAAATTTTCCAGGAAGGTCAATGATTTGAAGGTTTTTTTTCAGGAGCCTGCCGTAGCTACAGGGTTACCCGCACTATCTTGAAAATCCACATGTGCTAAATTTTAGTCAACATTAACACGCTCTGCAAATTTCACGATAATCCATTGTTTTTCTTAGAAGTAATGACAAATCCAAATTTGAAAAAAAATCCTTGTCTACTTTTAGGCACCCTGCACCCACACACGGCTCAAAATTTCCAATTCTTTATCATAGCTTAGAACATAATTAGTTTTCATTCCCAATACTTTTCTTTAATAAAAATTTACACTGCTTGGAAATATAAGAATACCTCAAAATTCACTAAAACGCTCGCCGCCGCCAAAAGGTTTAGGATATCTGATTTGAGAAAGTCGTGGACCTACCTACTATATACATTTACGTTCTCCGAAAATTTCAGCTCAATCGGATGGGCCAATCCAGAGATTATCTCCCTTAATCATTTTGCTGATATATATATATATATATATATATATATATATATATATATATATATATATATATATATATATATATACATATATATATATATATATATATATATATATATATATATATATATATATATATATATATATATATATATATATATATATATATATATATATATATATATACACGGGGGCTTGCACTTCATATAGGCACAAAAGCACTGCCTACCCTGCTGTGCGGCTTATCTTTTTCTTGCTATTTATCCTATTTGCAATATCAATGATATTTATATATATTTTACTAATCAAAATTGAAAGTTAAATTGAAATTAATTACTAGTATCTGGCAACAGCAAACACAGCACTACTTCTAAAGTGCTGCAGAAGTCGTGAGTAAACCCGTGAATGCTTTTAATGCTAGAGATAGCATTTTGCCCCTAAATTCACCTATTTACTTCATATTATCCGCGTACGTGTAATATGTTTTTGTTTCATGGTTGATCGTTTCCATCCCACAAATAGGAAAAAGACAAAAGATAGGAATACAAGGAGTTCAAAAGCACTGCTATACTACTGCTGGAATGGTGAAACAGCAGCACGCAAAATGTACTGCTGTACTACTGCCTTAGAAGCAGTATATCAGGACATTGATATGGCTGCCCAGCTATAATGTCACCAATAGTATATTCGCATTACTTTGCATTCATGCCATCACATTTGCATTACTTTGAATTCATGTCATCTTTACTTAGAGCAAAAGAGACCTGTTTTAATTATAAATTTCAAAATATTTCACGTATCACTTGCGAAGTATGACTGACGCTTGACGTATAGGCAACTCGATTTGATTTTTGGGAAACGATTTGAATTGCACCATCTGGTCACCAGTTTGGCAGTAGTGCAGCAGTACTTTATATTCATTATAAATAGGGGACCGTTAATATATAAGAGATTTATCAACGTGTCGGAAAACTACAACAACTAGACAACCTGTTCAGGAGTTTAGCAGTAGTACAGCAGCATGTATAACGATTGAGAAATAGAAAAGATAAATACACATTAGAAAATGTATCAACACATGGAAAAGTTTTTACAACTGTATGCGAAAGTGCTGAACGCACGTTTGCTGGGTATGTTCAACTGCTCTCAGCTACAATAGTATGTGTGAGATGTGGTACAATTTTATACCGGGCAAAGGCATGCCTGCCTTCATGGATTTTTGGTTGTCGCTAGCAGAGATGATACCATAGCTCCATAGCCGCTGCATGAGTTTAGCGTTCGCTGTACAAGTGCAAATAGTTCGCAGCTATGCTGCACAAGTGCACAGCATCGCTGACAAGTGAACAGCTGACAAGTGAACAGGCAGCCAGAGCTGGTCTTTAGATATGCAAGGGAGTTGCCAGCAGAAATTAAGTGTAAATGCATATATATTTTTACATATAAATATTTTGTACATATATATATATATATATATATATATATATATATATATATATATATATATATATATATATATAAATATATATTATGTGAAACACTTGAGTTGTTTTTTTATACAATAGTGTTTGAAATAATTTCAAAACTTATAGTTTTCATAATTATAGGTACTTAAAATGACAGAATTATAGTTTTCTTAATTATACTTAAAATGACACTTAAAATGACAGAAAAATTATAGTTTCCTGAGATCTGGAATTTCTTCATGTTTAACTAAAATTATATACTGAAAGTTAGTATATATTAACCAAATTTTACCCGAATAAATAAAAGAAGTGAGCTAATAGTTCAGAATTTCCGAAGAAAACTATAAGCTTGTGAAATAAAAGCATTGGTGTGTATTTTATGTGAAAGCGTTTGTGTAGCAAAGTTGATGGAGTTGGGGTTTCAGCCCTTTCATTCGAAAATAAGTGTCGAGTCATCTCAGTGGACAGAATGACACCTGCGTTGGATTTGACTTAAAAAAGGAATGCTATCAGTCAGTTTATTTGCATGTATTACGATAAATTTACTTGGCTGACTGGCTGCAAGTACAGTCACCGTTTGTTTTGCATTGCAATAATGCATTGCATAGTATTTTCAATTATCATTTTTCGTTTTCCTGTAATGTTTACTTCTAAGACACTTCTAAGAATATGTTACTGCCTACCCTGCGCGAAGATCTTATGCACGCCACTGTATATATATATATATATATATATATATATATATATATATATATATTAATATATATATATATATATATATATATATATATATATATATATATATATACATATATATATATATATATATATATATATATATATATATATATACATATATATATATATATATATATATATACATATATATATATATATATATATATATATATATATATATATATATATATATATATATATATATATATATATATATATATATATATATATATATATATATATATATATATATATATATATATATATATATATATATATATATATATAAAGAAATATGAATTTTCGGCGAAACGAGTTTAATACTATTGTTCTTCGAACATTAGTAAAAAGAGAAAAAAAATTCGGAGAAAATTATTAAATGTTAAGGCATTATGTACTAATCAACACGACTGAGGAAAAAAGTTGTGAGTATTTTAACAGTATTGGCCTAGTTATTGACCGATAGCACGTAGGACTCTTCTTTATTGTCTCTTAGTTATGGAGGACTTCCAATGCTTTTTTTATAAGGCTGGAGCCATGGAGCAGCGTGGGCCCCCCAATATCTGTGGCTGTCTTTATTTAAATCTGTTTTGGAAGTAGAGACATTTTTCCGCGTTTATAGTTTTGTATATGTTTTTTTCAGCTCCAGCTAGCACACGCGCTTCGAAGCATGTTGACTGAGTCTGGCACCCGAGCTCATGCCTTAGAGCCTTTGGGTCCTATAAAGGGTATTAATCCCGAGACTAAAATATAGGTCCCGAAAATTCGAGGCTCCTTTTTCGGGATCCCGAGATAGTCCCGAGATGTCGGGATTTAAAAAGAATTATATTAAGTGAATTTAAACAGATATATTCGTACTCAATTCAAACTTTATGTTTGATGACGATCTGAAATTGAAGAAATATTAGAAAAATAACAATTTTTTTTTAGTAGTACAGTATCCTGTTTTACGAGGATTAGGTTGGCTTATAACGATAACGCATCAGCCATCGGTTTCGACAACACCCGTTTCTGGTGGGTTTGACCTTAATATATTACTTGACAACACAAACACATAAGTGACTCAAACAACGCAACGAACACGAAACCGCAGTTTAAGACACGTTGATACATGTATTGTCAATTCCAGAGAAAGACCGTCCTTCGGAGAAAAGCAAATCTCTCAGCAATTCTCCGGCTACAACCTTCCACTACAAGAGCCAACACGCGGATGAAAATAACAAATTAATGTGTTTGTTTACACTTACCTTGATGTCACCTAGCGGATCGATTGTCATTGTGACACCGCGCAACAAGGAATGTACTCAGCTGATTTAGAATATCAATGATGTATCTTAAATGTAGAACATTGGAAACAACTTAACGAACAGTGGAAATGTAATATTATTAGAAATGTTAAATGTTAAATCTACCGAAATTTTCATCTAGTGTTTTTCAAATTCTTTGCTAATAGTACAGTTTCTTGTGGAATTTGAATTTGATCGGTCGTTTTGAAATCACAAAAGTTAGAAACAGATTAGAAATTGTTGTTTGAAAATCGAATTGATTTGATTGAAGTGAATTGAATTTTTTGGAACAGAATCAGAATAAAATCATTTGAAATGGAAAAAAACGTAGTTTGAAATCAAATCGATATCGCACATAAAAATTTGGTCCTTTGAACCGCATAATTGCACTCAATAATCAGTGAAATGGTGAAACAAAGAAATTGTAGAGGAAGAAAAGTGAAAATTGAAGATTAAAATTAGTGCATACAGATATTAGTGAATCTTTGTGAATACATATATTTGGGACTTATAGCCCAGTGAAATTCGACAAAAAAAAAGGCGAAACTTCGGAAAAGCTAGGGGAAAGCTGAATTTTGGCGTGAACCTTGATACTAGCGTGTTGAACAAAATGTCAAAAGTCCCCATCGATCCGAGTGCTGCGTTACTTTTTATACGGGGTCAAAGCTCACCAAAAGTGATCTATCCTAAATATCTCAGTAAAGGTCACGTCTGCGGAAAAACAATGTATGACGAATTTGATCTAAACATTTGTAACTAACAGTACCCACTTTCTCAACGTAATGTTGATATTATCCGATTTTGATTACGACTTGGAATGTTTGTGAGTTTGTTTTTCTATGTTTAAGAGGCCCATAAAAAAACATGTAAGCAGATTATGAATCGTGGATCTCATTTCAAGATATCTTCAAAGAGGTCTTGCGACAAGCGTCCATGTGCCTATGCGTCCATGCGTTTTTAAATTACTCGAGTCAAGTCAACTCAAATCTAGTTTTTTGAAGGCAGGGTCAAAGCGAAATTGGTCGGATACGTTGATTAATATACCATATACTTTATTGCCTTCCTTTCGCCCTCTGTCATTTGTAGATGATAAAC
Organism: Nemotelus nigrinus; assembly: GCA_947369275.1. Classification (NCBI taxonomy): domain Eukaryota; kingdom Metazoa; phylum Arthropoda; class Insecta; order Diptera; family Stratiomyidae; genus Nemotelus; species Nemotelus nigrinus. Next base: position 152,547,755 of record OX376372.1, read on the forward strand.
GGATGCTTTACCATACGTTTGTTGATGTGCATAATAGTTTTCATATATGCTGATGTGGATGATTATTTTAGTATTATTTAAGCATCATCGCCTCGTGTGAATTTCCTAAAGATATCACGTTTAAATAACAAGCTATCATAATTCGAAATTTACAAAATATCATTTTCAGACAACCAGGCCCCCAAAACGGCTAAAAGTTTCTAAAACATCGTCGTCATCAAGCTTAGAACACTACTAATTCTCATTCATCAAAATTGTTTTTCCACAATTATTTTTATCCGTACAAATAAATTGGTACCAGAACCTTGTATATATTTATCTATATGACTATATATGCCTCTTGTAACTGCAATAAAACGTAAACAGTATGCTGTTATCCTTATTAAACGAGCTAAACTTGAAAATTTATTCAGAAGGCCTGTTAAGTCAGAGTTATTGTTCTTGATAGTATTAGCCAATAATATGTGTTGGGTGTCATAATATGTGTTGGCGATAGGCCATTGGTCTTGGCTTTGTGTCAACCAATTAGGACCATTCCACCAAAGATTATTATTAAAGATCTCAGGTATATTAATTCCACGTGACGCTAAATCAGCTGGGTTCTGCTTAGAAGGGACATGACGCCACGGTGTGTTACCAAGTAAATTGAAAATTTCCGTCGTGCGATTGGCCACAAATATAGTTCATTTTGTTGGATGTCCTTTCAACCACGCTAATACAATCTCTGAATCAGTCCAAAGCCAAGATTCTAGAATTGGTAATTTAAATGATGATTTAACCTTAGCAACTAGTTTTGCAAGCAGCACTGCGCCACACAGTTCTAGTCGAGGAATTGAGACTGGTCGGACAGGAGCTAATTTAGTTTTCGAAATAATGAGATGTGCATAAGTATGGGTTTGGTTACGGGTAACAAGGTAAACTGCTGCAGCATACGCTTTAGATGAAGCATCGCTAAACCCATGTAGTTCAATTTTTGAGTTAGTTCTATAATTAATCCATCGTGGTATACGTAAATTTTCTAATGTCGTCAGATTACTTCGAAATTCACTCCATAATTTAGTGATATCATTTGTCAACGGCTCATCACAGCAAAGTCCGAGCAGCCAAAGTGACTGCAGAATAATTTTTGCATTGACGATAACAGGTGCCAATAATCCCAATGGATCATATATTTTTCCAATGTCAGATAATATTTTTCGCTTGGAATATATTGCTGTTCCTTCGTCCAATTTGATGCAATAACTAAAATGGTCATACAAAGGGTGCCATATTATACCGAGTGACTTGTGTTTTTGATCTAATTTTAAATCTAACGTTGGTTTCAATTCGATATCCTCAATCGGTAGGCCTTTCAAGATTCTAACATCGTTACTGACCCACTTTCGAAGTGGGAAACATCCGTTTTGTAGTGCCTTGCGCATCTCCTTCCGTTTGTCTATTGCGTCTTGCAGAGTGTGGCCTCCAGACATCAAGTCGTCAACATAAAATTAATTTTTTATTGAGTCGAATGCTTTGGGATGATGTGCTCGCTCGTCCTCGGCTAATTTATGTAAAGTGCGAATAGCCAGAAAGGGTGCGCAGGTTGTTCCAAATGTGATCGTTTTTAATGCATAAACCTTTATATTGTCAGTAGGATATTATCTCCATAGAATCCTCTGCCATTGTGCGTCCTCTTGATCGACATTGATTTGGCGATACATTTTTGTAATATCGGCCACAAATGCGTACTGATACTGTCTCCAATTCATCAAAACAGTTACCAAATCATTCTGTATAGCTGGGCCGGCTAAGAGAGTTTCATTCAGTGATACTCCCGAGCTAGTCTTTCTCGATGCATCGAACACTACTCGATAGCTGCTGGTACTACTCTCCTTATGCACTGCGTGATGCGGCAGATAAGAGGCTACGCAAATTTTTTTTCCTCCAATCACTAGATGCTCAGTTGTATCTTTGATAGATTCCATGTGTCCAAGATCCAAATACTCTTGTATGCATTTACTATATTCCGAATGCAGATTACTGTCCTTTTGAAAGCGTCTTTCAAGTGCAAATAAACTTGCTAGCGCTATAGTTCGAGAATGTCCCAATGAGGTTTTACTAGTCTCACTTTTAAATGGTAGCTTTACAGTATAACGACCTGAAATGTCTCATGTGGTATGTTGACGAAAGTGCAATTCACATAACTCTTCGTCAGCTGTAGCCTCTTGCTGTTGATTAGCTTCTTCGAATTCTCAAAATTTTTTTAATTGCTCACTGATTGCAATGTCATCATTTACTTTAATTTTGAAACTTTGAAAGCTACTTGATAATACGTTATTTATCGAACCCCAAATAACCCAGCCTAGCTGAGTACGCTGAGCGATTGGCCCAGCTGCTAATCTCGTGTTTCTCCCAGCATGAACTGTGCACATACATCAGCTCCTAAAATTAGATCAATTTGTCCCGGACAATCGAAATGTGGATTGGCAAGTTCCAGGCTCTGATGTTGATCCCAATCAGATGGATGATTGTCCGCGCTGGAATTAAATTCGTCAATCTGTCAAGGATTATTCCAACAAATTCTAATTCTTCGTTATATCTCGTGTGCTCATTCATTTGTACCACTCCCTTCACAAGTGCGTTCAAAATTCCAATTCCCGAAATACTAATCGATGTTGATTTCCGTCGTAAGCCTATTTGCTGAGCAGCCATTTCAGTAATTAATGAAACCAGAGAGCCCTGATCAAGAAAAGCACGTAAAACGATGGGACCAGATTCGGAATTTACAGTTAAACGAGCTGTGGCTAATTAAACTTCAGAATTCTTTAAAGGGATTGCGGCATCGGAATGTAATTGATTTACTTGTGATGTGGCACTAAAAAGTTGAGCGTTGCCAACTAGTTGAGCATTATCTCGATGTAACAGCGTGTGGTGAGCTTTTTTGCATTTTAAACACTTGTTTTTGCTTGGACAGTTAACCGCATGATGTCCTTTATCGAGGCAATTTAAACAAAGCCCATTTCGCTTCACAATGCTAAATTTATCGCTGTGCGATAATGGTTTAAATTGTTCGCAGTGTATTAGTCGATGAGGAGCACGACACTGTACACAGAGGTGCGATTGTACTTGCAAGGAGTGTACATTTCGATTTCGAATAAACGAAGTATTACGACTGGTTCTAACATTTTCGACACCTGAGGCTTCCAGAGCGTGAAAACGATTATGTAAAAATGTTTTTGAATCTTCGAAAGAAAATCATTTCTCATTCAAAGCTTGCTCCTGTTCCCAATTTGTCTTGATTCTTGTGGCAGTCGTATTGTCAAATACACGACAGTGGACTGCCATAAATCTTCTATTTTCAAATTTTCTATAGATTGGACGCACTCGACAGTACGATCCAGAAGCTGACGCTGACTCCATTGCATTATTGATGTTGAACAAACGTTTGAATTGCATGTTCAACAGCACCCGTTTGTTGTCATATCTCTCATTGAGAAGTTGCCAGGCTGAGCGTCGGTGATGGCGAAATGGCGAAGTAAACTTTTTGCTTCTCCAGACAAATTTGATTTCAAATAATGCAATTTTTCAACTTTGGTCAATGACGGTCCATTATGAATGATTGAGATAAAAAGATCTCGAAACGACACCCAGGATTCATAATCACCACCAAACATCGGAAGTTTTATTCTAGGCAGTCTGATCTCCGTATTTTCAATCAGCTCTTTATCATATGGATCAATTGGTTGCATTCAGTGTATAAGCAATCTTCTATCTCAGACAGGAAATGTAAATGGAGAGTTTCAAATTGGTCATATTTCGAAGTATGATGATTCAGCAAATATTTCGAAGTATGATGATTCAGCAAAACGAAACGGTTTTGAAGGTTTTCTATTTTTTGGATGAGATTGCGATAATATTTCTCAGTTTTACGAGATTTCCCATCTTTCGTGTAATTAATTTGGAGGCGCTTGAATTGCTCCAAAATATTTTGCTGTTGCAAAATCAATTTTGTTGGGGAAAAACTCATAATTGCAATGCAATAACTAACACCTAGGACGAACTACCGTTATTTATTAGATACCAAATGCGATTCGATTAACCAGCAAAAAAAAATGCACAATGTACTATATATGCCCACTTCTTTAGCTCACTAGTTTCATTTTTCCAATATCTTAATGTCTTCAAATATATAGCCAATACTAAACCCTTAATCTCGAATGTACGGGTTCTAATTTGATTTAGTGTTACGTGCGCAATTCACTATACAACAATAACAAACCGAATTAATTTAATCCCTAAGTTCTCAATATCGGTGATTGCAAACTGTATTTTGGTGGTATTTGGTGGTATTAACAATGAAATTATGAGTTATAATATATCATATATTATAATCATATGCGTGCATATGATTTATATTATATTTGTTATTGAAAATCATCTGATTTTTTAAAAATTTTTTTGGATATATATTATAATTGAGATATACATATTGATTAAATAAAATGACTTTGTATCATATAAAACAGTTCAATATGAATTAGTGTATAATCTTAATTGAAGTACGCATGCATGAATTTATGGAAAATAGTGGATTTGAGTAACTGCACTTACTCTTTAGATTTTCCCTATTATGACGAAAGTCACACACAAAAAAGAATCCAATGTTCAATAATCACTGTTTAACGCGAACCGAAACCGAACAATTTCCAAATCAATTATTCACTGTTCACATCACAGAAAACTAGCTAACAATCCAAAATTCGATTGACCACCATGTGCTGCTAATAATATTCAAAGTTCGAACAATTACGATATATCACTGATCCGGTTCGAAGGACCAAAATGTTTTAGCCAAATGTTTGCGAATATTAAACGAAACAAGATATTCGAATTCTATAGCTTTATTAAAATGAATTGAGCAAAACTCAACTTGAATAATCACACCTAATTATAATGATCATACAATTCAAAAAATGACCCGAGTAATAATAAAATTAGCGAAACAAAATGCGAAGTGAGCACGCTCGAAAATTCAACTGACTCGTTTCCATTAAGAAAATCTATATTTTTACTAATGTTCGAAGAAGAACATTAGTATTAAAATCACTTTGGCATTTTTAGCATTCATGACGTGAGCACCTTAGTCAGAGCAGTTTTAAACCTAGGTCGGGAAATGGTTGGGGAATAGTGTTTTGAGAAGCTATTGAATATTTTGCAACATCTATTGATTGGCTCATTGTTGCCGTAAACTGTGTGGTGTCGGTATTCATTGAGTAAATGTGTGTGCCTTATCTGCCTTACTAATTCGTTGAAGGTGATCTTATTGAACAGGGACACAACATTGATCATGCCCCTAATAACATCAAAAGTAAAGCAGAAGCATATGACTATCCTCCGCGAAGAGAGACTTGATAGATTTAAGAGATTTATCCTGTATCTGTATGAAGGTAGATTATCAAATTCGTGTTGATTATACAGATCTCTCAACGCAAATAGCAAGAACTGCTTCTGCACCGATTCGAGCCTATCGCTATGGACATCGAAGGTAGGGTGCCAGACAATACATGCATATTTGAGCAATGGCCGAACTAGAGCAATGTATAAAGACTTCGTGATCCATAGGTTTTTGAATTCCTACGCACGTCTTTTGATGAATCCAAGCTGCTTATTAGCCTTGCCTAAGACATTGTCATAGTGTAAATTAAAACGCAGCTTTTTATCCAAAGTAACCCCGATCTCGATGACATTTTCAAAATTATTGATTGCAACATTATTGAGGCGGTAATAAAAATGTACATTACTGGTTTTGCGGGAAAAACTAATGATTTGATATTTACTGACATTAATGTCCAGATTATTTTGTTTGCACCACTGCTCAAGCAGTTTCGAATGAAGGAAAACTGAGTCTGATTTCGATTTAATTGTGTGGTACATTTTCAGATCATCTGCATAAAAAAGGTGAGGGATGCCTGCTAAAACTTCAGAAAGATCCGATACGAAAATATTGAATAAAAGAGGTCCCAAGTGACTACCTTGTGGTACACCTGATAAAACTTCAATTTTTTTTAATAGGGTACCCTGAAACTTAACGTACTGCGTCCTATTTCGAAGATAAGAGTCTAACCAGTTTAATAAGAGACCTGAGATACCAAATTTCTGTAGTTTGATTCGAAGAATATCATGATCAACACGATCAAAGGCCTTACTGGAGTCTGTGTAGATGGTATCAATTTGATGCCCTTTTTCCATGCCACAGAGAACATCTGAGACGAGAATCACAAGGTTGGTAGAAGCTGAACTGCCTTTTCTAAAACCATGTTGTTGTTCATTTAGAAGAGGTTCTATTTGAGTAGTGAGCTTATCACAGACAATTTTTTCAAATAGTTTAGGCAATGTTGATAGTATTGCAATACCTTTTTAATTACCAATTCACCGCCTATCACCACATTTAAAAATCGGAGTCAGATGGGATGATTTTCAGAAAGAGGGGAAAACCCCACAAGAAAGTGATTTGTTGAAAATTAAATACACGGGTAAGATAAGTGACTCCATGCATTCGAGTATGAAACTAGGAGGTAGCAAATCAGAACCAGGACTCTTGTTGACATTAAGATCTTTGATGGCCTTTGCAATCTCCTCGCTAGCTAAATACATTTGACAGATGATATTTGGTGGAAATGTTTGAGAGAACTGAAAGTTAGATATGGTGGTACATGAACAAAATACTTCCTGGAAATGGTCAGCGAACAGGTCACAGACTTCGTGAGGGCTTGACGAACAAAAAGTTCTTTTTGTACATTGAAGTAGGGTAGCCCGAAGTTTTCCGTTTGGTGTTCATGAAATCAAAAAACTTTTTAGGATCATGAATTATATTTTTGCCCATGATATTAACGTAGCGCTCATACGCATTACGGGATTTCATCAGGAACTCTTGAGCTAATCCATTATATTTATCCTTGATATCATCTCTGACATCAGTGCTGGTTGTAATTACTTTGTAAAGTTTATTTCTTTGATTTCGCAAATATCTTAGATTGCTATCAAGCCATGGTTCAGATATTTTGTCTTTTCTCTTGATCTTTGGGGTGAACTTTTCAACGGCGTCAAAAATCAACTCATAGAATAATGATACAGCGTCATTCAATTCTAGCGTTGAAAAATTACTAGCCCAGTCAACTCTGAGAAGACAATCTGTAATGCTCTTATAATCAGCATTGCGAAAGTCACATACAATAGAGTTATTGTAAGATAGGGAAGTGAACATATCAGATGTAGATAACAACTCAACTGTGAAAGCACAGTGGTGAAGAGTGTTACCAAAAAAATTTTCTGCATCAACAGTTGAGTTAGCCACTACATCGTCGTAGCTATTAGTAAATATGAGATCTAACCAATTTCCATTTTGGTTAGGTGTCGGAGCTATTTGTTGCAAATCATTGCCATAAAATGTACTAACTAGATTGAAATCGCTGGAGTCAAGAAGATTAAAAGGAATGAGATTATTATCAGTTTCATCAGCCGTAAATTTTAAATTTGGGCGATTGAAATCACCGAGAATTATAATTTTATCCTCCTCATTAAGAGATGAAACTAGGGTAGAAATCACTACGCATACATCATTATAAACGGTTTCATCTGAACCGTGTGGGGTGTAGAATATTCCGATGTAAATGCAACCTTTGGACCAGGAAATGCGAATAATCTTGTGATTGAAGAGATTATATGAGCTGCTTTCGACTAGTGCGCTTGATAGCGAGCTACAAACAGCTACTAAAACACCACCACCTCGAGTTTGGCCAGTAGAAAGATAGTTTCGATCCTTCCTGTAAATAGTCCAGTTACCATCTAATATTTCTGCGTTTGTATGCAAACTGTTTAACCTGGTTTCCGTGAACGTCAGTACATAAAATTGGCAAGATTTTGAGTCAAGAAAGAATCTATTCAGTTTGCCTCTCACAGTTGTGGTAAAAAAGTTTGAGGCTGTTTAACGAAAACTTCTTGTTAGGAATGATAGTTTTTAAAATCATTCCTTGATTTTTGAAGGGAGGAAATATACTTAGCTGATATGTGTGAGGCAAAGATGCTTAGCTCTTTTTTTACTTGGTCAGCTGTTATGCCAAGTTGCTCATGATACCGAACAAAAACAGTATGAAGAGCCTGAAAATCTATGGGAAGACCTTCCTGTTGAATCATGACTTTCAGATGAGTCTTCGTTTTACCCTCGAAACAAGCAGAGTCAGTGGCTTTGTGCATGTATGCAAGGTAGAGGCGAACGTTTTCATAGATTTTCTTAGCCCTTAGCCGAGAAAGCAGATATCTACTTTCGAGATCAGCACTGGAGTTGATTGTGGCTTTAACTATAAGAGGCACTAGTGGGTCAAGGAACTTAGGCGCAGTTGTCACTGGTTCACACGAGGGATTGGCAGTAACTATTATACCAGGGGTAATGGAGGAAGTTTGAACTTAGGGGGTTTAGAGACGGTGTTAACGAGTTCAGATGATTTTTTGGCAACAGTATTCGGAAAGCAATCGAGATTTCTAGTGTTTGGTAGTTTAACAGGGACTTTTTGTATTGGGGAAATTTTTCTTTTAATTCTCTGAATAAAAGTCTTGTATGGAGATGAGACTGCTTTGGAACTGATGTTAAGGGCTGTGAATGGTTCAGTGTTGGAAAGTGCTTGGAGATTAACATCGTCAACATTGCAGTCAATGTGAATAGGATTAATTACTCGAGAGTTGTTCGGTTTGGGATCCAGATTTATGGAATCAATATTCTTGGTGTCACCATTGTCAGGATTGGAAAGGGAACTGATGGGGATTGTGGTTAAATTACAATTGTTATTTTTGCTAATTTTATGACTATTATTTTTCCGACGAACAACTGTCTGAGTCTGGTTTCTCCACCGGCGGAACGTTAATCCTTGCCAAGTACAGTCATATTTGTTTGTGTTGAAGTTGGTGAAAAGCCAAGCATATCGTGTGGGAATGGTGATCTTAAAAAAAACTGCCGGATATCTGATTTGTTCGACTGCGTGTCCTAAGTACGTTGCTCTCTTTTATTAATGCCTCTTTTTCGAGGAACTCATACATCCATGTAATATCAGCAGAGCGTGGAGCCCCCTTCACAAAAAAAACTTCGTACCTTGGTCCAGTTCGTTCTGTTATTATTTCTGTTTTTCCGAGTTGCGCTGTATTAGACAGTGTGATTTTTCAATGCGGTGCCGCCATTCGTCTTCTGTCCAATAAGTGCCAAAGTTAAAGATTTTATTTGTGTGCTGATCAGCTGGATTTGCCACAATAGAGGCTGGACCTATCTCTCTCCCTTCAATGATTGCATGTTTGATAAGATAAATTGATGCGTCTTGCGTCTTTATTATATGTATCTGGGTGCCAATCGAGTTGTCTGCTGCAATATTTGTATCAGTTGCCATCAATTCAATATCTAAGAATATTTCATGGCTTAGTATATTATGGCTACCACATAGCTTCTCGCAGATGTTACTTAACGTGTCCTCTATCGTGCTGACTGTGGTGCGAAATTGAGCCACTGTTGAATTAAACATCGAAAAGTGCTTTTCGAGTAAGGTACTCACTTGAGTTTCGATCAAGGCCTTAATTCTGTTTTCAAGACCCACCAGGAGAATGTCAGGATTGAAAGTTGGTAGCGATACTGAAGATGATCTCCCGTCGGATAGACGATCGTAATTTCATTAGCCTTGCGTTCCAGCTTCTCAGCTATTTTATTAATGTTTCCGCTTTTATCAGTAGAAACCGCGTTGGTTAGTCTGTCGAAGGAGCTTGCCATTTATTGCGAAAGTTTCTCTGTTGGCTCTGAATCGCGCCTGCTGCATAGAGAGTAGATGGTCTTTCTCTACATTCGGCTTTTTGATTTTGTTGATAATGCTGTCGTACATGAATTTGAAGAGCTTCTCTATCTGTTGGCAATCAGTGCAGATAAAATGATCTTCTATGTAGGGATGATACCAATTCCTAGGCGCATCGATACATGCTCAATGAAGCTTTCGATTGTAGAAAGCTTTGCATATAACATATGTGAATGTATTGTCAAATGCAATAGAATTGGCATAACTGCACTTACCGCTCATTTTTCAAAAAACTTTGCACACACTCAACAAATTAAATAAATTATTCGGGGTTATTAAATTTTTGATACAAATGAGTTGTCTTTGGATAAAGGTCTTTAATCACGTGATTTTCAATGAACGTATATATAAATGCTAAATAAATATAAATAATAATAAATGACTCAGCAATAATTTTTTAATTGCGCAATTAACACACTATGCATAAATAGGTCACTGGGTTATATGCAATTGCTTTCACTTGCACAAAATAGCTCGCGAATAATATTAATATGTTTATGTCGCACTTTTTTCACTCTATGAAAGTTTGAAACTAAGATAGTCAACGTCGTTGGAAGTGAAAATTAAATGGATCTCGAGCGAATATTGAACACGGTGCTCGTGAAAACACGTCCGCACCGTATGAAAGACAAAGCATAATGTGAAATATATTCAAATTATTAATAAATTTTGACTTTTGTTCACCAAGTCAAATAAAAATTTCCAAAATCCCGCGGTAAACAAGAACGGCAACCCGTGATCAAATTACCTCTATTTTCAGCACTTAAAACTTCTGTTTACGAGAACTGACGATCGGATAATGTGATCCATATGAAATTTACAGGACAAGTTGGAATTAGCTAGGACCAGGTCTGATAGAAGTGATTTTGAAATACAAGCAACACTGTGGTAGTGGTGCCGTTTAGAAAAATCGCTGAGAAAAAAAACTGGTTTTTGGCCTACAGCTTCCGATTTAGCCACCAGATTTTAACAAAATTCACGCATTAGGTCATAGTTTTAAGATAGATTTCATAGAAATTTGATTGAAAAATTAGTATAGGGACGCCAGCTATGGCAATTTTTGTCTCCTGAATATTGTAAATTTCCTCAGGAAAATAAAGGTTTTTTTCTCTATAACTTCCGATGCAGTCACGAAATCAAAATGAAATTCATATGATAAGTGGATCTTATTGCATTTCTACTTCTGTGAAAATTTCCTTGAAAAAATTGTAAAAGGGTTGCCAGCTATGATGAATTTCGTAATTTACTGACATTTCTTTATTGAGCGATGTTGTCGTAAAATTTCCAAATGGGAGTGATCCTGCAATGACAATTAACAACAAATATTTACGTTTCAAAAATTTAAAAAGTTTGGACGTTGGTAACCCTCAAATTATATTCACTCCTATAAATTACAGCGCAGCCATTCAATCGAAACGAAATTCATAGGGTGGGTTTATCGCAACGTGAAGCAGTTATGGTGCTAGCACATGATTGCCAGCACCAGACAATTTCGTAAATATTGCACCAACAGATGCTTCCATATTGTATTCATAGGCAAAACATTTACAATAAAAGAAGCAACCGATATTTAAATTTTCCGAGCATTGGAAATTTTTCGGATGGCAACACCATACATATTTTAATCGTTGAAGCTTTCGATGATATCCTCGGATGAAAACGAAATTCAAAGGATAGGTTGATTCAGCATGAGCATGTTATGGTAGATTTATTGCTGCTGTGTTGGACAAATGTTGCCAGTACTGAACATTTTCATCATTTGTGTTATACGAAATGCTGTCAGAAAATGATATATGCTCCTTTGAGTAAGAAATGGTTGATATGATACTACAAAGAAGTGAATAACGTCTTCACACATTTTTAAATCCCTCAAAGATATTTTTTTCGAAAATTAGTTTTCTAGCGGTTCTGATGCGCTCGACTTTTTTGTAATAGTCTTGCACGTAATGATGCAAAAAAATTATCATCCACACCATCATAAAGTAAAATAATCATCCCCAAAACATATTTAAATGATCATCGACGTATCATCCACAAATGACAATAAGCACAAGAAAGCATTATAAAATCTATTGTACATGAATCAGCATATTCCACCTATTTCGCTTTAGACCCGCCTATTTAAACAAAATCGAGCTGACTCGTGTAAACAAAACACGCTAGATCGCATGGACGGATGGACGCATGGACGCTTGTCTCAAAACCCCTTAATCCACGAAAAGGTTTCATTGAGCAATGTGGAAAAACTCCACTACTTAAAGTGTAGTCTCTCGGGTGAAGCAGGAAATCTGTTAAGGGCCATTCAGACAAGCGTCCATGCGTCCACGCGTCCATGCGATCTAGCGTGTTTTGCTTACACGAGTCAATATGACTTTGTTTATATAGGCGGGTCTAAAGCGAAGGAGGTGGAGTATGCTGATTCATGTACAATAGATTTTATAATGATTTCTTTTGATCAGTGGCATGTGTGGAAGTTATCGCGATTATCCAAGAGGACGTCAAAAAATAAGACGTGCTTCGTTTAATAATTCTTTATTGAATACAGCAACTGAACTTACTACTAACCGTTCACCTTTATTTATGTTTTATCTTAATGCCTAATCATCATTTATTGAATAATTACAATATAATCATTAATTACCATATTCAATGTGCAATACCTTTAATTAGGTCAGATAGCAACGATCGCAAACAAACATGCTTGGAAAAATATTAAGCATTCAGCAAAACAATATGATGCAATTTAAATAGGTGCGGGAATACAATATGCTTACGCGGAAATATAGATCGCTTATTGGACTATGGAATGATATGAGGAAACTAGGTCGAGTCGAGTGATGGCCAATGAACTTGCTGGACATTTATGTTTGTATTGGAGGAAAGTGAGAGGGATAGAGCTGCGATAACTTGGATGATTCGTAGATGATCATTTAAATATATGTTTTGTGGATGATTATTTTATTATATGATGATGTGGATAATATTTTTTTTTGCATCCTTACGTGCATGACTATTACGAAAAAATTTGAATGCATATAAATATCTAGAAACAAACATATATATGTTGGTATATATAGTCATATGGATAAATATATACAATTTTCTTTTACCAATATATTTGTAAAAAAAACATCATTATAAGCGTGAACAAAAAAAAAACATCATTATAAGCGTGTAAAATCCATCCACTTATCGCCTTAGCCCCGCATTAAAAAAAACTGGATTTGAGTTGACTTGACTCGTGAAATCTAAAAACGCATGGACGCGTGGACGTATGAACTCATGTCTAAAAAGGGGTTAATGAATTCACAGTTGAAACGGTTATTTCGTTTAGGGGTCGTAAATGAGTCAGCTTCATCGATAAAGTTGTTACTAGATAGAACCGTCGAGGCAGTGCAAGTGTTGGAAAACATGGACATTAAAGACATGTGGCAAACAATAGCTGTATACATGACATATCAACGTTTACTTTCGGAGACGAGATAGCTATAGGAGTAGCAGCAAGCGGCTACTGGAGAGCTACCAACTTACATTGAGTTGGAAGCTTTTTTGCAGAATCGATTTCGCGCCTTGGAAGCTTCAGGAGTGACACATATTAGAGGAAATTCACAAAGGAGGGCAACAACGTCTCATACCGGTAACATCCAATCACACCAGAGTGATTTACAACAGTCGTGCAACATCTGCAAACAAAGACATCGCATTCAGCACTGTACCCAGTTTTCAAAATCTAATCACGGTACAATGTTGCAATTGGTTAAACATAATGGTCTTTGTATCAATTGTTTAAGAAAGCGTCATATGATAAGCAGTTTCCCAAGTTCATCACAATGCTTCAAGTGCAAGGGTATGCATAATACGCTTTTACATAGAGAAAATGTTGACACAGCATCACCAACGAGTTCTAAATTGAGGCAACAACCGGGTCCATCGAATGTTGGTCTTAGTATCAACTCACTAAATGCTTTTATTTATTTATTTATTTATTTACTATTATTCAACAGATCAAATCCAATTACTGAATATAGAAAATATAAAATACAAATAATTCACTAACGAAAGAATGAAAAAAATGAACAAAATAATAATGAGATGATAATGATACAAAATAAAGAACAATAATAAACAAAATCAAAGTGAAAAAGTACAAATTCAAAAAAATAAGAAAAATAGAGACAAAAAAAAGAAAAGGAAAAGAAAAAAAACTACATTGAATTAGTTGTAAGCAAAACATTATTTTTAAAAAAGTTTTAAAGTCATATAATGTCGGCGGAAGAGGACCAAACCGTAAATAATTATGTTGCCTTAGTAATCGCAACAGCGGAGAATGAAAAAAGATATCAGTGCGCGCAAATGGCACACTAAACTCAAAAGTAGAGCGGGTGCCATGCACTGCAACACGGACAGAAACGTGGCTGCTGATGTCGGAATCTACCAACCTATGGAACAATTTGAAGAGTAGGCACTCATCCAGGAAAAGTCTCCGTGATTCGAGGGAAGGAAGATGAAGGAACGACAGACGATCACTGTAAGGGCGGTAAGGAAGCTGAAATTTATAAAACAGGGTGCGAGTAAATCTGCGTTGAACCGACTCCAACGCAGTATTCAAGTAGACAAAACGAGGACACCAAACTTGACAGCAATATTCAAGGATACTACGTACAAAGGAGAGGAAAAGGTGTACACAGGTGGAAATGTTAACGAAAGCTTTAGGGGATCTAATAATAAAACCGGATAATTTAGAGGCCCTGGCAGTAATGTAAGAAATATGCTTATCAAATTTGAGCTTAGAATCAAACATTACGCCAAGATCTCTAAAGTTATCAACGACATTAAGAGGATAGCCACAAACAGAGTAGGAGAACATCAAAGTTGAAATTTTCAAAGAGAATGACATTTTGTGACATTTCACGATGTTCAAAGTGAGAGCATTGGAGGCGCACCAAGTCTGTAGGCTGTTGAGATCGTTTTGTAAAACCATACAGTCATCTTGTGACTCAATCACTCGAAACATCTTGAAATCATCGGCATACAAAAGACAAGAAGATTGGATTAAAGGAGGGAGATCGTTTATGAACAAAAGAAACAGAAGAGGACCAAGGATAGACCCTTGCGGAACACCTGATGCAGGATAAAAAGGAATTGAAGAGGAGGAATTAACAGTTACAATACAGGTACGGTCGAGGATGTAAGAGTTAAACCAGGAGAGAAGAGGACCAGCAATGCCATCGTACTTTAACTTTTGAAGAAGGAGGTTATGGTTGACGGAGTCGAAGGCTTTGGAAAAGTCAGTATAATGTACATCAATCTGCTTTTGATGGTCAAGAGCGGATGCGACCGTGTGTGTGAAGGAAAGAAGGTTGGTTAAGGTAGATTTACCTTTGACAAAACCATGCTGCTCATGCGCGAGAGTAGGCTGGATAAAGGAGTAGACTCGCTTGTAAACCACTTTTTCAAGGATCTTGCTAAAGCAAGGAAGAAGGGAAATAGGACGGTAGTTTGTGGTGCAAGTACGATCACCGACTTTATGTATAGGAAATATGTTGGCAATTTTCCAGCGAGAAGGAAAAGAGCCAGAAGATATACTTAAGTTGAACAAGATAGAAAAAGGGACGCACAGAGACGAAGAAAGAGATTTAGCCAGGATATTTGGAATACCGTCGGAACCACTACCGGTATTGGCATCGATATCGTTCAATAGAAGTTCAATTTCAAGAGGGTTCGTTCGAAATGAGTGCAATTCAGGAGAGGATGTGGAGGGAAGATTTAAGGAATTAGAAGAGGATTGTTGTGAGAAAAAAGAGGAAAAGTAAGAAGCAAAAAGCTCACACACTTCTTGTGGAGTGGAGGCAGCTGTATCACCCAAGTGCATACCATTAGGGATACTAGGACAATTTTTCAAAGAACGGATGAATGACCAAAAGGATTTCGGGTGATGGGTTTTAATTGATGCTTCAACGCCATCAATGTAGGAGCGCATCGCCTGTCTGACCACTTCTTTCGCTTTAGAGCGAAGATCCTTATACAAAAGAAGCTCAACAGGTGAACCTGATCTTTTATACAAGTTACGAGCTGCATTTCTGGCTTCAAGTGCGATTGCAACTTCACTGCTGAACCATGGAGCATTGCTCGGTTTATTAGGACGGTTAGTTGGTGTGAATTGTGGAATAAGGTTTGATAGGAAATTATACAACTTGCACAAAGCATCATCAACGTCAAAGCCACGAAAAAAAGAAAACCAGTTAATTTTATTTATTTCAATCGCCATGCCGGTGAAATCAGCCCTGTGAAAGTTGTAACGTATTAAGGATGGGATTTTGTTCCTCATAGAACGAATATTAGAAATTTCCAGAACAAGAGGGGGATGATGAGAATCAGGAGGAACATAAGGAAAGAGAGCAGCGCTTAACGAAAGTGATGATTTAGGGAGATTGGACAAAGCAAGATCCAGAATTCTATTGCTGGCATTCGGTATATTGTTGAGCTGAGAGATGGAACAAAGTGAGAGAAACGAAGACGTTATTAAACAAACACTAATAGTCGAGATGATAACCGAATAGTCAACATCCCAATCTAGAGTAGGGAGATTAAAGTCACCACATAGCAGAATGTAAGCGGTGGGGAAAATGGCTGTTGAGGTAAGAAGAGAGTTTCGCCAGGAATTGTTCGTAAATCGACAGAGGAAGGTTACAGGGGATATATATCGAAGCGACGACTAAGGTTTTGGCAGAAGGTAAGGGGATACGCACAAAAATACATTCAATAGGAGGACAGAAAGGGAAATCACGACAGAGTGTTCCGTTGAGTGCTTTATTTATACCGATGAGGACGCCTCCACCACTGGATTTACCACTAATTAAACGATCCCGGTCCTTGCGGAAAACTGTATAGTCGGGTAAGATTTCTGAACTAAAGATATCATCAGTGAGCCAGGTTTCTGTAAGCTATCGCCAGCAAAGAAGTCCTGTTGGTGACGGCATTAGTTACCATTGAGTCACTACTGGTCACATTTCACTTCGTTTATCTCTGAATCTGCAGAGCAGTTATTGAAATTGAAAAGAAAATCATCGAAAGTTAACATCACAGGGATTGGTTCGAATAGTGCTACACAAATTAAAGGGGTTGTTCGAGTAAATTTGATAATATAACAACAGGATACAATTGATTTAGATGCTTTAATTTTAAAAAAGATAGCAAATCTTCTGCCACCTCGAAATATTACACCAGCAGCGTCGAAGGAATTAGGAAATTTAGCATTAGCAGATCCAAGCTTCAACAAACCTAGTAAAATCGATCTACTACTTGGCGCTGACGTCTATGCAAAGGTCATACTTAGCGACATACAGAAACTCAATATTGGTCCAATTCTTCAAAACTCTAGGCTAGGCTGCATTATTTCTGGTGGCGTTCAGCAAACACATCTGAAAAAAAGGCTATTAAAGTTTCAAGGTTGAAGTTACAGATGATATCAGTATTAGTGATCAGCTAAAAAGATTTTTGGAGCTTGAGGAAGTTCAACCAAAAAGAACATTAACCAAGGAAGAAGAATAATATGAAAACCTTTTTATCAACAACATTACGAGGGATAATGATGGAAGGTGTGCGGGGCAACTACCACTTAAAGATGAAGCTAGTAAAACTTATTTCGGAAAATCAAAAAACGCAGCAATACTCAGTTTCACAGCGCTAGAAAAACGTTTCGAAAAACAACCCGACCTGAAACTGGAGTACCAAAAGTGCGAATCTCAAAAGTCGACTCTCATCATATGTAACTAGTAAAAGAACCAACGACTAATAATGTATCCACTGAAGATAATAAAATGAATTATTATTATTTACCTCACCATGCAGTCTCCAAAGAAAGTAGTACTACGAAATTGCGAGTCGTATTCGATGTATCTCTGGAAACCAACACAGGATTATCACTAAAAAACATATTTTTGACTGAACCACCTATTCAAAACCAGATGATTTTGGTTGAGAGATGAGATGGAGGCTATTCCAGTATGCTTTCATGGCCGATATAGCGAGAATGTATCGAAAAATTAACGTGCATTGCGATGACGTTGACTATCAACGAATAGTATGGAGATCGAAACCCAATCGAACTATCGCCTAGCTACGATTACATTTGGGACCACGTGTGCACCTTTTTCCTAATAACTCTGCACAAATTAGCAGAAGATGAAAGAAATAATTACCCTAGAGCATTTACTGCTATCAAGCAGGGGCGGCTCGTCGATGTACGCAAATGAAGGAGTGCTTCCCTTGATAATCCACAAAATTGATTAAATAATCAATATAAAACAACCAAAAGATTTACAATCAATATTTAACAGTCAAAGTAATAACATTTATTTTCTTACAAAAGACAAAAATCCATCGCTACTATGCCATTCAATTCAAAACATACAGTTCATTGAGATATACTATACAGAACACTGAAGTGATCTTGCTTCAATGCTCAAACTCGTGGTTTTCGCATAGATCTACTTAGACGTTTTGTCTAAATGAATCAATCAATGTATTCAAATAACAATGTGGACGCTGGCTCAGTTCAAAGTGTCTTGGTGGATAGAAAAATTCAAAAAACCCTTGCCCCATCCACCCGCTAAACGACCCAAAAACTTTTGTTAATGAATGAACTTGATACGCTGCAAAACTATCCGCATCTTCTGTTATGTTACTGTTTCCCCTCATAATTTATTTATGGATTCTCTTCTGCTCGTCTTCTTACGAGCCGTTCCCCTTACCAATTGAAGCATTTTCTGCTTTGTGCACATGTACACATGTACGGTGCAAGCTATTGTCATGTTCATGTGGGGAATAGAATAGTAGGAGTTACATTTTTTCGTGTGCAATTTTCCCCAGATCGGTTCTTCGTGTCTGCTTTGGGTTTGCTTTCCCAAAAGGCGTAGTTTTTTGGCTCTGGTGCTTTGGTGAAATGACCACTTGATTGCTTTGGACGCCTTTGTTGATGCTGAAAAGTCATCCGCGTCTCTATTATGTTTCTTTTTCCCGTCATGGCCTACGTTACAAAATTTGTAGATTCTCTTCTGCTCCTTTTCTTACGAGTTGTTCCCCTTCTGATTTGATGCCTTTTATGCTTTGTTCGCATGGTGTATGTACGGTGCAAGTTATTGTGATGTTGATATGGAGAATATGGTGTGCAATTTGCTCCAGAGCGGTTTTTTTTGTATCTGTTTTGGGTTTATTTTCGCAAAATGAGTTTTTCGGTTCAGGTCCTTTGGGTGATATGACCAGTTGATTGCTTTTGCCTATGTTATTTCTATGTTGAATAACTGAAGTGCTTTCTTTAGCATTTATAGTTTACATTAATTGCGTTTCTTTTATGCTTTCTTCGCAAAAAACGCACCTGTTATAATTCTTTCGACGTGTATTTTTTGTATTGTCAGTATGTATTAAAACGGTCGGTTAAACATGCATAAAATAATAGTTTTTAAAGTAAATTAAACATAAAGCTCGTTGAAGTGAGAGCGTATTGAATAGATTCTGTTTCGAAAAGTTAATATTTACCCGTTTAATATGGATTTTAAAGTGGAAAACTAAAATTGAAGTGGTTGTGCCATAGAGTATTTACTGCGATAGTCTTTTTCATTGAGGATCTTATTGAGTTTTCACAACTAAGACCAATAATTTCGCTCAGTTAACTGTTTGCATATTATATGAGAAATTTATTTTTATTGTGGCTATGCCTATTTAATTTGCTTAAAAATGCATTATATCCTCAACTTTGATCAACTTTGAGCTATTAAAAAACTTTCGCCACATATTTAGCCTGTAATATGTTTTCAAATTAACTTTTTTTATAATTTAAAAAAAGAATTAAAGAAATTAGTATTTTTTTTTTGCTTTCAAATACTATAATTAACTTGAACTTTTGTGAGATTTTTGATCATAGTGAGTAGGAAGCTGTTGACAATCAATCACTAGCTTTTAATGCAAATATGGTCAGCATTAAAATACTTTTTTACACGGTATTTCAAAAGTAGAGTTTACTACGCGCTTCATAAGTATACTTATCTATATTATATGCTTATGTATTTTGCTTGTGCTTCCCTTAGTCTCAAAACCACGATCCGCCACTGCTATCATGAATGATTTTTATGTCGATGATTTGCTCTCAGGAGACCAAGAATTACAAGAAACCATTGACAAACGTAATGCAATTTCTGCTGCCTTAAAATCTGGTGGATTTATCCTGACTCCTGCAAGCGATTTCCAAAGAAGATATTGAAATGAAGAATTGTTTTGAAATGAATTAAGATCAAAGGTTCAAATCATTAGGAATGATGTAATATCCTATGAATGATTATTTTAGTTTTCGTATGCAATTGAAAGGTTTAGATTTGGCTTATTCAAAGAGGCAACTGCTTTCAGAAATCGCTCAACTATTCCACCCAATGGGATGGTTTGCTCCAATTAATATCCAAGCGAAAGTCCTTCTCCAAACTTTATGGCTTCAGGGGCGCACTAAGAATGAACCTGTCCTTGATGAAATTACACAACAATGGTTGAAATTTAAAAATTATTTAAAACTAATTAATGAAATTAAAATACGACGATTTATTAGAAACTCGTCAACATCCCAATTCAAAATTCATGGATTTGGCGACGCGTCAAAGGAAGCTTATGCGGCTGCTGTGTACCTCGTCAACAGAAATGTTTAACAAACTTACGTTTATCTTATGATGGCAAAGACGAAAGTTTCTCCGATTCGTACAGTGTCGATTCCACGTTTGGAGCTATGTGGAGCTGTGTTACTTAAGTTACTTTCCAAATTAGTACAGCAAGTAGAAGAAACATTAAATTTCCAACAAGTTAAAACATGGCTGTGGACCGACTCGGAAATTGTCCTCTCCTGAGTTAAAGGACATCCGACGCGATGGTCAGTTTTGGTAGCTAATCGTATAACTAAGATTAACAATGCTAGTAAGAACACACCTTGGCGTCAAGTGCCGTCGAAGAAAAATCCTACTGGTTTAGCAACTCGTGGTTTGGATGACAATGTCTTTGTGGTGGACAGGTCCATCCTGATGCAGAAAGACCCAGAATATTGGCCTAAAATGAAAGCTGTAGAAATTACTAATTTGGAAAAAAGGAAAAATTTGAGTGTTCACTACTGCCTGGATTTAACTTTGGATTCAAATGACATATTAAATAGATTTTCCTCATTTAATCGATTGATTTGAGCTACCGCGTATTGTTATCGATTTTTGAAGTTAGCCAGAAAGAAGACAACTGATAAAGGGTACTTGACAGCGGAAGAACTACGACAATCTCGGAAATTTCGGATTATCAACATCCAACAGAAGGCTTTTAAAGAAGATATTAACAAATTACGAGAGGGCGAACAATTATCGAAAAGAAGTCAATTACTTAATCTTCTTCCATTTCTTGACGAATACGGGATTCTGCGAAGTGGAGGACGTCTTGAGAACGCAGATCTAACCTTCTCACAAAGACATCCGATAATCATTCCAAAAACAGGGAAATTTGCTGAACTGCTAGTACGACATATACACAACATCACATTACATGGAGAAACGCAATTGATGGTTAAAATTCAAAAATATGATTCGCTTATAATGGATTCTTTCTTTTCTTTTGTGCTCTAACTAATTTTACTTTATTATTTAATACTTTAAGAATTTTTTGTTTTTGTTTATTTTTATATTTACTTATATATGTATATGTTTGCTCTTTAACTTCTAATTTGATTTTGGTTTTTTCTTGTTTTTTGTTTTATCATACTTTACTTTATTTAATTTACCACTTTAATTATTACTAATTTTCGAAGAAAATTAGTATCAAACTCATTTCGCCCAAAATTCATATATCTTTATATATATATATATATATATATATATATATATATATATATATATATATATATATATATATATATATATATATATATATATATATATATATATATATATATATATATATATATATATATATATATATATATATATATATAATATATATATATATATATATATATATATATATATATATATATATATATGAGCAAAATGATTTTCCGAGATAATCTCTGGTGTGGCCGATCCGATTGAGCTGAAATTTTTTGAGGAGGTAGATGTACATAGCAAGTAGGTCCATGACTTGCTAAAATTTAGATATCCAAAACCTTTTGGCGGCGGCGAGCGTTTTAGTGAATTTTGAGGTACTCCTATATTTCCAAGCAGTGTAAATTTTTGTTAAAAAAAAGTATCAAAAATGAAAACTTATTAAGTTCTTAGCTTGTTTATGATAAAAAATTGGAAATTTTGAGCCGTGTGTGGGTGCAGCATGCCTAAAAGTAGACAAGGATTTTTTTTCAAATTTTGATTTGAGATTACTTCTGACAAAAACATTGGATCATCGTGAAAATTGCAAAGCGTATTGATGTAGACTAAAACTTAGCACATATTGGTTTTCAAGGTTGTGCAGGCAACTCTGTAGCTACGGCAGTCTCCTGAAAAAAAAATCCTTCAAATCAATAACCCTCCTCAAAAATTTTTGATTTTTGACAAAAATTTCATATCATTGATAAATTTTGACCTTTGTTTATCATGTCAAATTAAAATTTTTAAAATTTCGATTTGCACAAGAACGGCAACCCATCACCAAATTACCTCTATTTTCAGCACTCGAAAGTTCTGTTCACGAGAACTGACGACCGGATTATCCGATCATAATGAAATTTACAGAACATGTTGGTGTTAGCTAGCACCAGGTCTGATAGAAGTGATTTGGAAATGTGGGCAACTCTGTGGCAGTGGTACCATCTTGAAAAATCACTGAGAAAAAAAAAACGGTTTTTGGCCTATAACTTCCGGTTCAGCCATTTGATTTTCACGAAATTCACACAGTACTTGGATCTTACTTTAGATAACATTTGTTGAAAATTTGGCTGAAAAATTATAATAGAGTTGCCAGCTATGGTAATTTTTGTCTCCTAAATCTTGCAAATTTGCTCAGCAAAATAAAGCTTTTTTCCCTATAACTTCCGGTCCAGTCATGAAATCAAAACGAACTTCATGCCGTAAACGGATCTTAATAAAAGCCAAATGTAATAGGAAGAAAATCATGAAAGGGCTGCCAGCTATGACCATTTTTGTAATTTTTTGAAATTTCTTTACTGAGCGATTTTTCATTAGATTTGCAAATGGGAATGATCCCGCAATGAAAATTAACAACAAATATTAACAATTTAAAAATTTGAAAAGTTTTGAAGGTGGTAACTCTAAAATTTTTTTCACCCGTATAACTTTCAGCGCAGGGATTCAATCGAAACGAAATTTACTGGTTGAGTTTAACTTAACGTGAAGCAGATTTGGTATATATTTTGCTTTGCTGCTGACACAGCGTAACCAGCATTGGCAATTTTGGTAAATATTGCACCAACGGATGCTTCAAATAACGTACTCATAAGCAAAGTATTTGCAATAAAAATAAGGAATTAATTTTTAAATTTTCCGAGTTTTGAACATTTTTCGGATGGCAGCCTCAAACAACGTTTAACCGCTGAAACTTTCGATGAAATCCTCCGATGAGAACGAAATTCAAAGGATAAGTTGATTTAAGTATGAGCATGTCATGGTTAACTTATTGCTGCTTTGTTGGGAAAGTGTTGCCAGCACTGAACATTTTCATCATATATGTTATAGCTGAGTTTTGTTGCTTTGGATAAGGAGTGTTTGATATGATTCCACAAAAAAGTTTATTACGTCTTTCCACATTTTTTTGTCATTCAAAGACAATTTCTTCGAAAATTAGTTTTCTAGCGGTTCTGAAGCGCTGGTTTTTTTTTCATTGTATCCTATCTATTATTGGGCTCATTTCTTATTGAATTGATAATTCGTGTTTGTAGTGGATTTCTTTTTCATTTTTGCTTTAGTTAATTTTACTTTATTTTATTCTAACTACTTATATTTGTATGTTTTTATTTAATTTTTGTTATATTAATTTTTCATTGTATCCAATCTGTAATTGGGCAGTATGCCTGTTGTATTGAATACGGACTAAATAAATAAATAAACAACTAAATGAATAATTCAAAGATAGGAATGGACGCAGAAGTAACACCCACAAGGGATACATTGCTATTTTTATTTGACTAGCGGCGAAGGCAATTCACATAGAACTCGTCAATGATCCCATGATGACCACATTTCTCGCCGCGCTCAAACGTTTCATTGGAAGACGAAATCTTTGTCAGCACATTTACAGCAACTGTGGTACGAATTTTGCGGGAGCCGAGTCAGAATTGAAAAAAATAGCGACACGAAATCGAGAAGCTGCAGGATCTCAGAGTGGTTTTGAAATTACATGACATTTCAATCCACCAGCCTCACAACATTTTGGAGGCTTATGGGAAGCTGGTGTGAAGTTGATCAAACTAGATTTACGCCGTATATGCCACTCTAACATACGAAGAATTTTCAACAATACTAGTCCAAATCGAAGCCTGCCTGAATTCGCGACCGTTGTGTTCTCTCATCGATGACCCTATAGACATCAAAGTATTGACTCCAGCTCATTTTTTGATCGGAGATTCACTAGTTATGCCAGTGGAAGACGATTTGTCTGAAATAAATTTATCTCGACTAGACAGATGGCAGTTCTGTCCAAGATTAACGCAAACATATTGGAAACGCCGAAAAATTAAAAACTCGTAAGATTGCAACAAAGGCCTTCATGGCTCAAGCAAGAATTTCAACCAAAATAAGGGATTTATGTTTATTAAAAGAAGAGAATATACATCTTGGTAAATGGCCTCTCGCAAGAATCACCAATGTTAATACTGGAAAATATATGATAACACGAGTTGTTACGCTATTATCAAGAGGCAATCACCACAAACGTGCAATTAAAAAAATTGTATTGATGAAAGAAATGAAACACTACACAAAACATAGACGAAAATGGATATATATTGAAAAACAAAATGAATTACTATCCCAAAACAACGGGACGGGAAGGTAGCGGCGAATGAGCCAACCCGCCCGTCAACAAGTGCTACCTCCGGTGCCACGCAACCGGAGGCGGAGGAGCGTTGCGTGCCTCAGGCACGCAACGCTCCTCCGCCAAATCATCTCGGGCTTACGGAACTAGAAGGGCAGCCTTCAAAGTTCTGAGGAAATTTCAAAACGTCTCCCCTGACACAATGTCCGACAAGGACAAAAAGTCCCTTGAATGGGCAAAATCTTACACTGGGGAGCACCCGCTCCCTCTAAATCCTGCAGGTACAACTCAGAAACGACAGAGGTTGGCTGAGCAGAAGTACCAGGGCAGGCAGGACTGCAAAAAGCAGAAGACAACAACTAGCCCTTCAGGGATAACTCGGCCGTTTAATGAAATGGCCAAAGAGTGCCTTGTCTGGGCTGTTATTGATGCCAGCAAGGGAGATGGAATCATCTCCTCCGAAAACTGGCTCAAGATAAGGCAGGCTCTTTTCGTAGTCTGCTGTAAGCTGCAGAAGGCTAGCTCGGGTCCTCCACCTACGGTGAATGACGCGGGCTGGCACAAGGGAATCAGGCTGGTCGCGTGTGGAGACCAACGATCGGCCGATTTCTACAAGCAGGCTATCTCCGAGCTGGGGGAACTCTGGCCAGGCGCCAAGATTAAAGTGGTGTCCAAGGATGAGATCCCCAGTCGGCCAAGATGCAGGACATGGATTCCTGCTTTCCATTCGGATCCAGTGGAGGTCTTGGACATTATTCGGCTCTTCAACCCTGATCTTCCTACGGAGGATTGGAGGGTTGTGAAGATTGGTGAGCCGGTGGACAATCGGCGGGAAGCCCTCTTCGTCATCAACGACAAGGCGCTGCCGGCATTGGATGCTCGAAAGGGCATCATCAGGTACGGGGTCGAAAAACTGGCCCTACGTATCTATCGAAGCGACAGGCCAAAGAGCTCTGCTTCGGGAGATACGATACCTGCCAAGCCTGACCCAAAGATGGTGACCCAAACGACAGTGGAGCCACCTGAAAAAGGGTCTGATATCTCTCTGAGGGAGAAATCTGATGAGGAATCGGATTTGGAATCCCTCCTTGCCGATGGGGTTAGTGTCGGAACTGCCTCCGAGTTGGGTGGCTGCCTGGACCTCATGACTCTGGGCGCAGAGCAAGAGGCTGGGACGGCTTCTATGTCCGAGGGGGAGGACCTTGATCTAACCCTAATTAACTAGCTCATTAATGGTGAAGGTACTCCAAGTGAATCTTCACCATTCCATAGCAGCATCAGCTGCCCTGCTACTCCGCCCGTCTAGGACAGAGGAGGAGCTAATTCTCATCCAAGAACCATGGGTTGTTAACAACCGGGTTTGCGGGTTACGCACCAATGAATACAGACTGATAACACCTGACGGCTCTTGTAAGCCACGTGCCTGTATTCTTGTCAGGAAAACCATAAATATCCTTGTATTACATCACTTATGTGACAAGGATAACATGGCTGTTGCAGTGGAATGCGACCAAAGACCATGCTGGTTTGCTTCTTGCTATATGGCACATGATCATGGCACTAGCCCTCCCTGCGACATTGTCAGGGGGATCGTGGCTGAAGCCAGGAAAGCAAGTGTGCCGCTGATACTGGGAGCTGACGCTAACGCTCATAACGAAGTATGGGGTAGCTCCAATACAAATGGTCGAGGCGAGGAACTTCTTGATTTCATCCTTGCCCACGACCTCTTCATCGCCAACACTGGCAGCGAACCGACCTTCCTTACCTCAAACCGAAGGGAGGTGCTTGACGTTACCTTGATTAGTGGGCGGCACTCGCAACTTCTCCGTGACTGGAGGGTTCTACAGGAGTGTTCTTACTCTGATCACAGGTACATATCGTACAACGTGGCTGGCCGCAGCTCTGCCGAGCAGGTAGCCTTTATTAACAGAAAGAGGACGGACTGGAAGCTATTTAATTCTCTAATTCGATCCTCACTGGAAATTGTTCCTAAGAGCATTGACTGCTATCATGAACTGGATAAGGCAGTTGACACCCTTACTAGTTCTCTCAACTTCGCGTCTAGGGAAGCTTGTAAGCTACCCACGGGCAGGGGAAATCCCAAGCCCCTCTGGTGGAATAAGGAGATCAGTACCTTGCGAAGAGAATGTAGGAGGGAGTTCAATTGCTCAAAAAGATCTAATGACTGGTCGATGTATAAAACGAAGCTTAAGGCTTTTAAGTATGCCGTACGTAAGGCAAAGAGATCCTCATGGAGATCTTTCTGTGGTAACGTAGAGAGTCTCAGCGAGGCAAATCGCCTTCGTAAGGTCTTAAGCGCGACACCAAAAGCTATGGGGTGCATCATGAATCCTGAGGGCATTTGGACTAGTTCGAGCGCAGATACTCTCAAAGTACTGATAGACGCACACTTTCCGGGTAATCATTGCCCTCTAGAAGTGGCGTGTCAGAAGGAGCAAAATTACAGTTCAATCCCGCCGTTCAGAATATCAAATTCTCAACTGAGGTGGGCCATTAACTCATTTGAGCCGTTTAAGTCCCCGGGCCCTGATGGCGTCCTTGCGGCTGACATTCAGCAGTCCATGGAAGTATCGCTACCTTGGCTCAGGGAGATTTATAACGCTTGTCTACGCTTCTCGTATGTTCCCACCAGCTGGCGGGAATCCAGAGTGGTGTTTATTCCTAAAGCAGGAAAAGTTACGCATGTTAAGCCGAAGGACTATCGTCCAATAAGTCTTAACTCCGTCCTGCTAAAGATTTTGGAAAGGATAATTGATTACCATATTAAAAGATCAATCGATCCTATGCTGATCTCGCAGTCGCAGCATGCTTATACCAAAGGTAAGTCTGTTGAGACTGCTCTTCACGTCCTTATTGAGCAAGTAGAGAAATCTCAAGTAAGTCCTTATTGAGCAAGTAGAGAAAGGAATACACGCTTGCTGTCTTCCTGGACATCGAGGGGGCTTTCAACAACGTTAATTCTAACGCAATTGTTGAGGCTCTCTCGGTGCTGCATGTGGATGAACGGTTGATTGCTTTTATTGTGCAGCTTCTCAAAAGTAGAGTTGTAATCTCTACGCTGGGTAATGCCAGCGTAAGACGAGGAGTCAGCACGGGCACACCTCAGGGTGGAGTTCTCTCTCCCCTGCTGTGGAACATCAAGGTGAATACTCTTCTAAGGAAGCTGGACCGCGCCGGCTGCAAAGTGATTGCTTACGCAGACGACGTAGCTGTTTCAGTGTCGGGAAAGTATTTATCTACGCTATCGGAGAGGTTAAATAACTCTCTTGACATAATTTCGTGTTGGAGTCGTGAGTGCGGCTTGAATGTGAATCCTAATAAAACGGAGCTAGTGCTGTTTACAAGGAGGTACAAAGTTCCTGATTTTGAGTTACCCAAATTGAATGGGGTCTCCATTAACTTGAGCCAGAAGGTTAAATACTTAGGGCTGATCCTTGTCTCAAAGTTACTATGGACGTACAATGTGGCAGAAAGAGCTCGGAAGGCTTTCAACGCACTTTACTGTTGCAAAAGGGCCATAGGGGCGAGTTGGGGATTGCAGCCTCGTACTGTTGCTTGGCTTTACACTGCTGTGGTGGAACCAATTCTGTTGTTTGGGGTGGCGTTCTGGTGGCAGGCTGCTCTTAAGGCTACCTGCAAACGGCAGCTTGAAAAAGTGCGAAGAATGGCTGCACTACAGGTAACGGGAGCGCTCCGCTCCACTCCTACTAAGGCACTGTTTGTGCTGCTACATTGGCTGCCAACCAACCTACTGATCTCACAGCAAGCTAATCTTGCTGCTGTGAGACTAAATTGTATCTCAGCATGGAATAGGACAGAGTTCGGTCATGCAAGGATCTTGGCCGAGGGAGTACCCGCACCAGCGGTTGTTGACTACATCGCCCCTCAATGCATACTGGATTTGGAATTTACAACTCGCATTCCATGCAGGGAGGAATGGTGTGATGGTATCACCCTTGATAATGGGCTTATCCATGTGTACACTGACGGCTCAAAGCTAAACAATAGAGTTGGGAGTGGTGTATACTCAGATGAGCTGAATCTCAAGCTGTCCCTCCGTCTACCAGACCACTGTAGTGTCTTTCCGGCGGAGGTGGTGGCTATTTATCAGGCAGTCGACTGGCTTCTGTGTAATCGAATATTCGGGGTCAATATTGGTATTTTCACAGATAGCCAAGCGGCTATTAAGTCCCTTGCTGGTCCTTGTACAATGTCCAAGATTGTTGCTGAATGCCGTGCATCTCTTAGGGAGATGTCGAGACATTCGGTTGTTCAATTGATGTGGGTACCTGGACATAGGGGTTTTCAGGGCAACTGTGAGGCCGATGAGCTAGCAAGGCTTGGAACTTTGCTACCTGAGGTCTCTTGCTCCTTTTCAATAGGTATACCGATGACATCGGTCAAACTGGCCATAAGGCAAAAATATCTTGAGGACGCTAAGAAGTCCTGGGCAGATGAATCTTCCTGTGTGATAACAAGGCAGTCCTGGGTATCCATGGATGCGTATCGCACCAGGCAGCTTTTAGGCTTAACTCGAAGCGCCCTTCGTTGCACTGTGGGCGTTCTAACGGGCCACTGCCTCATAGGACGGCATGCACAACGTTTGGGCGTAGAGTTTAATGACTTCTGTCGGAGCTGTGGCTCTGAGGATGAGGAGGAAACCGTCCTTCACCTCATGTGCCAGTGTCCGGCTTTGGCAAGGAGAAGACTGGCGGCACTTGGTGCACCCTTTCTCTCAAACCTAACGGAACTGTCCCTGGTAGAGCTAAAGGGGATAGTCCGGTTTCTCAAAGGAAGCAAATGGTTTCCTGACTTTAGTGAGTAGAAGAGAGTCACTAAAATATTGTGGTATCACAACGGGCCTCTCCTGTGCCTATGTGTGCTGGTCGTCAGGCCTCTGAAGATCGGCAGCCACGTTAACCTAACCTAACCTATCCCAAAACAATATAGCACTCTACCCTTTCTTCTTTATCACTAGTCATTAGTTCCTATCCTAAGTACATACCACACAAATGCCACAAATGAAACATCTAAGACGATCAGAGAACGATCGAATTAGCAAACCTGAAAATGCAATCGGGTTGAACCAAGACTTTTGCTGCCTCTATGATTGATGGTAAAAAAACAATGCTAATATTTTCTTGTGTGTGTTATGTGCCTGTACGGAGTAAATGCCACATTTAACATTAACATCTTTACTCTTTCGGTTTGAAATCGGTGTCTGGCGCCTGGGAGTCCAATTGTTCTCGAATTCTGATAAGCCAACCATACATGGCATATGAAGCAACAATAACAAACTTGATAATCAAATAACAAATTAAGGTGTTTGTTACACTTAACATACCTTGATATCAACTGACGGATCGATTGCCATTATGACATCGCGCAACAAGGAATGTACTCAGCTAATTTAGAATATGAAGGATGTATCTTAAATGTAAAATATTGCAAACAATGCAAATGTAATGTTATTGGAAATGTTAAATGTTAAATTTACCAAAATTTTCATCTGGTGTTTTTCAAGTTTTTTGTTAATAGTACAGTTTCTTGTCGAATTTGAATTTGATCGGTCGTTTTGAAGTCACAAAAGTTTGAAATAGGTTTGAAATTGTTGTTTGAAAATTGAATTGATTTGATTGAATTGAATTGAATTTTCGGAACAGAATCAGACTAAAATCATTTGAAATTGAACAAAACCGGAGTTTGAAATCAAATCGATATCGTACACTTTATTTCAAATATATATACATAAAACCGGAAGTTTAGTTTATTATAATGTTTTATTTATGCACATATGTACATGGGTGCAAGCAATTAAAATGTTCATCTATAGTTTTTTTTCTAATTTATTCTTATGATCCAATTTCTTCAAATATTATTTTCTAATAATTTATTTTTATTTGGCCATGATATTGGATTATAAAATTAGTTTCAAACGAATTGAAATTCAATCAGCATAATGGATGTTACGATAATATGATCAAAAGACATTCTTTTTAGTCGTTTACAAATCAATTACAATATAATATTACTTTACAAAAAAACAAGTTATAATTATAATGGCGTTGTTCCAAATTCGAACCTACGACGTAACCACGAAGTCGCTGATTCGAAACATTGGTTTCTTTGTAGGCGCAACCTTAGGAATGGAGACGTATCCACGCCCAAAATGTTCAATAAATGGTTAATTGGGAAGTAATAATACTGATTGATCCAAGCTGCTGATTCGAAACATAATGCGTAAAGAACTAAAAATAAAAATTGAAAATTTACACTAGACCTGATTTTACTGCACATATATTCAGCTGTTAAAAAACGTCTTTCGGGCTCTACAAATGTTGATGGGATCGTAAGCATGTAATCATGCGCCAGTTGTAATAATGAGCGCTCATTGATTTTGTTGATTTAATGTTTATTCGTTTAATGTTTACGAGTTTAATGTTTACTCGTTTAACCGAAACATATTTTTTTTTCCTACATATTCAACATTTCTTTAAGAGCAAATTATTTCCAAGATAAAAAAAAAACCCGAGCGTATCAGAACCGCTAGAAACACTAATGTTCAAAGAACAGTAGAGGATTTGTGCAGATTTTGAGTGTGTATTCTACCACTGGCTACTTCTCTTAGTTAAGATCAAAACACCCTAAGTAGTAATAGAATCGAAATTTATTTTAATTTCGGTTCCAGCGATAGAAAGGTGTTTAGGGTTGTCATCCAAATTATGTGCAGATCTTAGATAACTTAAACATTGGTAGGGTTTACAGCGGCTGGACCAAATGTGACCTGAACTATAGCGCGGGACTTAGTGAATTTATTCCTAAGGTGTTAACATTGACCTGACCTAAAATTTGTTCGGGTTAAATTCAGCTGTCATTTAGTTTATTTTAGCTCATACACTGTAATTATCTTAAATTCAACGTACATATATTATTAATAGTCACTCAAAAATCAAGGGCTTGGTCGGGTGTGTTAACTGCCCAGCAAACCAAATGCATAGTTATTAATTCATAAAAGAGTCATATTTTACGAATGTCTTTGTCGTTAACGAGCTCGCAAATGAATTGGAAACTATTCATTGGTCCTACTAAAATGGCCATCCGAGAAGAATCATTTTTAACGATTCGTAAATGAGTTAGAAAAAATGTGGTTTAAGCGAGTACATATCACTTATATACTCGTTAAAAGTGATACTTTTATGAATTATTAGCGATAGTTTTAACGAATTCCAATATATTAGCTTTTTACGAAATGAAAATGAGTTAAAACTATTTACTCATAGTAGAGTAAATTTGAAAGACTGGAAGAATAAAGCAATATAGGCTGCTAAAGACGAATATAAAACATCGTTATATAAGAACAATGTTCAGCACAGACGAATTCACAGCACAGTCGAAAACTAAACTGAAATTTTGTTTGGGGTACCGCGACCAGCAAACTAGGGGAAAAATCGATGTAAAATCTGCTAAATGAGCCGCATAGGCCATAGGGCACATACACATGGTTTGCATTATTTATTGCATCAGTCATCTTAATTAAAATTATTGCTGCGTATCGTTTTACGAACAGGCTCGGTTTCATATGAGGGATATGAATGTCCAGAAACTATCGTTTTTAGTGAACGCTCACTAAATTGTTTGCTGAGAGCAATATAATCGACGACTTATTTTAGATCAGGTCGCTTGAAATCGTTGTACTGACCTAACGCTTGGATCGGGTACTGGGTGTTTATAGCATGGACTAAGTAATTTAGGTGAAATTTGGTGTATAGTCCGCGGACTAAACGTCTGCTGTATTTATTTTCTTTACTTATTTGTAAATGTTTATGTACACATTTATTGGTACGGAAATAACTAAAATGCCTCGTGCTGGCAACCCTTTGCTGGCACCGAATCCAAAAATATGCTACATTTACCTGACGTTAAAGTCAATCTACTCTGCGAATTTCGTATCGATTCGATGACTGCATTGGAAGTTATAAGGATACAAAGAAATTCAGGGCAACCACCCGTAAAAGTTTTCAAATTTTCTAGATCGTAACATTTGTAGTTTATTTTCACTACTAGATCACTATGCTGTGAACATTTTATGATAAAATCGCTTTCTAAAAATATGCCGAAAAAAAACAAAACCAACCATAGCTGGCAGCCCTATCATTGTTTTTCCAACTATATGTCTGCTGAGTATTGTCTACAATGAATTAAATTTGTCATATGAATTTCGTTATGATTCCATGACCGCACTGGAAGCTAAGGCAAAGAGGTTTATTTAAGAATTTTCAAAATTTGAGACATTAAAATTACCATAGCTGGTAGCTCCAACCGAATTTTTCAATCAAATTTCCATCAAAGGTGGCTTAAAGTAGGGTTCCGTTACTGTCTGAACTTCGCCAACATCTGGTGATTGAATCAGAATTTATAGGGCCAAAAACTATTATTTTTCTTAGTAATTTTTCAAGATGGCACCACTGGCACGGAACTGCCTAAATTTCAAAATCACTTCTGTCAAACCTGGTCCTACTTAAGGCCAATACATTCTGTAAATTTCAACTGCATCTGATTATCGGGTCGTGAGTTCCCGTGAACAGAAGTCTTTGATGCTTAAAATATAGGCAAATTGGAGAAAGGTTGCCGTTCTTGCCCGTTTTAAAATTTCAAAGGCTTACTTTGGCTATGTAGACAAAGCATAAGGTTTATGTATGAGTTGCATTTCTTCCAAAAAGCGACAATTTTTCAGGAGAGGCGATTATTTGAAGGTTGTCACTTTCAACACCTGCACAAGCTACAGGGTTTTAACACGCTCTTCAAAAGCAACACAAATTCACAAATTAACAATATGAATATGTCCTGAAAGTTTCATAATGATTTGATAGCTCTGTCAAAAGTTATCGCAATTTAAAAATTTTCAAATTTCCCGGTTCTCTTTTTAGAAACCTAGCGCACACATGGAGTTACAAAATTCCAAAACAGAATCCGATTCACATTTAAAACACGTTCAACGCATTTACCCATTTCACGAAAACTATTTGTTGATGTATAATAGGTATATTAAAAATATCACTACAATGATCGCCGGCGCCAAAGGGGTAAAGATAATTGTCATTTGGTGTGACTTAGACCTATTCTGCATATACACAAATGTATCCTGAAAGTTTCAGCTCAATCGAATGACGCGTCCCGAGACACTGAATTTTTGTGATAGTTAGTGATATATATATATATATATATTTATATATATATATATATATATATATATATATATATATATATATATATAATATATATATATATATATATATATATATTTATATTTATATTTATATATATATATATATATATATATATATATATATATATATATATATTGTATATATATATATATATATATATATATATATATATATATATATATATATATATATATATATATATATAATATATATATATATATATATATATATATATTGTATATATATATATATATATATATATATATATATATATATATATATATATATATATATATATATATATATATATATATATATATATATATATATATATATATATATATATATATATATATATATATATATATATATATTACAAATATATGTAAATCATAATCATCATCATCGGGGCACTACAGCCCGAATCGAGCCT
Organism: Nemotelus nigrinus; assembly: GCA_947369275.1. Lineage (NCBI taxonomy): Eukaryota > Metazoa > Arthropoda > Insecta > Diptera > Stratiomyidae > Nemotelus > Nemotelus nigrinus. The sequence continues at coordinate 152,582,293 of OX376372.1, forward strand.
TAGCCTCCTTAGTACTGCGCCTCCATTCGTCTCGGTTCAGTGACCGCGTCCTCCAGTTCGGTGCTCCCAAAAGTGACCTGCTGTCAGCATCTACCGAGTCCTCCCATCGCTTGCGCGGCTTACCGACTGGCCTGGCTCCTCTCGCTCGCCCCTTGAGAGATCTTTTGGGGACTCGATTGTCGCTCATTCGTTCGACGGGGCTGGCCACGTTTTGTACTTGTAGTTTTTGGAATCGTATGACGGTAGAGACTTCGGGCTCGTCATACATGGTATACAGCTCGTTGTTGTATCGGATTCGCCATCCATCTTCTTCCCGTATTGGACCGAGGATCCTTCGCAATACCCTTCTCTCAAACGTATTTAAGGCTTTTTCAGATGCCTGGGTTCACTTCCGTAGCATAGAACAGGTCTAATAATTGTTTTATAGATGCGGAGCTTCGTATTTCTGTGTACGCATCGAGATTTTAAAGTGGGAAGCACAGAAAAGAATGTCTTATTGGCTAATTGAATCCGTCGTTTGATTTCGTCAAGCTCATTCCCATCCTTCGAGAGGTTTGTCGTACGCTTGTTTGAAGTCGACGAATATTTGATGGACATCAATGTTGAATTCCCAGCATTTTTCCAAAATTTGTTTGACCGTAAATATTTGGTCAGTTGTCGATCTTCCACGTCTGAAACCACCTTGATATTCACCAAGAATTTTGTCAGCGTGATGGAAAATTCTTAACTCTAAAATTTTTATCAAGAGCTTGTACGACGTACAAAGTAGTGATATGCCCCTGAAGTTTTCGCATAGGAGTTTATCTCCTTTCTTGTGAATGGGACATATAACACTTTTTCGCCACTCATCCGGCATCATTTCTTGTTGCCATATGCCTGTCACCAATCCATGGATAGCCCTTAAAACGGAAATCCCGCCTGTCTTCAGGAGCTCCGCGGGGATCCCATCAATGCCCGGTGCTTTGTTGGGTTTCAAGCGGTCCATGGCCTGTCGGGCTTCATCCAGTGTAGGGGGGGTGAGATGAGGCACTGTCAAGGTATGTGCCAATTAATGATGGCGATTCGTCGGGGGCGGGGACATTTCCGTTCAGTAATTGCTGGAAATAGGACGCCTATCTTTCCTTCACTTGTTCTGAGCCATTTATGATGCTTCCATCGGCAGCCCTACATAGGCTAGTTCGTGGTTTAAAGCCTTGCTTTAAGTGTTTCACTACTTTGTACGCTTGTCGAGTGTTGTTAGCCATAAAGTTGTCATTCATCTTATTCAGCATGGTGTCAAAATGCTTTCGTTTCTTACGTCTAATTATTCTATTAGCTACTCTCCGAAGATCATCATATTTTTCTTTCTTGGCTCTAGTCGGTCGTTCAATGTGGATTTTGTAGGTCGCATTCTTTTCACCCAACGCGGCTTGACATTCCTCGTCGAACCATTCATTTCTGCGTTGCCGGCTGTATATCCCACTACTTTTTCGGCTGCTGCGTTCACTGCGCTTTTAATAGTAGTCCAAACATCGTTGATAGACGTGGTGTTAGGCGTGGAAGCTAGTTCCATTTCCACAGCAGATCTATATTCGGCTTCCATCGTCTTGTTTCGAAGCTTGTCGGCATCGAACTTGCATCTTGAGCTTACTCTGGCCTCATACGACAGTGATATTCGACATCGATATCGAGTCTTGACTAAGTAGTGGTCGGAGTCGCAGTTGGCTCCACGGAAGGTTCGCACATCTATAATACTGGAGGCCCACCTTTTCTGAATCAGAATATGATCAATCTGATTAAAAGTGTGGCCGTCGGGGGATGCCCATGTCCTTTTATGGATGTCACGATGCGGGAAGCACGTGGAGCCTACAACGAGATTTCTGCTACTCGCAATGCCGACCAGTCGTTGTCCATTGCCGTTGCATAGGTCGTGAAGACTAAATTGGCCGGTGGTTCCGCGGTGTGTTTCCTCCTTTCCAACCTTTACGTTGAAGTCGCCCAGCAGGATTTTAACATCATTTGATGGTACCTTTCCAGAAGGTTATAAAAATTATCTTTCACTGCCTCATCCTTATCTTCAGTAGGGGCATGAACGTTAATGAGCCAAACGCACACAATCTTTCGTTGACAGGCTTGAAGTCGATTACTAGCGGTTTCATGTTTTTGTTCACGATAAAGGCCACTCCAAATTCGTGACTTCCCGATGACTTCCCGCTTTTGAAGATTGTGTACGAGCTCATGTTCATAATCTCGGCACCAAACAGTTTCGTTTCCTAGACAGCGAGAATGTTTATTCAGTCAAATGGTAGCATATGCCATGGGGGCTTCATCGGGTGTTGGTTACCGAAGAAGCAATTGAAATCCCGAGAAATGCCTGCTGGAAACAACATCTACAGCTCTTCTACTGAATCCTACCTTCGACCTTCCCGAAGATGTGATTTCACAATTTCACATCGGGTGGCTGCCGGGAGCCTTCATGACATTTCAGATCATGAATGTTACCAACGAAGGAGGGTGAGGGCGAGTTTCCCGCGCCTTAAATCGGGAACATTAACCAGACTGGCCCTCCAGGTTGGGGGTTGGGCAATGGGCCAATAACCCATTCCCCTAAAACTTCACTTATTCAAGAACCTGATACTTTGCCTCGGATACTTGGATTGGATCAACGGAAACGACCACGCAAACGAAATATGAACTACTCTATTGGAACCTGGAACGTGCGAACCCTGTACAGACCGGGGGCCATCAAAGCCCTCCTGGAACAGGTCACTCACTACAATATATATATATATATATATATATATATATATATATATATATATATATATATATATATATATATATATATATATATATATATATATATATATATATATATATATATATATATATATATATATATATATATATTTAGAGATATGAATTTTCGGCCAACTCGATTGTGTTGCTAATGTTCTTCGAACATTTGTAAAAACTCTAGCGCACCTGAACTGCTACAAATACTAATGTTCGATGAACAATAGAAAAATCTTGCAGATTTTGAGTGCATATTCTACCAAACGAGCTTAAACCTGTTTCGATCTCACCAATGCATTTAAACTTATAGGGTGAACAGGTTTTCAGGCTTGCCACTGGCATGAATTTCAAGATTTAGTAAAGTCAAACACTACAAAACTTTGAAAGTAGCATCTTGTGTGACAAAAATGAAGAAAATGCTCAGTGTTTACAACACTTTACTAGTACTGCAACTAAAAGTCTCGCACAACTGCCTCACGTCAAAATCAAATTATCCTTCTAATCTCGATTTTATCCGGTAACTTCGTCGAAAGTTACAAGGATAGAAAAATGTTTGGGATAAATATCCGAAAAATTTCCAGAACTTAGAAAATTTAAACATTGGTAAGTTATTTTCATTGCAAATGTTCGTGGTATGAATACTTAATGTAAGCTTTTATTGATACGCAAATAGCCAAAAAAGCTTCGCGCTGGCAACCCTTTGCTAGCATTAAAGCCAATTATGTGTCACGCCTGCCTCTCATTTAAATCAACCTTCTCTGCGAATTTCGTTCCGATTCGATAGCTGCATAGGAAGTTATAGAGATACAAAAAAATTTAGGACTATCACCCTCAAAAAATTCAAATTTTCGAAATGTTAATTTTCGTTGTTGATTGTCACTAAAACATCAAAAAAGTTTTCTAAATCCAAGACACCAAAATTACCATAGCTGGTAGCTCCAACCAAATTTCTACCACACGTGGTTTAAAGTATGGTTCATGAAAATGTGTTCCCCGAATCAGAATTTATAGGGCAAAAAGCTGTTTTATTTCTTTGTAATTTTTCAATATGATACCACTGGCACACAGTGGCTTCTATCGGACATGGTTCTATTTAATACCAATACACTCTGTGAATTTCAGATATATCTGATTATTGGGTCGTTAGTTCTCGTGAACAGAAGTTTAGGATGCTTAAAATATAGATAAATTGGAGGAGGGTTACCGTTCCTGTTCGATGTGAAATTCAAAAAGCTTTGCTTTGTTTGCATAAACAAAGCATAAGATTTTTATACAAGCGGTTTTATTATAAGAGACGAAAATTTTTCAGAAGAGTCGGTGATTTGAAGGTTTTCACTTTCAATGCCTGCCGTTTTTCACTTTCAATACCTGCCGTTCACTTTCAGTACCTGCTTTCAATACCTGCAGGGTTGGTAGCACGTACAACTTGATAGCACCAATATGTCCTTTCAGTTTCGTAATGATTTGATAATCCAGTCAAAAGATATCGCAATTCAAAGTTTAGTATAAAATAAAAAATAATATATATATATATATATATATATATATATATATATATATATATATATATATATATATATATATAAATATATATATGTATATATATATATATATATATATATATATATATATATATATATATATATATATATATATATATATATATATATATATATATATATATATATATATATATATATATATAAATATATATATATACAGTGGCGTGCATGAACAATTTGCACCGGGTAGGCAGTCACATAATCTTAGAAGTAAACATAACAGTCAAACGAAAAATTAGAATTTAATTCAAAATATTTTGTATTGAAAATGTTTTTTTAAATTTTAAATATTTGTATTTATGATATTCTTAGTTATTCTTAGTCTAACTTAAAGTTCAATTAACAAAAAAAATTTCACTATTTATGCCTGGTGCTTCTTTTGGTGTTATTTTTTTTATATTTTTCCAGCCCAACGTTTATTTATTATGCACTAATGGTATTACTTAGCATGTACCGCAGCTACACCGATTTTCCATGTATTTTATTTTCTTGCCCAATATTTACATTTCGAGGATAATCTGCTGTCTGCTTCAGTGTCTATCGGTCTTTGAGAAATCTACATATTCAGTGTCATTCCACATATTTTTTGTGCTTGCGAATATAATACACGGTAAACAAAAAAAAAACGGTTAGTGTGCTTGCAGGCATTCAGTCAAGTAAATTTATCATCATACTTGTGATTAAACTGATGAATAGCATTCCCTTGTTTTAGTTAAATCTAACTATGGCGTCATTTGGCCTGCTGAGACAATTCGATATTTGTTTCCGAATGAAAGGATTAAGAGCCTAAACTCCATCAACTTTGATGCGCACACGCTTTCACACAAACGACACACTGATGCTGAAAACTCTGAGTTTTAGTACACTTCATTTATTTGTTGATTTAATTTTCTCAATGAATAATACCTTTTATTATATTATAACCGTTGTCACGCAGTGCAAATACGCTCTACTCAAGAACTAATGAGACAGCAATGTTACTCAAAACTTTAAAGGTATGGCTGTCATTTTAAAAAATTGGCAAACATTGCCCAAATTTTGGTACTTAAAGTAGAATTCGAATCGAAATCGAAATTGTAAATCTCGAGAAAAAATGGGCGACTTTTTTATTTATAATCAAGGAAACTATAATTTTTAAAATTTCTTATCTGAGACTATGTACAAAAATAATACTAACACTTGACTAATATACAAAGCTAACACTTACAATTTATATCATAAATAGATTTATATTATACAAGTATTTCTGCTGGCAACTCCCTCGCATAATGAAAACTTTGCCTGTGCAGTGTGGCTGTTCACTTGTCAGCACCGTCGTGCACTTGTGCTGCATAGCTGCAAATTACTTCCCCTTTCACAGCGAGCGTTGATGTCATGAAGCGATGGTATCATTTCTCCTGAAATTCATGAAGGCAGGCAACTTATGTAGACTCGCGTCGCTTTGCGAAAAAAATTAAAAATCACCAGAATTACTTTCAACAATGAACTTTATTTCTTCGTCCGACGATCGTATAATTACAACTCAACTTAATTTTACCTTGTTTGCCTCTTTTATCAATTTGCAAAAACTTAACCTAAGCAAAATTTGGAATTGACAATTTTGTATATTTAATTTCATGAGCTAAGCAATCACCGAGTTCAATTGGACGCGTAAGTTAATAGGTCATATTCCACCTGACAACAAATATGCTTATTACGCGAGAAATTATTATTCGCGACCGGAAATTTGTCCATACAAATATGCTGATATACAATTACACGGATCGATCGAAGAATTTGTTGTTTCCAGGTAAAAAATCGTACGCAAGCATTAATTGAAATTGCAGGTAAAGGGAGAAGGGGTAATGTGATAACTCTTCCCGCCTTAAAATCTGTGTCCCACAGATTAGAATGGTAGTTTGATGTGTTCCGGGTAAGTATGAAAAATATTAGGTTGTGCGATTTGAAACTCATTTTTGCGGTAGTAAAACAAATATAGAACGAAGCAAGCCAAACATATTATTAAAATAATAATTATTATGTCGGAAGAGACGGAAAAAATATTATTCTGGAAAATATTGTCTAATTTCTGTAGATTTTTCAAATGAAGTTTGTGTAAGTATTCGAGATTAGGTTTAAGACTTTTTTCAGTTAAATTATTACTTAATACAGGAGGTAAAAAATAGAACTTCCTCGTTTCCAAACTAGTAAACACTGCATCATTAATCTGAATTGTATCATTTTGGATGTTAATTAGAAAAGTACCATTTAAAATCTTGGTTTTGTTCCTATGGAGAAGTCTACCATTAAAGTTTGTTACATAAACTGAGCTATTGTCGATCACTTCAATTAAAGGTTTGTCGTAAAATACATAGTCACATTTTGCATTGCTTTCCTCTAAAATTTGCGTAAGGCAATCTTCTGAATTGAGTTTTTGAAGCTTTTGCTGTTGGCAAAGTGTTACGTCTCCGATCCTGGGGCAACCTTCTTTTAGAATACCGTACTTTAATTTCCGGGCCAAGAACAACTCAGAATAACTAATATGGACCATTTTATTGTGCTTTATAGTGGGACGGATAAGAACATGATTATATTCGGTTGTCTCCGTTGTTGGAAGGCAAACGACATAGAGGAGGATTGAATCTTTTATTAAGACCTTCGGTTCCGCGAATTCGATGGCTTCTATTTCATTTTTATATGGAAGAGTTTCGGTTTGGGATATAATTGAATTAATCTCCGAGCTATCAAGCAATTTAGAATTAACAATACCTTGTTTAGCCAGTTGACAGGCCACAACTATCTCGTCGACTTCATCTTTGAGGATAATCATTTTATTGAAGAGCATTTGTTCGAATTTATCATTATTGTGAATATTAATGTCTGCAACTATTCTGTTATAACTATCTAAAATTTCAGAAGATACTTTCGTTATACGTTGATTAAATTTATATTGTTCGTTGTTATTCTGAATGATACTGTTCTGACTTTTCACGATGGCATCCCAGTCGGTTGCATCTGGGTTTCCAGCAACCCATTTCCAGGCTGAGCCTATCCAGTTAATTGCTCGTTTGGATCTATTTGGCTTTCCGCTTTGTAGTTGTCCGAGTAATCCCGAGATTAAGGACAATTGATGGTGAAGTTGCGGGAATAAAATGCTTGATCTGTTTACTCGATCACGGACTATTGATCCTAGGTTGCTTAGTACTTGCTCATATTGGTGTAAATCGATAGCGTGGATGATTTTAAAGTTGCCGTTTACAATCTTGCCTATTCCTTGCTTGGTTGTCATGACGGGGCCGTGATATTGGTATATGTCCACTGAAGCATGTGCGCTCCATAGGATCATCCTGAAATAGAGGAGATGTTCTTGAGGTGGGATTTGTGAACTTTTTTACCGGTATTAGTAGTGACCGGTATTAGTGTTATTTTTGGCGATGATTTCCTTCTTATATAGAGGTTTATGCTTGGCCTTAATTTGCTTGTTAACTTTAGAAACTACATCACCGGGCTTATAATCTTTGGGAGCCGACCGTTTGGTATTATGTTTTTTCAGTACTTTTTCTTGATTTCGCAAAATTTCGTATTTAAGGTTTTGGTTAAGTTTTGTTTTAAAGTCATGTAGGTTTTGGTAATTAACTCTTTCGGACCGGTTCAAAAATATATATGTACTGGTTTTCTCTTTGTTACGGAATGAAAAGTATTATTGTACCTGTCGACGGCTATATTCGCCACTTCATTGGGAGAAAGATTAGGATATTCTTTCGACAAGCATCTCACGATTTCCAGTATTGTTGAGTGAAGTCTCTCAATTGTTCCATTAACCTCACTTTTTTGCGGCGGTGTTAAATATACTTCGATACCCAGTTCTTGGAGGAGATTGTGAATTATGGGGCTTATAAAACCCCCTTCGTTGTCTGATACTAAGGTTTGAGGAATAGAAAAATAATGTAAAACTTTGAGGATTTTTTGTCTCAGGTGCAAAGCAGATTTGTTTTTTATGCGAAAAAATTTAGCAAATTTGCTAAATTTATCGATGCAGGTTATATATTTTTCACCCATTATATCCCAAATATCCACGTGCAATATTTGCGTTGGAAACTCGGGACACGGTGTTTCCTGTAACTCAGGTTTCTGTGGGTGTCGATCATATTTATTAAGGTTACATGTTTCGCAGTTAGCAGTATATTTTTTTACCAGACTATTCATTTTAGGAAAATAGTACCTCTCCAAAATTTGTTCCTTATTTTCCCGATGGTTTCTATGTGCTCTGTGATGTTCTTTTTTTATTATTTTGAGTTTATTTTCCTCGTTGGCTATATCATCGACGACACGCTGCGTAATTCGAATTCGAAATTTTGAAAGGTGTTCCTTATAGACTTCTTGGAGCATCTGTAGAAACTTCTCAGGTATTTTGACTCCATTGGTGACATTCGGGTTTAGATTTTCTTTCAATACCTTCAATAGACTATGCTTGTTTATTTCTCGCAAACGTAAATAATGCCGATTGTACCCTGGGTGTGGTTGTTCGTATGCGGTTATTTCCTGGCCTTCGGAAAGGATTATCTGGTTTTTAAAAACATTCAGCGGAGCTTTGCAATGCGGAATAAGGTCGGTGTTGTCCTCGTCTGCGCTGTGTACTGTCCCGGAGCTGGAAGTGAGCGCATTTAGTTCGAGTGGCAATCTGGAAAGGGCATCTGCGACAACTTTCGTCTTGCCTGGTTTGTACGTTAATTCATAGTTGGATTCCTCCAACTTAGCTTTCATTCGTTTAAGTTTTGCATTGTGGTTGGCATTACTGAGCGCGAAGGTTAATGGTTGATGATCGGTCAAAATTTTAATTTTTTTGGCTCCATAAAGGTAGGTTCGTAGCTTATCGAGTGCCCAAGTGATGGCTAACAGCTCCTTCTCATTCGTAGCGTACCCTTCTTCAGTGACATTTAACTATCTTGAGATGTAAATAATTAGTTTATCTTTCCCGATTTCACCTTGCGAAAGTACTGCTCCAATCGCATAATTGGAGGCATCTGTCGCTAATATGAAGGGTTTCTCAAAGTCAGGAAAGGTTAAAATTTCGGATGATGTGAGCAACTGCTTCAGGTCATTAAAAGCTTCAAGTTCTGATTCGCCCAATTCGATACTCTTACGCTTTGAATGATTGGCACTGATTTGCGCATTATCACCGCGAGTTAAATTAGTTAGCGGCTTTGCAATTTTCGCAAAGTCCTTAATAAATTTCCTATAATATGATGCCATACCTAGGAATGTCTTCAGATCTTTTAGATTGGTTGGAGGTTTCATTTTATTTATTGCAGATACTTTCTCCGGGTCGGGTAAGATACCATTTTCTGATATAATATATCCCAAAAATTTTACTTGGGATTTAAAAAATGCAGACTTTTCAGCGTTAACTTTTAGATTTGAATTTCGCAGCTGAGTAAGAACCGTCTGAATATTCTTTAAATGGTCTTCCTCATTCTCACCTAGAATGATTATATCATCGATATAAACATAGCAGATTTTTCCAATGAATGGTTTTAATACGTCATCTATCATTCTTTGGAAGATGGCTGGGGCATTCTTGAGACCAAATGGTAGCCTCGTAAATTCGTATTTACCATTTGCCGTTGAAAACGCCGTTTTTGGTATATCTTTTTCCCTCATTTTAATTTGGTGAAAACCAGAAGTCAAATCAAAAGTCGTGAAGAATTTAGATTTGCCAAAACTGGCCAAGGTGTTGGTTATGTCGGGAATTGGGTAAGTATCAGAAATAGTTACGGCATTGAGTCTTTTAAAATCTACGACAAGCCGGTATTGTTTTTCACCTGATGAACTAGGTTTTTTGGGTACAATCCAGATTGGGGAATCGTATGGACTCTTGGATGGACGGATAATTCCATCCTCAAGCATTTTGGCTATCTGCCTTTCCACCTCTTCCCTCAAGTTTACTGGATATGGATACGATTTTACGTAAACAGGCTCTGCAGTTGAAGTTCTTATCTCGGCTCTAACAGCAGTTTCTACGATTTCGTTATCAGTTACTGGGCCAAAAATATTATCATAGTTAGTAAGAATATTTCGCAATTTACGCTTGGTTTCATCGTTTAAGTGATCGTCTTTGATAATCAAACTATAAACTTGCCTAGATTGTTTCGCTTTTAACGGAATTTTGATATTTGGGTAAATTTCAAGGATGTTGTTCTTCCTATCGATGACTGCATCCAATTGTTTTAGGGTATCATCACCAATTATTCCGTCAAACGAAGTTAAACCCGGTAAGATATAAAAGTCTAAAACCGTGTCATTGCCTACAGATTTGAAAAATTTACCTCTAACCTTTTGAGTGATTTTAATTTTTTCTGCAGCTGATTGGATGGTGAAAGGAGATTCTACAGGTTCAGCATTGAAGCCGATCTTGGGGGATACGAAGTTCTTGTTCGCGCCGGTGTCAATCAAAAACTTCAGAAACTCACCGTCACGATTGCGATACTCTAAGTATGGTACGCTACTGAGGCGTCCATCATAAAATTTAGATGATTGTTGGCTTCCGAACTATCACTACTTGCATCAAAGTGATCAACATAAGCCTCGTCGGACTGCACTTGAGATTCTAAATCTTGATAATGTTCAAAAGAGTCGACATATGATGTATCTGGTTCATCTTGTATCTCCAAATTATACAGTCTTTGTAACTTCTTAGGGTAGACTGCAGATTCATTGGAACGTTTTACTGGCTGGACGTAAGAAGGTCTATTTTGGTAATCTACCTGTTTAGTTTGGATTGATTTATCGACTTCCATTGGAATTGGAGGCTTAGGTTGTACCGGTCTAGGAGGAGGAGAACTTTGCGTGGCAGGTTGGATATTTCTCTGGATGTTGTATGCTTGGTTTCTCAGAGGTAGGCTCAATGGGTGATAGGTAGGAGAGATTTTGGATCTATTTGGATCAATTCTGGAGTTGAAAAATTGGTTGATGGGAGCTGTAATTGTGTTACCATAACTTCTTTGGTGAATTTGGAAATTCCTAAAGTTAAGATTTTGAAAATAAAAGCACGAGGCATATGCTTCCGGTAGTGTTTGGGGTTTCTGCACAATAAGCATACGAGATAAATCTCCATTTAAACCACGGATGAAAACGTCGAGGGCACGATTTCTATAATTTTCAGTGAGTGCGGTTGTGGTTTCACGAGAATGGTCTTCAGTTTTAAGTTTATTAATTATTAGCGAGAGTTGGTGGTTAACCGCTGCATAAAACTCGTCAATGCTTTTATTTCTATGAGCCATCGAGTGCAGTTGATGCTCCAGAGTTCTAATATCACGCTTATCAGCGTAATGCAATGATAAACATTGCTTGATTTCCGACCAATCGCTGTCGAAAATATTGTAAGACACAAGTGCCGCATCTGCTGGACCTCTTATTTTTTGCCTTACATGGCGAAGAATTGCTCTAAAGATAGGCTTGTGGCGTACTATTTCATAGTCGCTCAAAATTGTTTCGACGCTGTGTACCCATGACACATACTGGACAGGGTTGCCTTCAAAAGGCTGCAAGTCTCTAACACAATCAGGTAATTTTTTTATCTCAACGAGGTCCTGCTCTGTTCTAGGAACCGTTGATTCGACTTGCACGGGCGGTCTAGAAGTTTGGGATTTTAAATTAGATTCCAGATAAGTTAACCTAGATTCGAATTTTTTACAGATTTCAATCTGTGCGTTGACCGCGCCAGTTAATTGTCTAACACTTTCTTGAAGGGCTTCCATATCAAACGTAAAATAATGAACGAAACACGAGAGAAACGAAACGCTTTATAACCGACAGAAAACAAGTTATGCAAAAACACGAAAAAAATTGTATGCCTTATTGAACTCGGTTTACAACTATTTCACTTTTTCACTTTCCCACTGTTACACTTCTTAGTCTAATATGTATTTTAAATGCTTTAATTCTTAAATATATTAGATGAAAAATTCTTTTTCAAACAAATTTTAATATATATTCAAATATTTTTTCCTTTCATATGTAGTTTATTCAAAGAAAGTTTAATATATTTAATGGAGTGTAATTTTCGAGCTACCAGTTTATTAAAAATTTTTCCAAAAAAGAGAAATAAGAGGCAAACTTACAGGAATAATATTTTCATTTCGCTGCTGCTGGATTGGGCGTAGATGTCCTTTTTGGCAAAACCCGTTGATTGGAAATTGGCTTGGGTATGCCTACTGCGGTACGCTTCAACTCACAAATCACTGCAACCTGGTTGGAATCCTGCGTTGTTGAAGTTCTCAAAACGATTAGCTTGCCGACTCAATGTTGGAACAATGTAGATGTGCACCAAAAGTATGATGAGGAAGATGAATACGTCAGTATTTGCAGATTTCGACCTCAAAATAATACACCAGTACTGCACGTAGATTGCTGGACTTCGCTGGCAAACACTGGTAATTGGAAAAAATAGATTTTCAACTGGCACTAAACTTTTAATTCGCGTTATCTGTGTTCTCACGGGAACAGAATAATCTTCGCAAACTTCTGTGTTCTCACGGCAACAGAAATTAATACTCGGGAATGCTTTCTGTGTTCTCACGGGAACAGAAAATTTTGCTCGGGCGCCACTTATGTAGACTCGCGTCGCTTTGCGAAAAAATTAAAAATCACCAGAATTACTTTCAACAATGAACTTTATTTCTTCGTCCGGCGATCGTATAATTACAACTCAACTTAATTTTACCTTGTTTGCCTCTTTTATCAATTTGCAAAAACTTAACCTAAGCAAAATTTGGAATTGACAATTTTGTATATTTAATTTCATGAGCTAAGCAATCACCGAGTTCAATTGGATACGTAAGTTAATAGGTCATATTCCACCTGACAACAAATATGCTTATTACGCGAGAAATTATTATTCGCGACCGGAAATTTGTCCATACAAATATGCTGATATACAATCCCACGGATCGATCGAAGAATTTGTTGTTTCCAGGTAAAAAATCGTACACAAGCATTAATTGAAATTGCAGGTAAAGGGAGAAGGGGTAATGTGATAACTGGCATGCCTTTGGCTCTTATAAAATCATAGCCATATAAAGAATGGACACGAAATCACAATGCATGAACCCGTACGTGAGTGAAGCAATTTTACTACACATGCAATTTTACTCTCTGTAAAACAGCTTTCCCCTCAATGCCGCACGCACCACCCCTCAGCGCTGTAAACTCTCTATGTAAACATTCATTTCAATCCATCCAATCTACGGGGTGGTTGGGATAACGGGGAAACTAATCCATGGACACAAATTTCCAAATACATCAACTTTTCTGCATGAAATTTGTTGTTGTTTTATACAAACACATTGCCACCAGAGGTCGAAAATTGCTTCATTTCTCTCGGCCCATTTCGTATCCATTCTTCTTATATCTATGTATAAAATAGTACTACATCTTACACATACTGTTGTAGCTGAGAGCAGTTGAGCGTAGTGTATCGATACGAAATTCATGTGAAGGTGTGCGTAAGGTAGTGATGCGCGATTACGAGATATTAAAATCGATTGTCTCGATTGTTCAAATATCTCGAAACATCTCGATTATTTAAGTTGGACTCGATTGTTGCAATCGAGATAATCGAGACATTCGAAATAATCGAGATAATCGAGACATTCGAAATAATCGAGACATTCGAAATAATCGAGATAATCGAGACAATCGAGCGATTCGAGATAATCGAGACAATCGAGCGATTCGAGATAATCGAGACAATCGAGCGATTCAAGATAATCGAGACAATCGAGCGATTCGAGATAATCGGCCGATTCGAGATAATCGAGACAATCGAGCGATTCGAGATAATCGGCCGATTCGAAATAATCGAGCTATTCGGAAATATTGATGTATAAAAGGATATGTTTATCTTAAGTTAAAATTAAGATATCTTTAACTCTTTGGTGGTGGTGGGCATGTTAGTGTATAAGCACACCAGTATACACAGTACGCTTGTATAACCGCTTGTGAAGAAAAGATTTGAATGGATTGGATATACTATTTAGTAGATTTTTTTACGTGTGCATACATATGGAATGTAATGATCAAATATGTATGGAAATTTGTATGGCTAGCATTTATCAAGTATAAATGGCTGGTAGTTTTGTTAAAACTATTAAGTCTGATCAAAGTGTATGAAATTGAGTTTTGTCATGCTGTTAAGTATGTTAAAATAAAATCTGCTTTTAGATAGTGCAGTTTGAAAGCATATCATGTATCGAGTATTTTCGTACTTGCGAGTATTTTATTCAAATATTCAAAAAGTTTTTAGGGCAAAAGTAGCTGAAATCGGCCAATTTTGGGTTAGAGTGGTTTCGGACATAACGGGCCAAGACCTATTGCTGTGATACAAACATTTCGGTTTTGTAGGGGAGTAAGGGGTTTTTTGGCCATAGTTTCGCAAAAACTGCCTTTACCGCGCTTTCAATGATTGAAAGTGGTTGGGGAGTACAACAGTGATATTTTAAGGATGAAAAAAAATTTTTATGGGGAAAATTGGGCAAAAACGTCGAGTTTTCCCAAATTTTTTTTTTTGCGTAGCTTGAATTTGGGGACCTTTCTGAGCTGTTTTGGGCGAAATGTCCATATAAGTCTGAGAAAAAGTGGCTTAGTTTCGAAGATACGGCATAATGCACAGCCGGAGAAGCCAACTATCAAACCAAAAAGGATCTCAACCTTTTTCTATTTAGCACTTTTAGTGCTACTTTCAGTTTTTTCGGACGGTTTTCCGGCGTATTTCATTTTGCCTTATCTTCGAAACTAGGCCAGAAGAAGAAACTATTCCGAAGGAGCTATTGCCTGGCTGAATAATGCCAAATTAAAATCAGCTAGATACTTCCTAAATAAAAACAAGTTTCCTAGAATAATAGGTAAGTAACATCTATCAAAAAATATTGCAAGAATAGTTTTGAAATTTTGTTTTTACAACAGGAGCTATTGGCGGCACACATATAGAAAGGACAGGCAAGCATATGCCTTCAGGCGATTTGTAACGAGGATAAAAAAACTTATTCGGGGTCCGTGCATGATAGCAGAGTTTTTAAAAAATCGTTTATATTTTCAAGATTGGAAAGTGCAGTGAAAGGTAAAACTAAAGATAAAATCAAAAAGTAATGCTAATAGTAATTTCAACTATTTACAGATTACTTTATACTGGGTGAATCTGCATACCCACTGAAGAATAATTTGCTGACTCCTTTCAAGGACAATGGGCATCTAACCTCCGCTCATTAACACTAATAAAGACACAAATCGACGCGATCGAAAAAAACGAACCGACGTTGACGACAATGACGAAAAATTTGAAAAGAATATAAATACTAGAAGCGAAAGATACCTCTCAAAACTAATAAATGGGTTTTCCATTCACTGTTTGTACATATCCTTGCTGCACATTTGTTACCAGCCAGACGTAAGGCGCTAGGTTTCCTTGATACAGCGTAACACGAGTGTCTGCGTTTGTCTTAATCCTCTCGTCGGTATGCAGGGTTTTCCTAATATTTTATTGCGGGGTGTGATTATCCTAGTCCGTTCATGTAAAAAGGTTTATGTTCTATTGAACAATTACTTATATTGCCAACATGTGAATGGAAAAGGATATGGAAATATATGCAAAGGCGTGCAAATTTATCCGAACGGCAGTTGAAACAATAAACATGTTTCAAAATTGCCATTGCAAGCAAACTTTTAAAAATTGAACGTGTTGGCATTAAGGAAATAGTAGGATCACAAAACGCGATTCAAGAGAGGTCTGATAAAGATACATCATAAAAAGACCTGAGAGGAGGATAAAAAGACATAGCCAGGTAATAAGAATGGACGGAGCTTATTAAGTTTGAGCTTAGTACATATTCTGGGCCATATGACTTAATAGTTAAATTGAAAATAATTGAAATTTAATCAAACTCAAATTTGCAAACGTGAGACATTATAATAAAAAACCTAAACAACATAATGAAATACAGGTAGAAAGGTAGGGAAAAACGCACAAACGCCTTTAAAGGAGATTTGATTCATAAATTACACTAAAATGGAGTAACCGCTATTTTAGCTAATAGCCTTGTCCAAATATTAGTTCAAAGTTGTCCGAAATTTTACTTGTGGTATAATTTACTTGAACGCAGCTTATTCAAATAAAAACTCGAAACCGCATCCAATTTATGGAAAACCTTGTTTAAACCTAAGCTTAGGTTTCCAGTTTATAAACCTAAACTAAAGATAAAATATGCACTGTTCCGAGACTAGTTCAAAATTATCCGAACACTGACTCATGGTGCCCGTAGACTAGAACAATGTGACTCGAGGTCATTTACTTGCAATATCAGTACACTTATGTCTTTTATTGAATTCAAACGTGGCACAATAGACCCACAACGAATCCCAATGTATGATAAAGCTTGCATGCAAACCAAATATTAAGCTTCTAATAAATATTCGCCACTGCATATTTTTGAATAATAGCAATAAAGTATCGGCATAAAAATATTTGACTTCTATAACCGAGTTAAGGCTGGTACTGAGTTCGAGTTCACGTGAAATTTTGACATGTTTCCATTATCTGGTCATTCTTTCGAGCGAAAATTTTGACAATTGAGAAAAGCAGAGACAATGCTCATTTCTGACGGATAAAATGTCATGAATTTCACTTTTCGATTGATTTTCTTATTGGAAAGACGTTTTCACTGCTCCATTTTCAAATTGAAACACCAAATGTCACTTTTCCGCTCGAAAGAATGAACTGCACAAACTAAATTGGCGTGAAATGATTCGCGACATGTTTCAGTGCCATCTACGTTTTCAACGCGAAAGCAACTTCAAAGCAACTTTTCATGCTAAGAACACAGTACCAAACTTGCTTATTTTCAACCGAAATTTTCGCCGAAACACATTTCGCTTGAAATTTTGTATGAAAATTTCACGTGAAATCGAACTCAGTACTATGCTTTATACAGAAAATATTTTCCTTGCCGCGCCTATTTGAAATATGTATTCAGTAAAACGGAGCACAAAAACGTCTATATTGCAATTAATTGTATAGTACGCGAACAGACGTAATGTTGAATGCGCTTTGGAAATTCCTTACTCCTTGTGGGCGCAAAGTGCCTCGAATTCGAGAAAGGTTTTATTTCAATTTTTGAGACAGGAACATTTGATAATTGCGAAATTCACAGAGCGTATTGATATTTACCAAAAATAAGCAGATGTATCATATGATATATATCTGGAGTGATGATCCGGTCGTGAGTACAAAATATGGAAAACTATACATTTCCTCTGCTCGTCCTCGAAATCCAGTCCTTCGATGCCCCTAGTTTTTTGTTATTGAAATGTGATACTGATTTTTATTTTGAAATCGAATGCAAGTATAGTTTGTTTTTAACAAAATATAGTTTTTTTTTATAGTATTAGCAAAAATACTAATATATAAGCGCACACATGCTATACTGCCTGCATTTTTCTTTTTGTCCAGCAAATTAATAACACCCCGGAGAGAATATTTTCTGCGGAGTTTTCAATAATTGCCTTTGAAAAGGAATTATTTGTGTTTATTACTTAGCTGTGGAGTCAAACTATAAAGACACATAGTGATAAATAAAAAAGTAAAATTTTGATTTGTATATTTAATCTGAGATAAGTACATCAAATTGTAACATAAGTTTAAAATAATACTTTTAAATCATCAAGAAGAAATAACTTCTAAATTCCAATATAATAAAAACATTAAAATTGAATTGAATCGTAAAAATAATGCTTAATGTATCACAGTGTTTTGACTGATGAATAACAGTTCGTCTAGTTTTTTTGGAGCCAATCTGTTTCGTTTAGCATTCGTTATTAATCCAGCCTTACTGAAGATACGTTCCGCTGGAACGGAAGATGCCGGAATACACAAATATTTTGATGCAAGTTTATACAGGTGGGGAAAGCTGCTGATATAAGTTTGCCAAAATTCAAAAGGATCCTTTTTCCTATCTAAATATGGCATCTCCAGGTATTGTTTAATTTCCGCACTTGCACTACTGTCAGGCGTTTTGCTAGTGCAGATCGTTGACATTTTTCGATCAAAATAATCCCAGAGTACGTTACTGCTACTTGCTGCAGAGCTTTGTGTTTCTGCTGGAGGGCTTGAAGTCGGGACGTTATCAGTATTTTCTGAATTTTGAATGAGCCTGCTCAGCTCGTCTGTTACTAACTTTTCACCATTTTTCGCATTTTCCTCATTTCCAAACGCAGCTTTTTTAAATCGTGGGTCTAAAAATGTTGCTTTTGCCACTATTTCATTTGTTTCCAGAGAGCCCATTCGTCTGGAGATTGCTTCTAACAAAGTTAGTTTCAATTGTCTGCCAAGACTTGTTGCCACACATTGCTCTTTTATATGAATTTGTAATCCTCTCACAAGAGGTGGAATGCGAGATATTGTAGTATACGTTTCTCCTGACAAGTCTTCTGTCATTGTTATAAAGAACCGCAATATATTGATGCAGTCTCCTACTTCTTCCCACTCCAAAGCATTGAGATTTGATGGTGCGTTCGTTAATGATGAAAGTACGGCTGAAATAGGTAATTTAAGTTGATTGACTCTTTGCAACATAATGACCACTGAATTCCATCTTGTCGGAACGTCCTTTTTCAATTTCAGCTCTTGTAAGCACATTTGCTCCTGAATCTCTCTTAGTTTATATGCAGCTGAGTTGCTCTGTTTGAAATAAGTGACAAGAGTCCTACATTTAGTTAGCAGGTGGAGAATATTATCGTTAGCCTTCAAAGAATCTTGAACACACAAATTTAAAGTATGTGCAACACATGGATGGTGGCACTTTCGAAGATCATCCGAAATTGCCTTTTTCATGTTGGCGGCATTATCAGTAACTACTGTTACAACCTTTTCTGCAATGTTCCATTTATTCAATATTTTTAATATTGCTTCAGCAATATTTACAGAAGTATGGCTTATATCTATTTCTTCGGTCGATAATAACGTCGAAACGATAACGTCGAAAACAAAATGACCAGTAACTGTTATGTAGCATCGATTACTATCTGATGACCACAAATCTGTCGTAGCAGAAATATATTGAGTTTCTTCTAGCATATCTATAGCTTTAGATCTTACTGACCTATACACTTCGCTCAAAATATTTTCCGACACTACTTTTCTAGACGGAAGTTTGTGATGAGGTATGTATTTGTTCACAAAAGATGAAAAACCTCGGTTATCAACTAAAGATAATGGCTGACAATCAATCGCAATCATACGCACCAAATCCTCTTGAAATTCACGCTGCTCTTCACTGCTAGGGCCACATTCTTGTGGTGCACCATATAACCGCATCTGCCGCACTCTTTTGGCAGGCTGTACACTGACATTTTCCGAAGTAAGGCTTGGAGTTATAGTTGTGCGCTCAATAGATCCGCTTACCGCTGAACTAGATGCAACTAACCCAGACGTTGTTGGATTCGGGTTACTCTGTATTATCGTGCCTTGATTCACACCAACATTGCCTTCATTTTCTACTTCCCCTAACTGGATAGGGTGTTTCCTTTTTAAATGCTCCCTCAAGTTAGTAGTGTTCCCAAAGTATTTATAACCTGCGTTACATAATTTGTATTTAACTGAAGTCACTTTTTTATTGTCAATCTTTTTGGAAAAAAAGTTCCACACGACCGAAGTTTTAGGAAAACGTGCACTTGACATTGTTTTAAAATCACTTGATGATAAAAGTTTAAGTTCACACAAAAGTCACAGCCACGTACACGACTTACAAAATTAGCTTTTATTCAATAATAAATTCGAAAAATGTTTTATTCGATATGAAATCACGGACGTTGAGTTTTCGAAAATAGAATTAGACTGCGAAACACATCTACTTTCCTTTCCTGGTTGCACATGAATGAAAAATAATCCCTATAAACGATATTTAATCTATCCAAGTAGTGCAAATAGTTTGTCTTCTATTTTTATAGAAACCTAGATACTTTGCTACATCTATACCTACCTAAATCATAATACCTACCTAAAAAGGACTTATATTCACATCTGGATAGCTTCCTTGGTTTATGGTCTAATTACCGGTGAATACTTGATTAGTACGAGTATGATGCACGATACCAACGCGTGTTTATGAATTAAATTTTATGGCCTTACCCCTAATAAAAAATCATGAGAAAACCAAAAGAAATTTAAAGGATTTGACTGATTTCGAGTTCTTTGTTAATTATGTGTTTCTGTGAAAGAAAATAGTATTTTTTATACACATATTTGCATACCTACTTAATAGCCTCCACAGATGATCGAACATATTTTAAAACGGTGTTAGAACATGTTTAAAAATTTTCGCACCTAATGCCGAACATCAGTACACCGCACATAAGTTTGAACCGAACTTCACAGGTAACAGAGCCAGAAAACAGATAAATTCCTGCTCGCACACATGTTTGTGAACCATAGATTTAGTGCGAAAACATGCCTACTAACAGTAAAACTTGCGATCGTCTGTAGAGGCTATAAGATACAGGGTTAGAAACAAATCAGCCACCAGCGCTATCACTTATTGCTGGTACGTATTATTCGCTACGTATACAATGTGATTTGTAAGTCAATTTAGATCAATCAATCCTTCTATACCCGGCACAAACCGAGCATGTACGCATTTTGGAGAATTTTGATGAAATGATGCTTTGATGTGGGAAAAATGTTGACAATTAAACTAGAAGATAGGTATACTAAAATAGGCAAAAATATGGTATGCTTCTTAAATGGACAAATTTAACTATCCTTTTGGAAAACTGTTTAGTAGATTTAATATAACTTTTAGTGGTTTTCATAGTAATAACACATTCTTTAGTTCTTGAAACTGGCCAGACATTAGCATCAAAGCTCTATTAACATTGGCTTGCAGGGCTAAATTGAATTTTTCCGAACCCAAACGCAGATTTAATTACTATTAAAATAGACCCAAACCGGGTTATAAGTATTGTAATAATAACATATACCAGCAATAGTCAGAAGCACTAGTAGCTGATTTATTTCGTACCTCGTAGCCTATCATATTATCTTTTCCATAAAAATTATGAATTAATTAATAACTCGAAATGATTGAAAGCCTTTAAATTTCGTTTAGTTTTTCAATCAAACTAATCTAATGATCAACGTTAAATCTGCCATAAACGACAGAAGTCATCCAGTTGTGAATATATGTCCTATATAGGCAGGGAAAATTTACGTTACATTCAGATGAATTGCAATATCATTCGACGTTCATAATTAATCGTTCAATTAAACGCCCTTGATTGTCCATTTTAACAAGTTTTTTAAATTCACACTTTCAAATTCCAAAAAAAATGATTGAAAGTAGTCGGGTGTACAATAGTGATATTTTAAGTAGGAAAATTTTTTTTATAGGGAATATTGGGCAAAAACGTCCAATTTTCCCAAATTTTTTTTTGCCTAGTCTGAATTCGGGGACCA
Organism: Nemotelus nigrinus; assembly: GCA_947369275.1. NCBI lineage: Eukaryota > Metazoa > Arthropoda > Insecta > Diptera > Stratiomyidae > Nemotelus > Nemotelus nigrinus. The sequence goes on from OX376372.1 coordinate 152,604,109, forward strand.
TTCTGAGTTGCTTCAGGCGAAATTTCCATACAAGTCTGGGAAAAAGTGGCCTAGTTTCGAAGACACGGCATAATGCACAGCCGGAGAAGCCAATCATCGAACCAAAAAGGATCTCAACCTTTTCTTATTTAGCGCTTTTAGTGCTACTTTCAGTTTTCCGGTCGGTTTTCCGGCGGATTTAATTTTGCCATATCTTCGAAACTAGGCCACTTTTTCTCAGACTTGTATGGACATTTCGCCCGAAACAGCTCAGAAAGGTCCCCAAATTCAAGCTACGCAAAAAAAAAAAATTGGGAAAACTCGACGTTTTTGCCCAATTTTCCCCATAAAAATTTTTTTCATCCTTAAAATATCACTATTGTACTCCCCAACCACTTTCAATCATTGAAAGCGCGGTAAAGGCAGTTTTTGCCAAACTATGGCCAAAAAACCCCTTACTCCCCTACAAAACCGAAATGTTTGTATCACAGCAATAGGTCTTGGCCCGTTATGTCCGAAACCACTCTAACCCAAAATTGGCCGATTTCAGCTACTTTTGCCCTAAAAACTTTTTGAATATTTGAATAAAATACTCGCAAGTACGAAAATACTCGATACATGATATGCTTTTAAACTGCACTATCTAAAAGCAGATTTTATTTTAACATACTTAACAGCATGACAAAACTCAATTTCATACACTTTGATCAGACTTAATAGTTTTAACAAAACTACCAGCCATTTATACTTGATAAATGCTAGCCATACAAATTTCCATACATATTTGATCATTACATTCCATATGTATGCACACGTAAAAAAATCTACTAAATAGTATATCCAATCCATTCAAATCTTTTCTTCACAAGCGGTTATACAAGCGTACTGTGTATACTGGTGTGCTTATACACTAACATGCCCACCGCCACCAAAGAGTTAAAGATATCTTAATTTTAACTTAAGATAAACATATCCTTTTATACATCAATATTTCCCAAAAAATTGTAGTTTGATCAAATAATAACACTTAATATTTTTGCTGAAATATTAAATAATATTAATAATAACAAAACGTGCTTTATGGCTCTCTCAATTGCAGTCTACCGATTGCCGATGACTTGACCGACCGAATGATCGATTGCGAGATGTTCGATTGTCTCGATTGTCTCGAATCGCTCGATTATCTCGAATCGCTCGATTGTCTCGATTATCTTGAATCGCTCGATTGTCTCGATTATCTCGAATCGCTCGATTGTCTCGATTATCTCGATTGTCTCGATT
>OX376372.1:152605568-152658568 GCA_947369275.1 Nemotelus nigrinus
TTTCTTCGAAAATTAGTAATAATTTTCTTCGAACAATAGTAAAAAGTCCGCAGCACATTCATACCCAATTAGCTCAATTAAGTCAACGTGGAACAGTTGAAAAATTTGGAGAAAAACTATCCGAGCTCATTAACGAATCAAGTGAGATTCAAATTAGTAGCTTGGGTCAGAATCCGTCTGAAGCAGAGAAAAGTGCAATACAGAAGTCCAATGGCTAATATGCAACAACTATTTTTAAGAATGGGTTAAGCAAAACTCTCAAACCAAATATTTTTGCTGCACAGCCCAAAACATTCATAGAAGCAATTCAGATAGCAACTGAGTTCGAATCAAGCAATAATGTTACAGAAAACTTTAGGTACGTAAATCGAAGAAATAATAGAAGTCAGCAGTTGAATTATAATAATAGAAATAAACCGAATAGCTATAACACATATAGAAATAATAATTATAGCCAAAACCATATCAATAGTAACAGAAATAACAACAGAAATAACAGATGTAACCTCAACACAAGAAATAATGTAACAAAAAAAAAACAACAATTACAGAACCAACTTTAGACATGGTTACAACGCCACATATGAAGAAATAAACCATAGAAATTATCACAACAATAGATATCATGAAGTAAACAGAAATACACATCAAACCCCCAACACAAATAATAGAAACAACAGGGGAACAAGAAGGAACTACAAAAGTAACAGACAGAACAGAATAAATACAGTACAGGGAAACGCAATCGGCCCGGAGGCCAGCAGCAGCGAAGAAAAAAAGTTGACCTTGAGATACAGGTAGAAAACATTTATCTACTGAATACACAATTGAAAACCCTAGCGCATCAGAGCTGCTAGAAACACTAATGTTCGAAGAACAGTAGAGGATTTGTACAGATTTTGAGTGTGTATTCTACCACTACTTACTTTTCCTACTTAAAACTAATACACCCTAAGTAATAATAGAATCTAAGCTTATTTTAATTTCGGTGACTTCATCGAAATTACAGCGATAGAAAGGTGTTTGGGGCTGTCATCCGAAAAATGTGCAGATCTCAGAAAATTTCAACATTGTTTACTTATTTTCATTGAAAATGTTTGCGATGAAAATACTTAATGCAAGCATTTATTTGAACGAAAATAACAAAAAGGCTTAGTGCTGGCTGCCCTTTGCTAGCACCGTATCAAAAAATATATCTGTCTTACGTTAAAGTCAACCTGCTGTGCGAATTTCGTATTGACCCAATGACTGCATTGGAAGTTATAGGGATGCAAAGAAATTTAGGGTTACTATTCGCAAAAGTTTTCAAATTTTCTAGATCTTAATATTTGGTGTTTATTTTAAAGGTATGTAAAAAAATACACAAACCAACATAACTAACAACCCTATCATTGTTTTGAAATTACATTTCTACTGAATATTGCCCACAATAAGTTTAATTTGCCATTTGAATTTCGTTATGATTTAATGATTTCGTTATGAGCTATAGGGCAAACAGCTTTATTTTCCTCAGGAATTTTTCAAATTTAAGATGCCAAAATTACCATAGCTGGCAGCTCCAACCGAATTTTTCAACCAAATTTCTAAAAACGTGCTACTGTGTGAATTTAGTCAAAATCGAATGACTCAATCAGAATTTATAGGGCCAAAAGCAGTTATTTTTCTTAGTAATTTTTCGAAATGGCACCACTGGAACAAAATTGGCCTCATGTCAAAATCTATCAGACTTGGTCCTACTTAAGACCAATGCATTCTGTAAATTTCAAATAATTCTGATTATTGGCTCTTGAGTTTCCGTGAACAGAACTTTTTGATGCTCAAAATATAGGATAATTGGGAAAGGGTTAATAGGCGTGTTCGTTGTAAAATTTCAAATTTTTTACTTTGGCTGTGTAGACAAAGCATAAGATTTATATATGATTGGCTTTTTTCCCAAGAAACGACATTTTTTTCCGGAGATTCGATGATTTGAAGGTTTTCACTTTCAGCACCTACCCAGGCTACAAAGTTGCCATCATGCTCATCAAATTTACACAAATTTACAACTAAATAATACCAATATGTTTTGAAAATTTCATTAAGATTGAATAGCTCTGTCGAAAGTTATCGCAATTTAAAAATTTTTAAATTTTCCCTTTCTCTTCTTTGGCACCTAGCGCACATATGGGGTTAAAAAATTCCAAAATGCTATCCGATTCACATTAAAAACACGTTCGAAATTCATTATGCTACCTTAATTTTTGCAAAAATTATTTGTGTACGGAACGAAAAGTATATTAAAAATATCACTTAAATGGCCGCCGGCGCCAAAGGGTTAAAGACAATTGACATTTAGTGAGACCTCCTGAACCTATTCTGCGAATACACCAATGTATCCTGAAAGTTTCAGCTCAATTTCTCGAGAAATAGTCACTGAATTTTTTTTATGATATATATATATATATATATATATATATATATATATATATATATATATATATATATATATATATATATATATATATATATATATATATATATATATATATGTATATATATATATATATATATATACATATATATATATATATATATATATATATATATATATATATATATATATATATATATATATATATATATATATATATATATATATATATATATATATATATATATATATATATATATATATATATATATATATATATATATATATATATGGAAATATGCATTTTCGGCTGAATCGATTGCAATACTAATGTTCTTCGAGCATTAGTAAAAATTACGTTACGTTATATTGCGAGAAGTCAAGCAAAAATTTGAAGCTATGATAGAGACAGGAGCCGATGTATCAATATGCAAAATAAATGCAAATTCAGAAGATGAAAACATAGTAGAAGATAAGATGCAAGTTCTCTGGCATAACAAACCAGGAAATATATTCAATAGGTACTGCTAATCTAGAGTTGAGCATTGGTGAAAAACATATACGTTACCCCTTTCAAATTGCAGAACCTAGTTTTCCCATCCTTACGGATGGAATACTAGGAAGAGATTTTCTTGTAAAAAAACTAGCAAAAATTGACTACGAAACATATACGATAACGATTAATGTCAACGATGAAGACCATATTATACCGATCAGTACAAATTGCGAAATACATAAACTAACGATACCCGCCCGGTGTGAATATATTTGCCCAGTCGACTCTACCATCGATCACTACACAGTGATTAACAAAGAAATCACATCAGGAGTCTACATAGGTAGTACACTAATACCAGCTGAAGGCATCAAACATATAAAGATATTAAACCCCAACAAAGAGGACATCATAATTCAAAAATTTAAAATAGAAACATAATCATTAACTTAATACAAAATAAACAAAAATAATGTTTCAGTAAATAAAAACAACAGAGGAAAACAAAGATTTCAAGAGTTATTAAAATACATTAAACTAAACCACTTGAACCCAAACGATCAGGAAGAAATTTTAGAAATTAACAGCATATTTTTCACCTAGAACCAGTGGCAGCTTGTCCTAATGAGCACGTTCGCACGTGAACCCCCACAAACAAATCAATAATTCAAAACTAATATGGCATTATATAGGTATACCTATTGAACAATACACTTTGAACTACATTAACCAATATCTTACTTGTTATGACAGCACATAATGTTGCTTGCCGATCATTTTCATCTCCACTTTACCATACCCAAAGACTTTACATTGCTACATACAAACCATACAATTTCGCTATCTGCTTATCTTTATTGCCTCTTGTACTAGCGATCGCACGTGCGATTTTGTGGGTGGAATCAGGGGGCTAGAGGAGCATGCGATGAAGCGAGGGGTGCATCCATTTAGCTCGGCTCGGTACTAGCAGGGGTTTCACACTCAGAATGTGCGATCGACAACTAGTGATGGGCAGCACCTGTGCGTGCTAAGCACAGTGTGCTAGCACACTTTGGTGTGCTGTGCGAGTGCGGCACTTTAAAAGAGTGTCGGCAGCACACTGACATACTGACCCAGGGCCGACACACTGACACAGTGCCGACACACTGACACAGTGCCGACACACTGGCACAGTGCCGACACACTAGAGGTGGGACTAATATATTCATATTAGTTAAGATATTACTAATATTTGAATATATTAGGTAATAGTAATATTTTCTTGTGACGTATTATAATATATAAATATTAGTTTCGCGTGAAATTTTTTTATTCTTATTTTTCTATTATCAATCACTTTGTTCGCAATGCCGTGTCTTTTTACTAAATCAAGCATTGAAAAACAAAAATGTGTATATAAATTGCCGCCATTAGTTGCATGCGGCTGTAATCGAAACCTTTGACTATGAAAACGAGGTCATTGTATGAGGATGCATATTAAATGTCCCCACGTATATGTTTTACATTCACATTTTCATGGATGTACATAATTGCATGGAGGTACCTCATTTGCACCCTCATGCCGACTTTAATTATCTTCTTTATTTGTGAGTCAACGGTTCTTAGTACAGCCGAAGCATGTTCCCATTAAATTAACGGCGGCATTTAAGTGATTAATTTTGTAGAAAGGACCGGCAATGGGGACAAATTTTATGACGTTGGACTACCACTAATAGGTAATGAACCGACCCAACGCAATGAAAAAAATAAGATAATAGGCAACAGGAATGTTTTTATAGCATATTCAAATAGATTCGCAGCATGCCGTTTTTGTACTCTTGCTGCAAACCAAATTTTGCCACAAAAAGAAGCCAGCTACAAAAATAGGTTGCTGCTGCAGTACGCGAACAGAGCTAATATCTACACATTATTACTAGAGTTGGGTCGTACTCGCATTTTCACATACTAGATATTCCTAGTACGAGTACAAAAAAATACCTGTTCCAAAAATACTAGCTAGCATTTTTTTTAAGTATGTACTCGTACATATATATGACTACATACAAGTACATACGATTTGTAGTGGTGTAACAAAACGGTGTGATATGCCCTCCCCCACCTACCAGACACAAAGTTCCCAGGCTAGAATGGTGATCGTGCAGATGACCATGAAAGGATACTGAGTTATTAGTTCGTGCAGCTTGTCCGTAACTTTCCAATGGTCGGTCACTTATTTGGCAAGTCTTTCTCCAATCTAGGAGCCATCTAAGGGAAATCAACCGATTTAATTTGATTTTCATTTTAATATATGCATAAAAAACCTCCTGTATTCTTCCAAATTACCAATATCGAAACATTTAGTAAGATAGGACCAACTAATCCTGTTGTCATCTATATGACTTTTCATCAATCGATTTCTGACACCAAACTTTTCCTGGCTAATCTAAAACTGTCGGTTTTCCACTTCGCCACACTAAAGCATGAAGTTTATCGAAAATTTTATGAAGAAATTTTTAAAAAAAAATTTAGTCTATTAAACACACACCCACTAGGGGGCCAACCTCTTCGGTAAGGCTGGATATGAGTCACAACCCCGGTAGGGTTGGAGTGCAGTCACAAGGCGGACTTCAGCACAGCCGGAGAAGCCAACTGTCGAGCCAAAAAGGATCTGAACAGTTACTTTTGCGGACGGTTTTCCGGCAGATTTCATTTTGCCGTATCTTAGAAACTAGGCCGCTTTTTCCCGGATTTGTATGGAAATTTCGCCCAAAACAACTCAGGAAGGTCCCTGAATCCATGCTGAACAAAAAATTTTTTTTTGGAAAATATGGACGTTTTTGCCCAAATGTCTCTATCAAAATTTTTTTCGCCCTTAATATTTAACAATTATATTCCCCGACCACTTCCAATTATCGAAAGCTCCGTCAAGGCAGTTTTTGGCAAACTATGGCCAAAAAACCCCTTACTCCCCTACAAAACCGAAATTTTTGTATCACAGCAACAGGTCTTGGCCCGTTATGTCCAAAACCACTCTAACCCAAAATTGGCCGATTTCAGCTACTTTTGCCCTAAAAACTTTATGAATAATTGAATAAAATACTTGCCCAATTTTTCCCATCAACATTTTTTTCGCCCTTAAAATATCACTAATATACTCCCCGATCACTTTCAATCATAGAAAGCGCTGTAAAGGCAGTTTTTGACAAATGATGGCTAAAAAACCCCTTCCTCCCTTACAAAACCTAAATTTTTGTATCACAGCAATAGGTCTTGGCCCGTTGTGTCCCAAACAACTCTAACCCAAAATTGGCCGATTTTGTCCGATTTCAGTTACTTTTGCCCTAAAAACCTAAACCTAAAGTCCCAAAATACTCGCAAACACGAAAATACTCTATACAAAAATACGCGATACGAAAATACTTGCAAGTTCCAAAATACTCGATACAAGTATATACTCGTATCGAGTATTTTGGAACTTGCAAGTATTTTCGTCTCCATTAATTGCATTACTTCACTCAAAAGAACAAGATCAGTTTATTGATTCACCCAAACATACGTACGAACATACATATATCGACAAAACTTACCTCCAAATCAACTCATTAAATTTGCCTGATTCACATTTGCGCTCATACATACATCATTATATGAGCGATCTTACACTATCCTAGCCATAACATATATCCTGTCAGTAGTTAAATAACTTTACGAAACGTTCATCAGCATAACTAATACGATATATTCACTAACCCCTGGACTAATGCCTTAAAAGCATTCACTAATGCCTTAACTAACGTCAAATATTAGTTTAGACATTCACTAATGCCTTGACTAATGCCAAATATTAGTTAACGCATTCACTAATGCCTTAACTAATATCAAATATTAGTTTAGATATTCACTAATGTCAAATATTAGTTAACGCATTCACTAATGGCTTAACTAATATCAAATATTAGTTTAGACATTCACTAATATCAAATATTAGTTTAGAGTCTAAACTAATATATTAGGATATATTAGTTTAGAGTCTAAACTTATATAATATATTAGTTTAGAGTCTTAACTAATATAATATATTAGTTTAGAGTCTAAACTAATATAATATATTAGTTTAGAGTTTAAACTAATATTTGATATTAGTTAAGGCATTAGTGAATACCTTAACTAATATTTGACATTAGTTAAGGCATTAGTGAATGCCTTAACTAATATTTGGTATTAGTTAAGGCATTAGTGAATGCTTTTAAGGCATTAGTCCAGGGGTTAGTGAATATATCGTATTAGTGATGCTGATGAACGTTTCGTAAAGTTATTTAACTATTGACAGGATATATGTTATGGCTAGGATAGTGTACGATCGCTCATATAATGATATATGTATGAGCGCAAATGCGAATCAGGCAAGTTTAATGAGTTTATTTGGAGGTAAGTTTTGTCGATATATGTATGTTCGTACGTATGTTTGGGTGAATCAAAAAACTGATATTGTTCTTGAGTGAAGTAATACAATCAAGGGAGTAATTTGCAAATTCCATGATTCGAAACGAAGAATAGTTTTCGGATGCAGGCATCTTGCTAAACTGAAGAATGAGAATATTTTCAGCAAAAGTTTGGCGACTATTAATAATTAATGGTAACCGATGGTGATGTAATTATGTGCAGATACTCTTTTCGAGTACTGGAGCAGCAACCTATTTTTGTAGCTGGCTTCTTTTTGTGGCAAAATTTTGCTTGCAGCAAGAGTACAAAAACGACTTGTTGCGAATCTATTTTAGTAGATTCCGGTACGCGAACAGGCCTATTATCTTGTTTTTTTATTGCGGTGGGTCGGTTCGTTACCTACTAGTGGCAATCCAATGTCATAAAATTTATTCCCAGTGCCAGTCCTTTCTACAAAACTAATCACTGAAATGCCGCCGTTAATTTAATGTGAACATGCTTCGGTTGTACTAAGAACCTTTGACATCATAAATAAAGCAGATAATTAGAGTCGGCATGAGGGTGCAAATGAGGTACATCCATGCAATTATGTATATCGATGCAAATGTAAATGACGGGATTTAAGATGCAACGGATGAAAAAGGCAAATAATGAATTCGGAGTAGGAAAAATATTCAAACTATCGTTTGGTGTTAGGGAATATATCGTTTTAGTGATGTTAACGATTATATGCATTAATTATTTGTCATTAGATTATAACTTGGCGCATAATGATGGAACATTCAATACGATTGCGCATATCTGCTCAATGTTGTGTGGCTAAAATAGTGTATGATAGTTGCTAGAATGACATATGTATCACACGTAGGAAATGAATTAATTATGAGGCAAGTTTAATGAGTTAATTCGGAGCTAAGTTTTTCCGATATATGTGTGTTAAATGGGTGTATGTTTAAATGGAGTAAAATAAGAAGTAAAATATTCTGTTGATTAATGAATTTTGTGAACGCACCTAGGTTTGAATAAATTGATGCGTGGATGGAAATAGTGTTTATGAATTCATATGGATCGTAAGGGAGAGCCGTTTTTGCATTCGCGATTTTTCTTGAACTAAAAATTTGAATATGTTTAATAAAATGTTTGTCGAATATTAGTTGATGGAGTTATATAAAGGTGATAATAAATAGGTTTTTCACAGCAGGATGTACTTATTTGGGATTTGAAATGATAATAGAAGAAAATTGATCGTAGTTCTCATATAGTAAAACAATTATGAACGGACAATTTGCAGTATGAAATACACAATAGGTGAAGTGAATGTTCAAATGTGATGAGCATATTGAAGGGTTCATGGGCTACGTTACTAGTGGGAACGAGACGAAAGCTTGGAAGTAGGCGAATAGAAATTGATGTTTTTGAGTAATATAAAATTTTAACTATTCCAATTATTACTATTGCAATTGAAGGTGTGGCAGGTGCATAATATCTCTTTGGTACCGATTCTAGTCGATCTCTTTCATTTATGCTCATGAAATCAAAATACACACATAATGCCACGCTACGAGAAATTATTAAAACCAAATATTAGTAATATATTAATATTAGTTAAGATATTATAATATCGTGTCACTAATATATTCGTATTAGGTAATATCTCGAAATATTAGTATAAGCCCATCTCTACGACACACTAACACAGTGGCGACACACTGACACTGCCGACACACTGACACAGTGCCGACACACTGACACAGTGCCGACACACTGACACTGCCGGCACACTTGTACTGGCAGACACACTCCACACTGATGGGCTTGGGAACGAATGCTGTACAAGTGGCGTTGATTTTGCCCATTAATATGATGTGTTTCGGTAACAAGGCGTTGTTTCCATTGCAGAATGTGCGCACATTTTGCGGTTTCGAAAGCATTAGCTATTGAATGCATTAGCTGATGAATGAGATAATTAGGGAACGAAAAAAGGCAGATAAGATTTGTTATTCGTATATTTTCTGGGTGAAAGTTTTAATTTTGGGTACACTACCGATGATTTGTGTTTTTCTAAATGCTGCGGACGTCTTCAAACGGGATGAAAGTTTAAACACAGATACAAATACGTTTATTTGCGGTACATCTGAAAGAAATGCTTTCACGTTGAAAATATTTGTGGAAAATAGGTTTTGAGCAGATAGAAGGGTTTTGTCGTAACATGCAACGATAAAATGATAGCGATAAAATGATCTGCTGCAGAGAGAAGGTTTATGCTAAGTAGTGCTATGTTTTTAAATATTCAAATATTAAAGGAGTTTTTAGGGTAAAAGTAGCTGAAATCGGCCAATTTTCGGTTAGAGTGGCTTCGGACATAACGGGCCAAGACCTATTGCTGTGATGCAAACATTTCGGTTTTGTAGGGGAGTAAGGGGTTTTTTGGCCATAGTTTGGCAAAAACTGCCTTTACGGCGCTTCCGATGATTGAAAGCGGTCGGGGAGTGCAATAGTGATATTTTAAGGACGAAAATATGTTTGATAGGGAACATATATTGACAGAGATAGTCTGGGCGCTTAATTTTGTCATAAAACACCGAAGGTTTTCGGGTGTGTGTATATATGAAAAGTTTTATGCAAGACGAGTTCTCCCGTTTTCTATAAATTTTGGGATTATGTGTACTTAACTAGGACTGTTTGTGAATCCACTATGCCTATTACACACTCAATTGTGTTAACTTCCAACTCAGTATAATAACCCTGTTATTAGTCGTCTTCAGAGATTCTTCCGATCACCGTGAAAAGTAAAATGTGAAGTAACAGTTTGGATTAATAGTGTGAGTTAATAGTGCCAAGTAAATGTGTGAATAAACAGTGTGATATTACTTAAAAACAAAAGGGAAAAAAATGACCGAAATTTTTCTGACAGAAAAAGAAATCATCAATCACGTTTTCTGTAGTGGCTTAGGAAAATAATGCCTATGTAATAAATTTTATGAATATTGGAATATTCTGTTGATGGACTACTTGCAAATATTTAGCTTCGATAACAATTTTACTTTCGCGCCCACTTATACCTCCTCTTCGTTCATTTTTGTTCATTTTACAAAAGTGAAACAACTTTCTCAAATATTGATCTTATTTTAGAAATTTTTAGTTTATCTATCAAAATTATTTTTTGTTTTATTTGGAGAATCTATCCAAAACCTCATAACTAATAATCCCAATTTTGTGTTTTACGAACATTGTAGAACTGAGGTCATCTCGACTTACAGCAGTTACTTTGGTGTCGTCAGTACATAGCAACCATAAATGATCATGTTCATTACTTATTACAAATTGTAATCATGAATAAACATTTTTTTGGAAAGTATTACACTTTTCATTTAGCAAGTGTTACTTTATCGCGGAACTATGGCAAAAGCTTTAATAAAAATTTATTGATATCGGTGCGTCCACTTCGGCGTAGTAAACCATGTTAAGCCCATCACGGTCATAACTCACCATAAAGGTTTCTGATGAAAACACCATGTTGACTGTAAATATAAGTATTAAATCTCTTAAATGTCTTGTAAAAATATCACTGTTCAAAGATTTTTAAATTGCCCTTTGAAGAATTTTGTATGCTGTTGTTTTTATAATAATTTTTTTAACTCATTCTATAGTAGTATTGCGATATTTCGGCAAATCAACTAAAATAAACACAACTCTTAAGAGAAGTGCAAGGTAAATATTCATGTACCCAACACAGGTGTTTTTGATTTGTGAACCCCCAGTAAATTAGGCTACGAGCCGCCACTGCCTAGAACATGATAATCTTACTGCAAATAACTTCTACAAACAAGATATACACATCACGGATAATACACCGACGTATATAAAAAACTATAGATTGGCCCATAGACACATTGATGAAATAAATTGACAAAAAAACCAATTGCTAGATGACAATATCATCGAAAATTCGACTAGTCTATATAACTCACCACTACTTTTAACACAAAAGAAAAGTGAATCAAAGCCAACAAAATGGAGATTAGTTGTAGATTTTAGAGCCCTCAACAAAAAAATTATTAATGACAAGTTTCCACTCACAAAGCTAGAAGATGTTTTAGACAGGCTTAGGAAGAGCGAGATACTGCGCCACCCTGGACATGACAAGTTCTTTTCACCAAATAAAGGGCATTATCAGTTCAAACGACTACCTTTCGGTCTAACAATTTCATCAAACAGCTTCCAACGTATGCTAACAGTCGCTTTAAGCGGATTAGACTCAGCAGCATTCTTATACGTCGATGACATAATCGTCTTTGCCTGCAGTCTCGCACATCACAATACCAATTTAATAAAAACATTTGATAGGCTAGAAAAGTACAACCTCAAACTGAACTCTGAAAAATGCAATTTTTTTAGAAGTGAAGTAGTGTACTTGGGGCGCCTAATCACAAAAGACGGAGTCCGTACAGACCCTGCAAAATTCAAAACAATTAAAAACTACCCGATACCTAAAAACGTAGACGAAGTCTGAAGATTTGTCGCATTTGCTAATTATTATCGACGATTTATACCAAACTTCGCCAAAACAACAAAATGCCTAAACGATTTACTGAAAAAGAATACAAAGTTCATATAGACAAAAAAATGTCAATCAACATTTGAAGTACTGAAAAATAAACTGATGAATGCACCCATATTACAATACCCAGATTTCAATAAACCATTTATTGTTACAACTGATGCATCAGACTATGTATTAGGTGCAGTACTCTCACAAGGGCATGACCTACCCATTTCATATGCAAGTAAAACCCTAGTAAAACATGAATTAAGCAAACCGATAATCGAAAAGGAACTATTGGCAATCCATTAGGCGATCGATTTTTTTAGACCCTATTTATTTGGAAATAAATTTACATTCGTTACAGACCACAGGTCACTTTAATCACTATTTACACAAAGAAACCCATCATCAAATATGACACGCATAAGACTAGGTTGGGTAAGGTTAGGTTAACGTGGCTGCCGATCTTCAGAGGCCTGACGACCAGCACACATAGGCACAGGAGAGGCCCGTTGTGATACCACAATATTTTAGTGACTCTCTTCTACTCACTAAAGTCAGGAAACCATTTGCTGCCTTTGACAAACCGGACTATCCCCTTTAGCTTTACCAGGGACAATTCCATCAGGTTTGAGAGAAAGGGTACACCAAGTGCCGCCAGTCTTCTCCTTGCCAAAGCTGGACACTGGCACATGAGGTGAACTACGGATTCCTCCTCATCCTCAGAGCCACAGCTCCGACAGAAGTCATTAAACTCTACGCCCAAATGTTGTGCATGCCATCCTATATGGCAGTAGCCCGTTAGAACGCCCACAGTGCAACGAAGAGCGCTTCGAGTTAAGCCTAAAAACTGCCTGGTGCGATGCGCATCCATGGATACCCAGGACTGCCTTGTTATCACACAGGAAGATTCATCTGCCCAGGACTTCTTAGCGTCCTCAAGATATTTTTGCCTTATGGCCAGTTTGACCGATGTTATCGGTATACCTATTGAAACGGAGCAAGTGACCTCAGGTAGCAAAGTTCCAAGCCTTGCTAGCTCATCGGCCTCACAGTTGCCCTGAAAACCCCTATGTCCAGGTACCCAAATCAATTGAACAAACGAATGTCTCGACATCTCCCTAAGAGATGCACGGCATTCAGCAACAATCTTGGACATTGTACAAGGACCAGCAAGGGACATAATAGCCGCTTGGCTATCTGTGAAAATACCAATATTGACCCCCGAATATTCGATTACACAGAAGCCAGTCGACTGCCTGATAAATAGCCACTACCTCCGCCTGAAAAACACTACAGTGGTCTGGTAGACGGAGGGACAGCTTGATCTGAGTATACACCACTACCGACTCTATTGTTTAGCTTTGAGCCGTCAGTGTACTCATGGATAAGCCCATTATCAAGGGTGATACCATCACACCATTCATCCCTGCATAGAATGCGAGTTGTAAACTCCAAATCCAGTATGCATTGTGGGGCGATGTAGTCAACAGCCGCTGGTGCGGGTACTCCCTCGGCCAAAATCCTCGCATGACCGAACTCTGTCCTATTCCATGCTGAGATACAATTTAGTCTCACAGCAGCAAGATTAGCTTGCTGTAAGATCAGTAGGTTGGTTGGCAGCCAATGTAGCAGCACAGAGAGTGCCTTAGTAGGGGTGGAGCGGAGCGCTCCAGTTACCAGTGGTGCAGCCATTCTCCGCACTTTTTCAAGCTGCCGTTTGCAGGTAGCCTTAAGAGCAGCCTGCCACCAGAACGCCACCCCAAACAACAGAATTGGTTCCACCACAGCAGTGTAAAGCCAAGCAACAGTACGAGGCTGCAATCCCCAACTCGCCCCTATGTCCCTTTCTGCCACATTGTACGTCCATAGTAACTTCGAGTCAAGGATCAGCCCTAAGTACTTGACCTTCTGGCTCAAGTTAATGGAGACCCCATTCAATTTGGGTAACTCAAAACCAGGAACTTTGTACCTTCTTGTAAACAGCACTAGTTCCGTTTTATTAGGATTCACATTCAAGCCGCACTCACGACTCCAACGCGAAAGTATGTCAAGAGAGTGATTTAACCTCTCCGATAGCGTAGATAATACTTTCCCGATACTGAAACACCTATGTCGTCTGCATAAGCAATCACTTTGCAGCCGGCACAGTCCAGCTTCCTTAGAAGAGTATTCACCGTGATGTTCCACAGCAGGGGAGAGAGAACTCCGCCCTGAGGTGTGTCCGTGCTGACTCCTCGTCTTACGCTGGAATTGCACAGCGTAGAGATTACAACTCCACTTTTGAAAAGCTGCACAATAAAAGCAATCAGCCGTTCTTCCACCTGCATCACCGAGAGAGCCTCAACAATTGCGTTAGAGTCAACGTTGTTGAAGGCCCCCTCGATGTCCAGGAAGATCGCAAGCGTATATTCCTTTAGAGCCAGAGATTTCTCAACTTGCTCAATAAGGACGTGAAGAGCGGTCTCAACAGAGTAACCTTTGGTATAAGCATGCTGCGACTGCGAGATCAGCATAGGATCGATTGATCTTTTAATATGGTAATCAAATATCCTTTCCAAAATCTTAAGCAGGACGGAGTTAAGACTTATTGGACGATAGTCCTTTAGCTCAACGTGCGTAACTTTTCCTGCTTTAGGAATAAACACCACTCTAGATTCCCGCCAGCTGGTGGGAACATACGAGAAGCGTAGACAAGCACTATAAATCTCTCTGAGCCAAGGTAGCGATACTTCCATGGACTTCTGGATGTCAGCCGCAAGGACCCCATCAGGGCGTGGGGACTTAAACGGCTCAAAGGAGTTAATAGCCCACCTCAGTTGCGAATTTGATATTCTGAACGGCGGGATTGAACTGTGATTTTCCTCCGTCTGACACGCCACTTCTAGAGGGCAATAATTACCCGGAAAGTGTGCGACTATCAGAACTTTGAGAGTATCTGCGCTCAAACTAGTCCAAATGCCCTCAGGATTCATGATGCACCCCATAGCCTTTGGTGTCGTGCTTAAGACTTTACGAAGGCGATTTGCCTCGCTGAGACTCTCCACGTTACCACAGAAAGATCTCCATGAGGATCTCTTTGCCTTACGTACGGCAAACTTAAAAGCCTTAAGCTTCGTTTTATACATCGACCAGTCATTAGATCTTTTTGAGCAATTAAACTCCCTCCTACATTCTCTTCGCAAGGTACTGATCTCCTTATTCCACCAGAGGGGCTTAGGATTTCCCCTGCCTGTGGGTGGCTTACATGCTTTCCTAGACGCGAAGTTGAGAGAACTAGTAAGGGTGTCAACTGCCTTATCCAGTTCATGATAGCAGTCAATGCTCTTTGGAACAGTTTCCAGTGAGGATCGACCTAGAGAATTAAATAGCTTCCAGTCTGTCCTCTTTCTGTTAATAAAGGCTACCTGCTCGGCAGAGCTGCGGCCAGCCACGTTGTACGATATGTACCTGTGATCAGAGTAAGAACACTCCTGTAGAACCCTCCAGTCACGGAGAAGTTGCGAGTGCCGCCCACTAATCAAGGTAACGTCAAGCACCTCCCTTCGGTTTGAGGTAAGGAAGGTCGGTTCGCTGCCAGTGTTGGCGATGAAGAGGTCGTGGGCAAGGATGAAATCAAGAAGTTCCTCGCCTCGATCATTTGTATTGGAGCTACCCCATACTTCGTTATGAGCGTTAGCGTCAGCTCCCAGTATCAGCGGCACACTCGCTTTCCTGGCTTCAGCCACGATCCCCCTGACAATGTCGCAAGGAGGGCTAGTGCCATGATCATGTGCCATATAGCAAGAAGCAAACCAGCATGGTCTTTGGTCGCATTCCACTGCAACAGCCATGTTGTCCTTGTCACAGAAGTTATGTAATACAGGGCATTTATGGTTTTCCTGACAAGAATACAGACACGTGGCTTACAAGAGCCGTCAGGTGTTATCAGTCTGTATCCATTCATGCGTAACCCGCGAGCCCGGTTGTTAACAACCCATGGTTCTCGGATAAGAATTAGCTCCTCCTTTGTGCTAGACAGGCGGAGTAGCAGGGCAGCTGATGCTGCTATGGAATGGTGAAGATTCACTTGGAGTACCTTCACCATTAATGAGTTAATTAATTAGGGTTAGGTAGAGGTCCTCCTCCTCGGATATAAAAGCCGTCCCAGCCTCCTGCTCTGCGCCCAGAGTCATGAGGTCCAGGCAGCCACCCCAAGGATGCCCGAGCTAGCCTTCTGCAGCTTACAGCAGACTATGAAATGAGCCTCCCTTATCTTGAGCCAATTTTCGGAAGAGATGATTCCATCTCCCTTGCTGCATCAATCACAGCCCAGATAAGGGACTCTTTAGCCATTTCATTAAACGGCCGAGTTATCCCTGAAGGGGTAGTCGTTGTCTTCTGCTTTTTGCAGTCCTGCCTGCCCTGGTACTTCTGCTCAGCAGACCTCTGTGGTTTCTGAGTTGTACCTGCAGCATTTAGAGAGAGCGGGTGCTCCCCAGTGTATGATTTTGCCCATTCAAGGGACTTTTTATCCTTGTCGGACATTTTGTCAGGAGAGACGTTCTGGAACTTCCTCAGAACTTTGAAGGCTGCCCGAGATGATTTGGCGGAGGAGCCTTGCGTGCCTGAGGAGGAGGTGGCACCGGAAGTAGCACTTGTTGACGGAAGGGTTGGCTCATTCGCCGCTACTTTCCCGTCACACTGGCCACAAATGGGCTTCGTGGCTTTCACAAGGCCAGGCTTGGTGACCAGAGCCCCGGAAACGCCGGAAACAGGGGTTGAGGAAGAGCAGATAGGCCGTGGAGCTGGCTCATTTGTCATGTCTCCACAGCCTTCTGCAAGCTTTGTCGCTGTGCCGGTAGCCATTGGAGCTGACTCATTCGTCATGTCTCCACGAACTACAGCAGCCTTAATCTCAGTCTGCAGAGCTGGCTTATACGCTATATCTCTACTTCTTGGGACTTTACCTGGAATCGCTGACACAGCCATTTTTGTTTCCCCCTTCACATAAGAGGTTGGATTAGTTTATATCTCTACTTCTTGGGACTTTACCTGGAATCGCTGACACAGCCATTTTTGTTCCCCCTTCACATAAGAGGTTGGATTAGTTTTGTTGTCAGGCTTTTGCCTGACGAGTTTTAGTTTAATGTTCGAAGAACATTAGTATTAATATCGATTCGGCCAAAAATTCATATTTCCATATATATATATATATATATATATATATATATATATATATATATATATATATATATATATATATATATATATATATATATATATATATATATATATATATATATATATATATACATATATATATATATATATATATATATATATATATATATATATATATATATATATATAAATATATATATAAATATATATATATATATATATATATATATATATATATATATATATATATATATATATATATATATATATATATATATATATATATATACATATATATATATATATATATATATATATATATATATATATATATATATATATATATATATATATATATATATATATATATATATATATATATATATATATATATATATATATATATATATATATCAAAAAATTTCAGTGAGATAATTTCGGGAACGCACCAACCGATTGAGCTAAAACTTTCAGGATACATTGGTGTATATGCAGAATAGGTTCAGGTCTCACTAAATGTCAATTATTGTTAACCCTTTCGCGCCAGCGGCTTTTTTAGTGATATTTTTAATATACCTATTATTCCGTATACAAATAATTTTTGCAAAAACAAAGTTGACGAAATAAATTTCGAACGTGTTTTAAATGCGAATCGGAAAGTTTTTTGAAATTTTTTAACCCCATGTGTGCGCTAGATGCCTAAAAAGTGAACGGGAAAATTTGAAAATTTTTAAATTGGGATAACTTTTGACAAAACTATTTAATTATTACGAAACTTTCAGGACATTTATTTAATTGTAAATTTGTGTAGCTTTTGATGAGCGTACTGGCAACTCTGTAGCTAGGACATGCACTGAAAGTGAAAACCTTCAAATCATCGTCCCTCTTGAAAAAATGCGGCCTTTTCAAAAGAAATCCATTCATTTGTAAATCTTATGCTTTGTTTTGTTTAGATATGGTATAACGGGCACGACTGGTAACCCTTGCCCAATTTACCTATATTTTTAGCATCAAAAACTTCTGTTCACGGAAACTAACGATTCAATGAGCAGAATTAATTGAAATTTACAGAATATATTGGTCTTAAATAGAACCAGGTCTGATAGAAGTGATTTTAAAATGCGGGGAAATTCTGTGCCAGTGGTGTCATCTTGAAAAATCATTCAAAAAGATAACTGCTTTTAGCCCTATAAATTCTTATTCAGTTGTTCGATTTTGACGAAATTTACACAATAGCCGAACCTTACTTCAAACCACGTTTGGAAATTGATTGAAAAATTCGGTTGGAGCTGCCAGCTATGATAATTTTGGTGTATTAAATTTGAAAAAATAAAACTTTGGAAGTAAAACATTCACACCATCGAATATCCTAAAAAATGTCCGTTTCTTACAATAAAACCAATCTGCATACAAATTTTATGCTTTATCTACACGTTCAAAGTAAAACTTTGGAAGTTTCATGTCGGACAAGAACGGTAACCCTTTCCCAGTTAACCTATATTTTTAGGATCAAAAAGTTCTGTTCACGGGAACTCATGAACTAATAATCAATTGTGGGCAACTCTGTGTCAGTGGTGCCATCTTGAAAAATTACAAAGAAAAAAAACTGCTTTTTGCCGTATGAAATGTGAACATGTTACCAGATTTTCATGAAATTGACACAGTAGCTGAAACCCTGTTTGGTAGAAATTTGGTTGAAAAATTCGATTGGTGCTGCAAGCAATGGTAATTTTTGTTTCTTTGGTTTTGAAAATTCGCTCAACAAAATAAAGCTTTTTGCCCTATAACTTCCAGTGCAGTCATGAAATCAATACGAATTTTATACAATTAATGGAACCTATTATAGAGATTATGCAGGCCAAATTTGGTTGAAAAGCCATGATAGAGTTGCCAGCTATTGTTGGTTTTGTGTTTAATTGCGATATCTGTCTTAAGCGGTTTTATCGTAGAATTTTCAAATGGTAATGATATTGTTGTGACAATAAACAGCAAATATTAAGTTTTCGATTATTTGAAAAAACTCGCTGCAAGTAACCCTAAATTTCTTTATACTCCTATAACTTCGAATGTAATACAACAACGTAAGCAGATGTGATATATCCCAGCAAACCAAATGCATCGTAATTAATTCATAAAAGAGTCATATTTTACGAATGTTTTTGTCGTTAACGAGCTCGCAAATGAATCGAAAACGATTCATTGGTCCTACTTAAATGGCCATCCGAGAAGAATCATTTTTAACGACTCGTAAATGAGTTAGAAAAAATGTGGTTTTAGCGAGTATATATCGACCAGCAAACTAGGGGAAGAATCTATGTAAAATCTGCTACTGAGCCGCATAGGCCGTAGGGCACATACACTTGGCTTGCATTATTTATTGCATCGGTCATCCTAAGCAAAATCATTGCTGCGTAGGCTGCGTATCGTTTTACGAACAGGCTCGGTTTCGTATGAGGGATATGTCTGTTGATTGTCGAGAAACTATCGTTTTTAGTGAACGCTCACTAAATTGTTTGCTGGGTATTCTTGGCTTTGATACTGGTGAAAGGTTGCCAGCACGAGTCGGTTGTGCTACTTTTGTATCAATAAATGCTTACAGTTGGTAGTCTTACTGGAAACATTTACAATGAAAATAAATAACCGATGTTTCAATTCCCTAAGTTCTGCAAATTTTTCGGATCGCAGCCCCAAACACCAACTTCAGTTACAGTGCTGCATGCACTGAGTATTTTCTTGATTGATGTTATATGAGATGCTGCTTTCAAAATTTTGTGAAATAAGCAACTGATAACGAATATAATTTACAAATATAATGCCAGTGGTAATATCTGAAACGTTCTACCATATGAGTTATAATGCATTCTTGAGACCAAAGTAAAACGTGGCATTTGAAACAGTTTGGCCGTAATAAGCATCTCATGTGGTGGAATATGCACTCAAAACCTGCACGATTCTTCTACTGTTCTTCCAGCATTAGTGTTTCTAGCGGTTCAGGTGCGCTAGAGTTTTTATTATTTTTGTTGTTCATTCTTCAAGGATCCCCACTCAAAGCCGCTATCTCAAGTCCGATTGTGTAGTCACCTTTAATGATCCCATGGTAATCTAGTGCAAGCAGGGAGGCCATGCGAGGGTTGCCACCAGCTCTTATGGGGACAAGTGGTCAGAGCCAAAGTAAAGCAATCCCACGACAACCCTTGTACGGGTCTAGGGGTTGAAGCTGGTAGAGAGCTTCATTACAATTTATTTAATCATTGTGGATACGAGAGTGGAGTGATTAGTTTCACGACTCACTTTACCCCTGATTTAAATCAGGTACCTAATCAGAGCTAGGTGAACTCAAAGCTTGGTGCGCGGACCCTCGTCCGAACCTGGATTCGAACCAGGGACCCCACACGCAAGAAGCCAGTGCTCTACCCACTAGGCTACTCAAGCTACAAGTGGTCAGAGCTGGATCGGTGCTAATCAGGATTCCAACTCAACTGAACCTACACCACCAACTTAATGGCGACGAGACGAGAGAACGTACTAAGAGGCCTGCCAGGGTTTTAACAGGACGAAGATGATCGTATTAACCCGGAGCTGTTCACGAAGCGGATTTCACTCCGTCGCTACCGCGCCTGAGGACGACTAGATCCGGAAGCCCAAGTGCAAAAACAAGTCGTTAGACAAAGAGAAGTCCGAGGACGAAAGCGGTCGTGATCGTGAAGAGAGTCTAGATCATTTAGCGTTACCCAGGATGCATCACGAATAGGCGATCTAGTTTACATCCCAGACTAGACAAGACTAGATTTATGTGATTATGATTTCGATATAATATTTCGAAAAGGCAAGATGAACGTCAATGCGGATGCATTATCCCGCATCAAATTAAAATCAGACACGTTAAAAGATATGATACCAAAGCAAAAAAATGTTACCGAAGAAAAGAAAGTATTACCACTTACAAGAAACATTATAAAGAACATAGAAAACACTAAAAAAGCGCAAACAAGAAGAACAATGAAACCAAAACATAGCCTAATGACCAATGAATTCTATGTATGGGACAGCGATTCCCCAGTGGAGATACAAAAAAAAAAAAAAAAAAAAATTTAACGAAATTAAAATTCGGATTGGGAAAAATTCCAAAAAACTATATTTGAAAAATAATCAGATCCTAGTTAGATGCAGCAATAATCCATCGGAATTAGTTTCGACATTGGAGAAACTGGCATCAAAAGCAACTAGAAGAAATATAACGAAAATATACATAGAAGAAAAAGATGAAATATATAACATGATAAATAAGGAAGAATTCAAAAACAAATTTAATCAACTACAGAAGAATATTCTAACAAACAATAAAAACCCCTAAAAATAATAATATACAGCCCAGCGAATACCCGATAAAATAATACAATTAATACTAATAAATAACTATCATACAGCACCGATAGGAGGACACTTAGGTGTCAGAAAAACATTGCTAAAATCAAAACAAAAATATATATGGAAAGATATGAATAAGATGATAAAAACATTTATTAGAAACTGTGAAACTTGTGCAAAAAATAAACAGACACAACACATAAAAAACTCTAGCGCACCTGAACCGCTAGAAACACTAATGCTGGAAGAACAGTAGAAGAATCGTGCAGGTTTTGAGTGCATATTCCACCACATGAGCTGCTTATTACGGCCAAACTGTTTCAAATGCCATGTTTTACTTGGGTCTCAAGAATGCATTGTAACTCCTATGGTAGAAGGTTTCAGATATTACCACTGGCATCAATTTCAACGTTTATGAGAGCAAAACACGGGTTAATTATATTCGTTATCAGTTGCTTATTTCACAAAATTTTGAAAGCAGCATCTCATATAATATCAATGAAGAAAATGCTCAGTGCCTGCAGCACTGTAACTGAAGTTGGTGTTTGGGGCTGCGATCCGAAAAATTTGCAGAACTTAGGGAATTGAAACATCGGTTATTTATTTTCATTGTAAATGTTTCTGGTATGAATACTAACTGTAAGCATTTATTGATACAAAAGTAGCACAACCGACTCGTGCTGGCAACCTTTCGCCAGTATCAAAGCCAAGAATATATCACATCTGCTTCACGTTGTTATATTACATTGGAAGTTATAGGAGTATAAAGAAATTTAGGGTTACCTGCAGCGAGTTTTTTCAAATAATCGAAAGCTTACTATTTGCTGTTTATTGTCACTACAATATCATTACCAATTGAAAATTCTACGATAAAACTGCTTAATAAAGATATTGCAAACAAACACAAAACCAACAATAGCTGGCAACCCTATCGAGGCTTTTCAACCAAATTTGTCCTGAATAATGCTTATAATAGGTTCCATTAATTGTATGAAATTCGTATTGATTTCATGACTGCACTGGAAGTTAGAGGGCAAAAAATTTTATTTTCCTGAGAGAATTTTCAAAACCAAAGACACAGAAATTACCATAGCTGGCAGCACCAATCGAATTTTTCAACCAAATTTCTACCAAACAGGGTTTAGAGTAAGGTTCAGCTACTGTGTCAGTTTCATGAAAATCTGGTCACTAATTCACATTTCATAGGGTAAAAAACAGTTTTTTTTTCTTTGTAATTTTTCAAGATGGCACCACTGGCACAGAGTTGCCCACAATTCAAAATCGCTTCTATCAGGCCTGGTTCTACTTAAGTCCAATGCATCATGTAAATTTCAATGGTATCTGATAATTGGTTCGTGAATTCCCGTGAACAGAACTTTTTGATGCTAAAAATATAGGTTAACTGGGAAAGGGTTACCGTTCTTGTCCGACATGAAACTTCCAAAGTTTTACTTTGAACGTGTAGATAAAGCATTAGATTTGTATACAGATTGGTTTTATTGTAAGAAACGGACATTTTTAAGATATTCGATGATTTGAATGTTTCACTTCCAAATTTTTATTTTTTCAAATTTAAGACAACAAAATTATCATAGCTTGCAGCTCCATCCGAATTTTTCAACCAAATTTCCACCAAACGTGGTTTGAAAAAAGGTCCAAGTACTGTGTGAATTTTGTCAAAATCAAACGATTGAATCAGAATTTATTGGGCTAAAAGCAGTTATCTTTTTTAGTGATTTTTCAAGATGGCACCACTGGCACAGAATCGCCCGCATTTCAAAATCACTTCTATCAGACCTGGTCCTATTTAAGACCAATACAGTCTGCAAATTTCAATTAATTCTGCTCATTGGATTTTTGATGCTAAAAATATAGGTAAATTGGGCAAGGGTTACCAGGCGTGCCCGTTATACCATATCAATTTTTTTTTTGTCTATGTAAAAAAAGCACGAAATTTACATATGAGTGACTTTTTTTTTGAAGAAGCGGCATTTTTTCAAGAGAGACGTTAATTTGGAGGTTTTCACTTTCAGTGCCTGCCCTTGCTTCAGGGTTGCTAGCACGCTCATCAAAAGCTACACGAATTTACAAATAAATAATACCAATATGTCCTGAAAATTTGGTAATGATTGAATAGCTCTGTCAAAAGTTATCGCAATTTAAAAATTTTAAATTTTTCCCGTTCTCTTTTTAGGCACTCAGCGCACACATGGGGTTAAAAAATTCCAAAACATTATCCGATTCACATGTAAAACACGTTCGGAATTTATTTTGTTAACTTTATTTTTGCAAAACTTATTTATGTACGGAATAATAGGTATATTAAAAATATCACTAAAATGGCCGCCGGCGCCAAAGGGTTAAAGATTTTTAACTTTTTCTGAAACCTGGCACTATTCTGCATATACACCAATGTGTCCTAAAAATTTCAGTTCAATCGGATGGCGCGTTCCTGAGATTTTTTCGCTGAAATTTTTTGATGATATATATATAAATATATATAGATATATGAATTTTTGGCCAAAGTGATTTTAATACTAATGTTCTTTTTCGAACATTAGTAAAAAGAAACAAACAATAACATACATACCAAAAAACATATTCGCAACAATTGCTATAGACACAGTAGGACCACTCAGAATATCCAACGATTATCGATACATCCTCACAATGCAATGTGAATTATCAAAATATGTTATTGCCTACCCTATTGAAACAAAAGACGCTAAAACCATCGCCAAAAAACACTAGTAGAAATACTAATATTAAAGCATGGTGTTCTAATTAAACCACTATAACCACTAAACCATAAAATATTCTAAATACAGCCAATTCTTCAATTAAACTCCGTCACTGATTAACGATTTAATAAATTTTTATTGTATTGGAATTTCAATTTTCTAACAATCAATTTTCTTCCGCACCATCTAAATTCAAAGTCAACTGTTAAGTGAAAATTTCGGTACTTTCTTTTCTATACAACTTTCTCTTAATTCTCTTATTATATTTCCAGTTTTACCAGTATTTCTTTACTGTGAATATTAAGTGAAAAAATCAATTGTGAATGGATATTTAAACATGTAATGTCAAATGACAAATGTCATGTGACAACTGTCATCAGCGTAAACAACGATCGCAAACATTAGAAATTGATCTTAGATAAGTATATATTTTCCTTGTTTTGAACTCGATCCTTTGTTGCTTTTTCTTTTCAGGTTCCTGTTTTGGAGAGGCCACCGTCGCGTCGCAACACATGGTATTTTCAAAATTTTAAAATCAGATAATGTAACTGAATTCTCCAATGACCTAATGGGAATCATTTGTAATTGATGAGATAAATGAGACAAGTGGATACCGTATGACACTTTCGCGTATAATAATAGTCCTCATATTCATACACAATATTCTCCATACGAACTAGCCTATGGAAGATTACCCGAATTGCCCGACGATATTATAGAGAAAACCGATCCGATAAACAATATAGACAATTTCGCTAGTAAACTAAAGATTAGTATAGCTCAAAACGTAATTGATAAAGTGAAAAAGGAAAGAAAAAATAGAGTAGGTAGTAACATAAACCCAGCAACATTCAAAGTAGGAGATCTTATTTTAGTCAGAAATATTAATAGAAAAAAGTTGCAGAACACACATCACGGATCATATGAAATACAAGAAAGAAAGGGTGTTAGCACTCACATATTAGTAAACGGAAAATGCAAGAGATATCATAATAACTTGCTGAAATTATACACTCCTCTAATTTGAAATCAACACAAAAGACTATATAAATATTTGAACATGTACATTAAGGGAAACCAATAACCAATAAATTTAAAGAAAAAATATGCAAAGAAATGCATATAGTTATTCTAGCACAAGAAATGTATTCAAACAAAAAAAACCCTACACAAAAACATACTTAAGTAAATGTAAAACAATAACCAATACATATAAACAAAAGTTTAGCGCATCAGAACCGCTAGAAAACTAATTTTCGAAGAAATTGTCTTTGAGTGACAAAAAAATGTGGACAGACGTAATACACTTTTTTGTAGAATCATATCAACCATTCCTTTTCCCAAGCAATTCAACTATAGCACAAATTATGAAAATGTTCAGTGCTGGCAGCACTTTCCCAACGAAACAGCAATAAGTTTACCTTAACAAGCTCATACTTAAATCAACTTTTCCTTTGAATTTCGTTCTCATTGGAGGATTTCAACGAAAGTTTCACCGCTGAAGCACACTGCGACGTCGTCTACCGCAGTCAGGCGCAGCCAAGCTGTCAGTTGAGTTGACTATATGGGTTTTCCATAGCAGCGAGCACACCAAGTCGCAGCGATGCGCAGCCAGGCGCAGCCAGGAGCAGCTCAGGTCGAAATGGATTCAACTTTTGCCGCAGCGAAGAGTTGAAATCAGCTGTAATTACTTGAGAAACGCGCGGGATTTGAAATGTATGCGAAAATGTAAATAGAGTTGATTTTATATTATTAATTTTTTGAGGAATTCGAAAACAATTTTTATTGGTAATAGCTTAGATAGTTAAAAGTAAAATAAAAGGATAGTTAAGAGCAAATTTGAAAGATAATTAATAGCACATTGATTATAGTAATTTAAAATACATGAGTAGTCTAGTTGGTAGATTACTGACTTCTTGTTTGTGGGATCCCTGATTCGAATCAAAATTCGGACGTGGCCCGCAAACCAAGCTTTGAGTTCACCTAGCTCTGATTAGGTACGTGGTTAAAAATCAGGGGTAAAGTGAGTCGTCGAATTCCACACTCGTATTCACATTGATTGAAAAAATTGTAAAGAAGCTCCTCACCAGCTTCAACTCCAAGACCCGTACGAGGGATGTCGTTGGTTGGTTAATTATGGTTAAAGACCAGTTGTTTTCTCCTACAAGCCAGATCTAGTCAAATGTACTTACATATTTATAACGAGGGCTATTTGGCTTTCTCCTCAAAGCCCATCAGTAAAATATTATGCTAATAGTATAATAAACGGATGTTTAATTTAAATAACATTGGAAAATGTTTAAGAGCCAAGTAAGATTTCAAAGGTGACTATGGTAAAAGGCAAGTAGTAAAATAAACTTTTAAAGCATTCGGCATATATATAAGGTTGAGTTTACGTTAGAATTAAACTCATTTACAGTGCATAGAAAAGAACACCCTCGAATAAATAAAAAAAATACGTATCATTATTTCAAAATGCAGTCAATTAAAGATGCAGTGTTGGATAACGAGGTGACAATAGAGATGCTGATAGCCCAAGTGAAGGAGCGTCCGATTATTCATGAGAAGGCTACAGGCGGATACAGAGCTGTCGCTGTGAAATTCAAACATCAACTGAAAATTCTTCTACTTCACTGACACTTAGTCACGTTTCAGTGTAACCAGGCGATTTCGTTGGCTGCGCTTGGTCACTGATGGCTGCGCCTCGCTACGTCGACTGTAACTCAGGCATCAGTGTTTAGACGTTGTTTGAGGCTCCCATCCGAAAAAATGTTCAAAACTCGGAAAATTTGAAAATTGGTTTCTTATTTTTATTGCAAATGCTTTGCGAAGCATCTGAAGCATCTGTTGGTTCAATATTTACGAAAATGGCTAATGCTGGTTACCCTGTGTCAGCAGCAAAGCAAAATATATACCAAATCTGCTTCACGTGAAGTTAAGCCCAACCAGTAAATTTCGTTTCGATTGAATCACTGCGCTGGTAGTTATACGGGAGAAACAAATTTTAGGGTAACCAACCTCAAAACTTTTCAAATTTTTAAAGTGTCAATATTCGTTATTAATTTTCATTGGAGGATATTCCCATTTGCAAATCTAATAACATAATCGCTCAGTAAAGAAATTCCAAAAAATTACAAATTCTTCAGCCAAATTTTCACCAAATGTTACATAGAGTAAGATCCAAGTATTGTAGGAATTTTGTCAAAATCTGATGGCTGAATCGGAAGTTATATTAAGTTTTTATTTCCAATACTTTTTGTTACAAAAATGTTACACTGCTTGGAAATAAAGGAGTACCTGAATATTCACTAAAATGCCCGCCGCCGCCAAAAGGTTAAAGATAACTGAATTCGAACAAGTCATGGACCTACCTACTATATACATCTACGACATCCGAAAATTTCACATCAATCGGATCGGCCACTCCAAAGATTACTTCTATTAACCGATTTGCTGATATATATATATATATATATATATATATATATATATATATATATATATATATATATATATATATATATATATATATATATATATATATATATATATAAATAAAGAAATATGAATTTTCGGCGAAACGAATTTAATACTATTGTTCTTCGAACATTAGTAAAAATGCCTTTTTACTGATTTTCGAAGAAAAGTAGTATTAAACTCGTTTCGCCGAAAATTCATATTTCTCTGTATATATATGTATATATATATATATATATATATATATATATATATATATATATATATATATATATATATATATATATATATATATATATATATATATATATATATTTATATATGTATCAGCAAAATGATTAAGGGAGATAATCTCTGGAGTAGCCGATCCGATTGAGTTGAAATTTTCGGAAAATCTAGATGTATATAGTCGGTAGGTCCATGACTTGCTAAAATTTAGATATCCTAAATTTTTTGGCGGCGGCAAGCGTTTTAGTGAATTTTCAGGTACTCCTATATTTCCAAGCAGTGTAAATTTTTGTTAAAAAAAATGTTTGGAAATGAAAACTTATATTGCGCTTAGCTTGTTTATCATAAAAAATTGGAAGTTTTGAACAGTGTGAGGGTGCAGAGTGCCTAAAAGTAGGCAAGGATTTTTTTTCAAATTTTAATTTGTCATAACTTCTTAGAAAAAC
The DNA here is from genome assembly GCA_947369275.1 of Nemotelus nigrinus. Classification (NCBI taxonomy): domain Eukaryota; kingdom Metazoa; phylum Arthropoda; class Insecta; order Diptera; family Stratiomyidae; genus Nemotelus; species Nemotelus nigrinus. Next base: position 152,633,866 of record OX376372.1, read on the forward strand.
AATGGATCATCGTGAATTTGCAGAGCGTATTGATGTTGAAAAAAATTTAACACATATGGATTTTCATGATATTGCGGGGAACCCTGTAGCAACGGCAGGCTCCTGAAAAAATTCCTTCAAATCGTTGACCCTCCTGAACAATTTTTGATTTTTGACCAAAAATTCAAATCATTGATAAATTTTAGCTTTTGTCCATCATGTCAAAGTTAAATTTTTTAAATTTCGATTTGCACAAGAACGGCAGCTCATCACCAAATTACCTCTATTTTCAGCACTCGAAAGTTCTGTTCACGAGAACTGACGACCGGATTATCCGATCATAACGAAATTTACAGGACATGTTTGAATTAGCTAGGACCAGGTCTGATAGAAGTAATTTTGAAATGTGGGCAACCCTGTGGCAGTAGCACCATCTTGAAAAATCACTGAGAAAAAACAGCTTTTTGGCCTATAACCTCCGATTCAGCTATCACATTTAAACGGATCGGATATTTGGATCTTACTTTAGATAACATTTGGTGAAAATTTGGCTGAAGAATTAGAATAGTTGCCAGCTATTGTGATTTTTGACTCCTAAGTCTTGCAAATTTGCTCAGCAAAATAATTTTTTTCCCTTTAGCTTCTGGTCCAGTAATGAAATCAAAACAAAGTTCATTTAGTAAATGGATCTTTATATGAAACAAATTTTGTTGGGATTTCGTAAAAACTCATTATAGGGCTGCCAGCTATGACCATTTTTGTAATTTTCTGGAATTTTTTTATAATGCGATTATTTCATTAGATTTGCAAATGGAAATAGTATTGCAATAAAAATTAACAACAAATATTAACGCTTTAAAAATTTGAAAAGTTTTAAGGGTGATAGCCCTAAAATTTTTTTCACCCATATAACTTCCAGCGCAGTGATTCAATTGAAACGAAATTTATTGGTTGGGTTTAACTTAACGTGAAGCAGATTTGGTATATATTTTGCTTTGCTGCTGACACAGGGTAACCAGCATTAGCCATTTTCGTAAATATTGAACCAACAGATGCTTCAAATTACATACTCAAACGCAAGGCATTTGCGATAAAAATAAGAAACCAGTTTTTAAATTTTCCGAGTTTTGAAAATTTTTCGGATGGCAGCCTTTAACAATGTTTAATCGCTGAAACTTCCATGAAATCTTGCGATGAAAACAAAATTCAAAGGATAAGTTGATTTGAGTATGAGCTTGTATGGTAAACTTATTGCTGCTTCATTGGAAAAGTGTTGCCAGCACTGAACATTTTCATGATTTGTGTTATAGTTGAGTTTTGTTGTTTTGGATAAGGATTGGTTGATATGATTCTACAAGAAAGTGTATAGCGTCTTTCCACATTTTTTTGTCACTCAAAGACAATTTCTTCGAAAATTAGTTTTCTAGCGGTTCTGATGTGCTAGAATTTTTTATTTGCTTTATGTACTCGAGCAGTTTGGAGCGATTGCTACGCGGCGGTTAAATTCGCCACGCAAGAGTGACAACTGCTTCGAGCAATAGAATTGAGATAGGGCTAAATGAGTGCTCACCGAAGTAACCATTAACTTGTGGTTGGCCTTCTAAATCTGTGAATGGCCGTTTGTCTCTGACTAATAAAAGGAAAATAATAGTTACATCATTTCAAAGGCGATTTTAATAAATACTAATGTTCTTCTTCGAACATTAGTAAAAATAACATCCAGTAGTTTCCTCAGTAAAAAGTATATTAGTTTTGACTTTTATACCAAGCAAAAAACAGTCAAAGTGCTTATAAGCCATTGACTCTATAAAATGTAACATTAGCTATTTTTGTTGATTTTCCGAATTTAAATTTGTCTTGTGGATCGTCTGAATCGTAAATATGAAAGAAGAAGAATTTTTCCAGCAAAAACAAATATTATTTTTAAGTATTTCCTATAGTTGTGATGTGGTAGTTTGCATAGTGGTTGTTGGGTAGCACATTCGTTATAGAGATGCCAAATTCAAGTGAAGAAATCACGTAGTTTTTTCTTTTTTCCATGTAAGGAATTTAACATCTTTTTCATGGTCAAACAAAGGAAATCTGAAAAAAATGTGCTGGTGTCGCTAGTCCACAAAAAAAGCCACAAATGAAAATTCGAAGCGCGCACACTTTGAAAAGAAAAAATGCTTGAAACTGGCTATTACATTCAAATGAAGAATTCTTTAGCTTAGTAAATAGGAGGATCAATGCCAACGACAGGTTTCCAAAATTAAGAGCATTTAAAGCACATATTACTGAAAGTCAATGAAAACCTGAACATGAGAGGCACTATCGTGATCTTCAGTCTTATCGCTGACGGACAGATTGGTGTTCGTTTAGCCACCGGTTTTCGCAACTGATGGAAATCTTAGACGCTCGCAACTAAAATTGTTTTTTCTTGATTTGAATTTGTACGGGTACAGTTTATTGGCGCACCCGGTTTTTTTTTCGTTTTTCGGGCATATAAATAGAAATTGGGTTTGGAAAAAAGAATCATTTAGTATTTCCCAGTTCGTGGCACTATAATTCGTTAGATCGGAAATGAAGTGTATTGGCGTGATCCTTGTTCTGATAAGTGCGGTGTTCGCGGGTCATATTGCTCCATTGGTCAGCGACTATCACGGATCGGTTGTCGGAGGATACGATTCGAGAGGTATTGGGCCTTACAAGGCGTCACTAGTTCGTGCGTATCATGCATCAGTTGCAGGAGGCTACCATGCTCCTTACGTAGGAGCCTATCGGCCGTCAGCACCCCCAGTCACCGCAACTTATCGCGCTCTGCCGATTGCCGGGTCAAAAAGGACATTTGTAGGAAGCCATGTGTCGGGCTTTGCAGGCTACAGTACTCCAGTTATTAGAAGCTTCCGTGTACCAGTGACAGCAGCTCCATTCACGTACACTATCCCAGCTTATGGCTATAGCAGTTTTCCCAGTGCTTACATAGCTCGAACCTACACGGGCCTGTGGAAAAGGAGGAAAGCTTCTGCGTAAATTTGTTTTAAGTATAACAGCCTAGAGTGAAATGCAAATGAGAAATTACAGTATTTATAACGTGATCCATCTCTGAGTGAAATAGATCATTTTCACAGCGTTTGTGAAAACAAAAAACCTTGTCTTTATGTATTTAATTTTCATTGAAAATATGAAATCAAATAATGCCGAACTGTGTGAGTGTGACAAAACTAATAAAATAAAGCCACTAGCCTTCTTAAATAAGTGTAATTTCTATTTTACGATAATGCTGACTATTTATGCAATGCGAACTAGGCGTGGGACTGAAAGTCTGGTGTCACATGATTGCTCCAAAGATATCAAATAACGAAAAAACTCAATTTCCATGATAGTCGAATCAATCATGCATGTCTGAATAATATTTGAAATTCGATGAAAACTTTAAAGCTATAGTAATGTTAATAGCATATTTTGGAGAGCTTGAATTTCAAGTTTTGTTAGATGCAGATATTTTGAATAAAATTTGAATATGAATTGACCAAACTATCAGCTTGGATTGGATGTGCCTTTTTTTTAAAGACGTTCATGATGTTTGAGCAAATTCTAATGATTATCGGGTTTGTCTGGCATTTGCAAAATTAGTTGTTAGAACCTTTTCTGGACATTCCAAACTCAAGGCATAACTGAAAATAGTAAGCTAAAAATCAGTTACTTCATGTCATCACTTCGAGGCAAACTACATTCGATTTGCTGGTATTTATCGCAAAAAAGCCAAACTACATGTTTGATATAGCATTGGATCTAACGGATTTGATTTTTTTTATTTTCTGGTGAATGATGCTCGTTGAAATGACTCATTTCTATGTTCTCCGCGCACATTGTATAGATGGATTATGTGGACAGCCGATAAGATCCATACAACTTGTTTCACTGCCTATCGATTAATTTAATTGCTTTTGAATGTGTTTCATGTTGAATTTGTTGGCTAAAGTGTAGAAACAGAAATACGTATGAAAATGAAGAAGAAAACTGCGGAAAGGAAACTAAAAGCCTCATATGCTTTTGCCGATATCAATAATGATATTATATGAGTTAAATTTCTCAAATCTATGTATTTTAAGAAGCTAAAAATTAAGCAGTTAAAGAAAATAAGAATAAAGTCGATTAATTTTTTCTTTTTCTTAAATTTTTCAAAAAAAGTAATTCCACAACAACCCTTTGTCAGGTGTAGGAGCTTCATTTACAAATTTACAATCAACGTGAATACGAGTGTGAAGTGATTAGCTCCACGACTCACTGTACCCTTGATTTAACCCAAGTATCTATTCAGAGCTAAGTGTACCTATTCGTAGCTAAAGCTCAGCACGCAATTTTTTGTTGGAACGTGTGTTCAAACCAAGGACCTCACATATTAGAAACCAGTCTACTACGCATTACACTACACGAGCTTTTAACTTTTTCAAATCCTCTCCTGATTGCAAAAAACATGCCACACGTTTTGCATGGAGCTTAGGTTAGATTAGGACAATCGAAAAGTCTTATCAAAAGACACATATAGGCGCTTTAGTTACACGTTGCGATACCACATATATACAACTGCACTCTGTGCACCATTTCGTTCTTTTGATTAACTGTACAATACCCCTTAATTCGATAAGATAAATATTAATCAGACCCGTGAGGAAGGAAGCTCCAAGAGAGGCCATTCTCTTGCCATGCAATTTTCCCTGCTTTAAGAATATACTCAGCTGTTGTATCCCCCCTGACGGGAACATATAGGAAGCCATGCGTTGTAGATCTCCTTTAGCCACGGTACCATAGCCTATCATTAGTGGCGGCAAAAAAGTGATGGCCTGAAAAGCGAGCCCATTAGGTGATTTAGTGTATCAGTGGTCGAGTTAGCCCAATTGCCGTTGGGGTTCTGAATTCACCCCACAGCCTTTCTTGTTGAGTTTAAGACCTTATGAAGACGATTTAACATTCACTGATGGTCTTTATGTTACTGTAGAAGGTTTTTCACAAGTTTCTCTTTGCCTTTCATATGGCATAGCTAAAAATCTGCAGTTTCGTTTCATATATTGATTGATCAGTCATTATATATTTCAGCGTTGTTAAACTCTTTTCAGTCCTCACTCCGTAGGGTGGTGATTTTTATTTATTTTTTTATTTATTCAAAGAATTCGTCTAATACAGACTAGTAAAATTGCATAATGATGAAAAACAGACAAACAATTCCTGTTATACTATTTTCAATTTCGAACACATTTACAATTCATACGCTTTTATTTTAAGCCAAGCTCTTTTTCAAAAATGGTAGACATATGTTAAAATCAAGTGTGTTTTAAGCATTATTAAAATTTCTCTTTATGGGCAAACCGGGCTCATTGAAGTTGGTCCGATAAGTAAGGACAGATAAAATGTTGACGTGTCTCACTCTGTTACCCTTGGTATTGAAGCCAAATAAACCTAAAAGATGTTCAGACGAAGCATTTCCCGTGAGGAGCTTAGCAGCAAAGATCGTTTTGAAATTTTCACGTCTGCTGTTAAGTGTTTTCATAGCCAGTAACCTAAGTTACTGCCTAGGGATACTATAATGGACTTGATACGGTCCACACACATACACCTGCAGATAAGGCGCCCAAACTATACACGCATATTCAAGTATCGGCCTTACTAAAGCACAAAAAAGAATCTTGGTAAGATGTATGTCATGATACTCTTTAGATCGCCTCCTCATAAATTCCAAAGCAGATGAAGCTTTTAATAAGATGGCTTTAATATGTTTGTCAAAAGTGAAAGTATTATTTAAAAGTACTCCTGAATCGAGTACTTTGTCAGAGTACCTTAAGGGAATACTATTCAAAGAGTATTCAAAGCTTAACGCACTAATTTTACGCGTGTGCGAAACAACGGTACACTTGTCAATATTAATGACTAATTTGTTAGTGTCATACCAAGTCGTGAGGTTATTTAGGTCAGCTTGAACTCCCAAGCAGTCGTGAGTATTAGCTACATTTTTAAAATTTTTTGCGTCATCCACATATAGTAAAATTGACGAATGTTTCAGGACAGATGGGAGGTCATTTATATATAAAAGAAAAAGTAAAGGTCCTAAGTGACTTCCTTGAGGAACACCAGATATGACATCAATTTCTGATGAAAGGGCGCTACGGAAGGATACGCATTGGGTATGGCATTTCAAATAAGATGCTATCCAGAAAATAAGTAGCTGAGGAAAGTTAAAAGAGGACAATTTACATAATAATATGGAATGATACAGTTTGTCAAAAGCCTTCGTGAAGTCAATGTAAATACAGTCTACCTGGAGTCCTGCCTCGATTGATGGAATAACAGTACTGAAAAACTCAAGCAAGTTGGTAGTTGTGGATTTGCTTTTCATGAAACCACGTTGTTAAGGAGATAATATAGCTTTGCTATGAAACACCACAATACTACTGATTACGCTTCGAATAGTTTAGCAACACATGGAAGTTTGGCGATGGGACGATAGTTGCCTTTTTTATGAATAGGTGTGACGATTGCATATTTTCAACCACTAGGGAAAATACTAAGCACCAGAGAAAGATTAAATAGGTAGACAAGAATAGGAGGCAAAGAGGAAATACAATATTTTAGGATAGCATTAGAAATGCCGTCAGGGCCTGTTGTCAAATTATTGTCCAGCTTCCTAGAAAACACCAAAATGGTATCTTCGTCAATATACAAGTCTTTTATTCCCAAAGAAGATGTTGGGATCATTGTCAAGTTGTCATTATAGTTATTAGTGTTAGTCGAATGTTCCGTATTATATGCGGTACGGAAATGATTAGCAAATTTTTGACTTCGGACTGATAAATATTCCTCAACTCTGCAAAAACCAAAAAGTCAGAAACAGAACGAGACAAGCAGTATCTTTTCCAAGCTTTAGATTTTCAATTTTTTAAGTAGCGTATCGCCTTCAATTTCCATGGAACCTTATTGCAGTTGTTTGCGAAAGAGACTGATACAAATTGAGCAAAGCATCCGAGGAGAATAAAACGAAAACTGTACACTACCTTATTAATGTCTTTTTCTGGCATCACAGGGGACCAATCACACCTCGCAATGAGACCATTTAGTACATCCAAGTCGACTTTCCTAAAGTTAAATTGACACGGTGAGCTATGTAAACGAGTACTTAGAGATGTATTGATTTCGTAGATGATAGGAACTGGTATATGATTTGTTAAATCGCCAAAAGATGATGGACAGTGCTTGACTTCGAATGAGTAGGCGTTTGAAGTAAAAATTAGATCCAATAACCTTCCGTGACTGTTTAAAATGCTGTTTACTTGGTTTAGGCCGCACGCAAGCATTGCGTTTATAAAATCTTCGGCATATGAAGGATCACCAGGAGAATAAGTTGGGGCTAAGGTGAAGCTGGAGGTGATATAAAAGCTCACAAATGCTTATCCACAGAAAGTACTGTGAATCCAAAAGCTTGTAAATAGTTGGTGCGCCAAGAGTTAAGCTCGGTGAATAAGTTGGGGCTAAGGTGAAGCCGTCGTCAGATAAGTTCCAAGTAGTCCGGGGTAGGCTGAAGTCACCCATGAGGATGAGTTCGTGATTTACATCTCATAGGTCACATAAATGATGAGTGGCATTAAGTACTTGCTCATACCAATTCGTTGCTGAGTTAGGTGGGATATATAATACTGCTAAATAGAGTTGCGCTATTCGCAGGTCTACACGATCACAGACAAGTTCCATGCTATCGGTGTTTAGTATGATTACCTCTGATATGCGATCTGAACTGCGCCCGGCAATCAAGACGCCCTCAACTAATATCTTCGTGCAAAGCTAAGTTTCAGTCAAAGCTTCGACATTGAAGTCTGAAGAAAGATTGTACTTTTATTGGGGTGTAGGATGTCAATGAGATTGTTTTCTACGTCGATGGGGGTAGTAGCTGGAGCAAGCTTTGATAAAAATAATACTCGAGGCTTCACTTCAACATTGAATTTGCAATTAAAAGTTTCAGCTCTGGAGATAGTAGAAACTGGGCGAGAGCTATTTGTTTCGTTTGTGAGGAAGTTCATATTTCCTTCTTTTCTGCATTCGCAATCCTTCCGTACTAATAATCTCCGTTGTTTCTGCCTTTTTGTCACCTGCGGGGGAGTTGTCAATTAGTTTAGATTTCTTGCGTCTTGCTAGGGTAGATGTAGGGGCACCTGTGACTGGGTTGCTTTGATCCAAGCTATCAGTCTGGCAAGATGTAGTATTCCTAAGTTTTTTATTTTCACCATCGCCGTGAAGATCTTCTAAGCCGTCAATCTGGAAACTTGAAGTGCGGCAAGCAATTTTGGGTCGAAAAGATCTTGTCTACTTTGTCATTAAGAGACTGCAGGCTATCAACAGATGTAGATGGCGAAAGTTGTACACCAGCTTGTTCCAGCGGATGCAAGTCTATTATCGAGTCGTTCAACAGTCCGGTTTTGTTTTCGAAGCTCTTAATTCTACCGAGAATAACATCATACTTATCGTTTAGACTAGTGATATTGTATTTTATGTATCTTATGTCGTCTAAATGCAACCTGATGTAAGCCAATGTTTCAAAAAAAATGGCGAGAGGTCTGATGATATGCCGTGTACTAGGCTAACGATTGTAGAGCTTGTAGAGATTCGCTGACATTACAAACATGTTGGATGCTTGCGTTGGTAAATTTAAGCAGCCTCAAGACGTGACCCGGCTTTATTTCGATATATTCCTGACGGGTAAATGCCTAAGATGCCTGCGATCTGTGTGCTAATTTGACGCAAGCAACATGAAACGACCTCTTGCAGATTCCATCGTATGTGATCGACTTGCTTTCTATTGGCTTATCGCAATATCGACAGCCCACGGGGGATAGAGAGACGGAGCTACCCGCTTCCATTTTCGATTATCACGCCGACCAATAAGCTTGAAGGTTATATAAAAGCTCACAAAAGCTTATCCACAGAAAGTATTCAGAAACCAAAAGCTTGTAAATAGTTGGTGTGCTAAGAGTTAAGTTCGGTGAATAACTAAAGCAAACAACGGAACTAAAAACATTCACTGCTAAGTTTTTCAGTTTTTCGGGTGAAGAAAAATTTCAAACAAAAAGACACAAGTGTTTAACCCTAGAATGGTACCGTTGAGTAAATTTTACTCAAATATGGTATATATTTCGTCGCGCATCAGCTAGTTGGCCACTCCGACTGCCACGAGGCTAGAAGCTATATAATTTTTTTATGTTGAATGACAAAATAAAAAATGTACATAATACTATTGTTGCCTTCTTTTTAGTAAAAACATGTACCAAAAATCATCCAAAAATTTACCGTACCATTCCAGGGTTAATGATTCCTGATGACTCCAGACGATGATCACGAAAGATGCAAAGCAAATGAAGACACAATCAATTAACATGCACTTGATCGTGAAAATTTCAATTAAACACAGACAGATCAGTCGAAAAACAAGACATATACGAGACCAATCGAGGACCACAGCGATGACGCGCAAAAACTTCGACAAAACAGCCACATTCCACTATGGATTCTGAAGATTTCGCTGGCTGTGGGTGGGTAGAACATTATACTGGCAGCAGAGTTGCGAGAACTAGCCAGAGCGATATCCACTTCGTCCAGATCCTGGCAACAATCGATGCTATCCGGAGAAACGTTCTTTTCCAATTAATAAAAGCTATCTGCTCCATAGAGCTTCGGTCTTACCTTAAAAAATCTGTATCTGTGGTCAGATAATGCTTGACATTTCAATGAGCAAATTTACACGAGTTCCCAAATCAGGATTTAGAATATGTCCGATTCGTTGAACTTTCGCTAAGTGCCATTGTATTTGTTTGTACAAAATAGTTCTGTGGTTTTCAATATGGCACCATCTGACTACTGCTGTTCACTTCGTTCGAGCATGTACATGCACGCAGGTTTCCGATATAGCGGCTTCTGACCAACGCTGCTTGCTTCGTGGCAGCACGCCTGTGTAGTCAGATTTCCAATATGGCAGATTCTGACGTACCCTGTTCATACCGTGCGAGCATGTTTCTGTTCATGTTTCCTGCATGGATCAAGTGTTTCCTGTTTATACCCCTAGCGTCTTCTGATGATTTGTGTTTATTTCGTATGGGCGTTTCCATACAGGGAAATTCCTTACATGGCGACTTCTGAAGAACGCTGTTCATTTCGCAGGAGCGTGTACAAACAGGCAAACTTATAATATGTCGACTTCTGGCGAGTACAGTTCACTTTATAGAAGCGTATACATGTAATGCTTCAAATACATATTGGCCCAAGCTAAACCATCTCGGGTTGGGCCACCACAGACCAATTCGAGGACAGATGCTACTGTCCACACCATGGCCGGAGCTGGTGAGCTTCAGTTGTCTATTATCAGCCTGTCAAATCCGTTTGGTTGGTGCATGTTCGTGCCCAAATCCCACTCAGATCGGAATGCAGGCCAATATCGACCAATCATAACCATCTCAAACCAAGGGGGTGTACACATATTGGCCATAGGCTCTGTTGGTTTGGCTTGGGCCAATATGTATTTCCTACATAAGGGAATTCCAATGTGGCGGCTTCTGAAATTCACCGTTTACTTCGTTGAAGCGTGTGGAAACAGGAAAATTCGCTATATTGAGGCTTCTGGCGAGTGCTGTTCATTTAGTTGGTGCGTGTCTCGTGAATAGTGATGTCGCCACTTTCTGCATGAACGTTACAGGAACCATTTGCGATGTTGGTTATGTGGTGTAGGCGTTTGGCGGCAGCGCTGAACGTTCTGTCTATATTTGAGCGCTTTCGAGACATTCAATGATTTGTATTTTGATGTGTACTGGGAATATATGGGGAGTGTATATTTCAATATTGATTTTAGCATACTTCCACAAAAGATAGGTTTTTGAAATTTTGCAGAATTATGTAATAGAGTATGTAACTTTCGAGTCCGGTGTTAATTCAAAAATAACAAAACTGTAGATAGAAAGTTTCTGTGAATCAGGGCAGAGCGGGTGTTTGACTCAATTTCTGATTGATTATTGTGAGAGCAAATAAATTTGGCAGATCCAAGCAAGCACAATTTGATCATTTAAAAATATATGGTCCAAAGTGTTCGCAGAATCTGAGCAATTTCAAATTGTGGTATGTTCGCAGGCATACAGCAGATCATTTTATGGTATGATATTTTGTTTCGAAGTGGAGCTCCAGCTTGGCAAGAAGCAATCAAACAAAATGATTTCTCTCAGATTTTAACTACAAATTGAATTGTATGAGAGAAAACAGTGCAGTTATTCCACTTTTGATAACGTTTCAATCATTTGAACGTTTAGTATTTTGTACCTTGTAATCTGCGTAAATTCAATAAACTATAAACATAAATGGCTGGATTGTAAAATGCCAACCAGAGTGGCGATATTACTCTCGTTCACGGTAGTTGTAATAAAAAGAAACCAGGTTAAAATAGGATAATTTTTAATCCTTTCATTTTCAGTAATTTTAGAATGTATAGCATATAACATTTTGATTTGAAAGAGCCATCAGGTTAAACAAATAAACAATTGGCGTTTTTGTTTTTACTCCTCTACCCAGCAGAGAATAGAGTATACGCATTAGAAACAACAACACTCCTGTACCAGTGAATTCTATTCTTCATTTGTAGTTCACGTGCTGAACTATAGAATGTGCTGATAGAAAAAAGAAAAGCTCATGAGAAGTTTTTTTTTCGCTTTGAGGTGGCTTTGGGTTTTTCATGGTTATTTTGAATGTTTTGGTAGTTAGGAAATTAGAAAAAGCCCTCATAATATGTAGAAAGTTAAAAGAAGTAATTTTCTGTTAGTTCTTTTTCTATTTTCAATCGATTGTGGTAGTGTATATTGGTTATTTTCTCCCTTTATTTTCAGCTGTTGTGTGCTACCACAGCAAATACAGCAACCTATGTCAGTCTTAGCGAATGCACTGCTGTTTTATACTAGATCGTTGTTTTTGCGACATAATTATATTCTGTTCTGTATCGGAGCAAAAAAAAAACACGCCTAATAAGAGCCAGTCTGCCCCACGCTCACTATTTTTGAAGTCTGCATGTATATTGTATATATCGTATCCAGGTGGAACTAAATAGCCTTACAGGATATATAATCTGTAAATTCTAGTAAAATATAGTAACCGTTATTTTAGCAAGCAATTGAAGCTTTGCGCGAAGTATAGGTGTAAGTTGTCTGAACACTGACTCATGGTGGTAGGAGACTAGCACAATTTGACTCAAGTTTATTTACTTGGAATATCAGCATACTTATTTATTTTATTGAATTCAAAATTTATACAAAAGACTCGCAACTCATCGTTATGTATGAAAAAGTGTGTTTGTAAACTAAATATTAAGCTCTTAATTATCAATACCGAACTAAAATTGAAAAATTCACTATATTTCCGGGGACTAGTGCATTTACCCTATATAGATACATGTACAGCTTCCATGCCACCCTTCGGTTTTCATTGTCAACGACAACATAAGTCTTATCATTTTCATAAATTTACACAACCATAATCGCAAATGGTTCATGTACTAACGGCCAGGGCTCGCACTTTACTCTAATTTTTATTTTGAAAATGATAACTACTTCACAACTTCAGTTTCTTCAGATTCTACTCCATTTTTGCTTCGAATTGAATCAGAGAGAGTTTTTCTTTTCCAGATTCTTTTTTTCTTGCATCGAGGTTCGACAGCAACACTTTTCTAGGTTAATGCTGTTTCAATGCAAAGAACAACTTACTGCAAGTCACTAACGCTAAACTTAACTGTTTCGCAAAGAAATGGGGAAGACTGCAAATATAATTATGTTTTGTGTATAAAACTTATATTATGCTTTAGTTGTTTTTTTAAATAACTTCTAATTTGAGTTATTGACGTTGCTCTCGGTTATCGTAAAAATGATAATGTTCGCCTACTTTATATGAATAAATAAATAATGCTTCACATTAAGTGACCCCAATCGTTCATCTACTTCATTTCTTAAAATCTACTTCAATTTATTTTCAGCTTCTACTTCAAATATTGTTCACGAAGTGCGAGCCCTGCTAATGGCAGCATAAACTACAAAACAAGCAATTTAGTGAGTGTTTGCTAAAAACGATAGTTTCTTGACAATCAACAATAATTTTCCTTACGATTAGCGACAAATAATAACAATGCATGCCATGTGTATGTACCCTGTGGCTAGGGTTGCCAGCTCAGTGGATCGGAAATCCGGGAGACTAATAAAAAAAAGTAAAAACCAATTTTATTTATTTAAAATGATATTTCTTTACACAACGAGTTGCTTTTAATGCCTTTTGATTTGCAAGGATAAAGTTATAGAACTCTTTACATGTGTAATTAAAATTTGTGCATACCTGTATTTTCACAGTAGATATATAATACCAGTTCTGGCACACTTAAGAGGAGCAAAAGGGGAGCGAATAAGAGGAGCAATAAGGACATAGTGCCTGCGATTATCGGCCCGTGCATGACGTAAGCGATGATCTTGAACTGATAAACAGCCCAGTTGAACTGATTAACAACCCTGTTGAGCTAATAAAGAACCCTGTTGAGCTGACAGCACAGTTGGGCTGATAAACAGGGTAGTTGAACTGATAACCAACCCTGTTAAGCTAACAGCCCTGTTGAGCTGACAGCCCAGTTGAGCTGTTTATCAGCTCAAAGATCATCGCTTATGTCATGCGCGGGCCGATACTCGAAGGCACCAAGTTCTTATTGATCCTCTTTTGCTCCTCTCAAGTGCGCCAGAACTGGTAATGTATATCTACTGACCACAGTTCGTTTGCTACGCTGAAAACACGATCAGCGGCAACATTTGCGTTAGATTCTTCTTTACATTTTTCAAAAAAAATTAACACAACGCAAGTCTACTCTCTTTGTTTCACTTGTCACGAGGTCACGCACTTCTTGCAGCAAACAGAAGGTCTGTTCGCGTAGTACGATTAATTGCAATTAATCGCAATAAAGCCGTTTTTGTACTCCGTTTTACTGGGAACTAAAAATTTCCCCTATTTCAGTAAATTTCAGTAGAGTCTGAGCTACTGAAAAATACTGAAAACTGTCAAACGGTTTTTGGCGTAATGTTATTATGAAGGACGAATAGTTTTGTGGTGATAATTTATCACCGCTTAGGATGTCTTTATATTCACTATTGTTCTCCCAAAACCGACAACTGACACTTGTGTTTGTCAATTTTCAGGAAATCCAATGAGAGCGTTTTCGTACTTTTCATGAATTTCTCCCACCACATGATTCAGGAAAATTTAGTAAAATTCAGTGTCTGAAAGTAAACAAACAGACCTAGTAATCGTCGTACAATTCATCCTCATTTATTGGCACGTTTAGAGAAGCACTCAGATCTTTTATTTAATCAATTGTACAAATCTAGTGCAATTTACAATTTTTAATCATTTATTGTATTATTTACAAGCATATAAAAGCCAGCATAAAATATAAATAAAAATATAGAAATACCGTGAAGGCAATTTTTGTTAAATTTCCGACAGAATTTAACTGCATTCCGGGCGGGAGACTTTTTAAGTGAACTATATTTTTCCGGAAAAATCCCGGAATTCCGGGAAAGTTGGCAACCCCACCTATGGCCCATGAAACTCATCAAAAGGCAACATTAACTAGATTTTTCCCTAGATTGTTTCTAATGTTACGATGTTTTTTGTTCAACTTTAGCAGTCTATATTGCTTCATTCTTCCAGTCTTTCCTATTCATTCTACTATGCGTAAATAATTTTAACCCATTTTCAAATCGCAAAGCAAATATATTTGAAATCGTTAAAACTATCGCTGATAATTCATAAAACTGTCACTTTTAACGAGTATATAGGTGATATATACTCGCTAAAACCGCATGTCCCTTAACTCATTAATGAATCGTTACAGGCCGCCTCCATTAGCGATTTCCCATGGCATAACATTTTGAATTGCTAATGGGGGCGGCCTAAGGTATGCCTTATTTGATGGCATGTCATAAATTATTTGATGGCATACCATGATGGCATACCATACGGAGCATTCATGCTCCGTTTCTTATAAGAAAATCTAGGGATTCTAAATTCATAGGGATTTTAAGATCTCGTTGTGCAATACAAATAGTCTACAGAATATGATATTGTGGGAAATTGCGAAAAAGTCGAATTTTTATGCGGAATAGTGAAATTATATACTTATTTCATTTAAAAGAGACATAATTTAAATTTTGAATGATGAGTAAATATATGAAACTTCCTGTTGATGATTGGCGGTTTTTTCAAATGACTTCTAGCGTATTCCCCTTCGTACCCAAGCAAATTATATAAAAGTCACATTTTCCTCTTAAATTTCACCCACTTATCCAAAAAGTAATTTATCCTACATGTGAAGTATTCATCAGCAGCAGAATTTTTTCACTCTACACTTAAAATAACTTCTTAAGAGCATTTAACGCTTAAATACAGCGCACGTCCTTTCCGCGCAGAGGTATTTTCGAAATGAAATTGCATTCCGATGCATCTTGTTTGCTGGATGGCCACGGTACTGTTCGACGAAGTGAGCAGTGGCCACCAGAAGCCAAGATATTAAAAATTTGATTGAAAACAAATCACAATCTACGAGGTCTGTTCAAAAAGTACCCGGAATTTTCGTTTTTTCAAAAATATATTTATTTATTCGTCTACATCAATGTGGTCCCCTTCAAAGTAGTCCGCCCAGATATAATAGACTTATGCCAGCGTTTTTTCCAATCTTCGAAGCACTTTTGATATTCACTTTTTGGTATGTCTGAGCACTCTCAGCGATTCGGCCTTTATTTCTTCAATCGAGGAAAAACGCCGACCTTTCATGAGTCTCTTCAACTATGGGAACAGGAAAAAGTCACACGAAGCCATATCTGGTGAATATGGAGGTTGGGGCATGACTACGGTATTGTTTTTGGCCAAAAAATTACGAACAAGCAACGACGAGTGAGCAGGTGCGTTATCGTGGTGCAAAAGCCATGAATTCTTTTTCCATAAATCGGGGCGTTTTTTTCGGATTGCTTCACGCAAACGTTGCATAACTTCAAGGTAATACTCCTTATTAACCGTACAACCTTGTGGTAAGAACTCTTGAGTCACTATGCCATTAGAATTGAAGAAAACAGTAAGCAAAACCTTGACATTTGATCGAACTTGACATGCTTTTTTCGCTCTTGGTGACGTTGAATGCTTCCATGTGCTTTGGCTTCGTCATCATAACCGTACACCCATATTTCATCACCAGTTATGACCCTTTCAAGCAAACTTGGATCGTCGTTGACGTCATTTAACAGCTCCTGACCGATGTTCATGCGATTGTTTTTTTGGTCAAAATTCAGCAGTTTTGGAATGAATTTTGCTGCCAATCGTTTCATGCCCAAAACTTTTAAGAAAATGTTATGACATGAGCCAATTGATATGCCAACTTCATCAGCAACTTCTCTAACAGCAACTTCCACTTTTTCCACATTTTCATCGATTATTGACGTGCTGGGTCGACCGTCATCTTCAACGTCTTCGCGACCATCTTGGAAACGCTTATACCACTCGTAAACACTTTTTTTTTTTTCATAGCAGACTCACCATAGGCTTTTTGTAACAGTTCACACACTTTGTTACACTTTATTTCATTTTTTACGCAAAATTTAATACAAATTCTTTGACTCTTCAATTCTTCCATTGTTTAAACAAGCAAAAATCGCCGAGCTTATAAAAACACGTCGAACCTTAGCGACTACCACAGACAAAGTAAACAGTGAATATGGCGAAAATTTTATCATACTTTAGGGGCATGTATACCAACACAATAAAAAAAAATTTTGACAATCGGACTCTCCAGACCCGCGAAATTTAAAAATTCCGGGTACTTTTTGAACAGAACTCGTATATGTTTGTAAACCAGGCCGCCGTTCAAATTTGTATGGTTACACAAAATCGGGATTTTAAACCGGTTTGAATCCGATTCTCGTGTGGCCATACATTTTTATCCGGCACACACAGATATTAACGCTTCGTACAAAACCAGTATTCGCAAATCAAGTTCATGAGGAGCTTCCGTGCACGTACACAGTCTGCACACACATACATGGAAATCGGCCGAAAGCTCACGAATTCCGGTATATTACAAATCCCGATTTGGGAACTGCTGTAAATTCACTCAATGATTCAGGAGATGTGAGAGCCAATCGCTGACTGAAGTACATCAAGAAGCTCTCTCTGATTTGAGGTGATGAAGGTCAGCTCGGCACACATTCGCAATAGACAGATTGTAGGGAAAGATGAAGTCAAAGAGTGCGTCGCCTCGACCATATGTGTTGAAGCTGTCTCATACTTATATCTGAAGGTGATATTATTAACTACATACATCGGAGACTCAGAAGTTCCACGAGCGAAACTAACTTCAAACGATCGTTTTGTGGGCTCATTCTTGTTTTTTGACATACTGGTGTTCATCCGCTTTAAATTTTGACTTACTGGTGTTCTAATCAAAACATTTGAACATCGTCGGTGTCCTGTAAATTTTCGAGAAGGTTGAACACAAGCTCCAGTCAACCAAGTAATTTAAATTTCATTGACAATACTTTACATACAAACCATAACTGAGTTCTTTCAAGTTTCCTGCCTTATCTTCTTCCGATGATATTATTTGTTTAGCAAAAACTTCGCTCCCTGCTGAAATTGTTAGTGAAGAATTTCTCCCTTTGCACTGCTTTTTTTTTTTTAGAAATTACAGGGATAGAGTCTTAATCCAAAAAAAACAACTGATGGTCGCACTTTGCGACTTCGCTGCACCCTTTCCTATTGAATATGTAGAATATGTAACAATCCGAGTTTTTCTATTACATTTGACCTGCCTACTACTTACTATCAGTGGCGGCTCGACACAAAAACACTATTATAAGGTATACGCGGATACCAACAAGAAATATATACTTTACTTTAACTCAGTGGCGGCTCGTCAGGGTGGGCCAGGCGGGCCGGGCCCACCCTGACGAGCCGCCACTGCTTACTATTGTGTATATTCCTTATAATAATTCCGTATCCTCATATGAGTGTTTTTATAGTGAACTATCCAATTAAATTTTTACCAACTTTCCCCAGTCTCCTGTGGTTTTATTTGTGATGATTTTAATCTTCTATTCATCGAATGGGATATGACATCTTTGATATCGGGCCCAGAAATACAGATTCCATTTCTCTTTTCTCATTCCTCTCTTACTGTTCAACGTCTCAATCAGGGTTACCAGACATACGGAAATTACCGTAGTTTCAAGGTAATTTATTAGAAAATCTAGCCTACGGTACAAATAAATTACCTTGTATGAGCCCTACGGAAATTTCAACTTGGGTGTCAAGCACAAATATGTACCTTTACTTTCAATTATTCGAAAACAAATACTAACAAATTAAGTGAAAAATCAGATATCTTTGAAAAATATCCATGATTATGTACAATCACCACATAACATGACAAACAATGACATCTACATTGATCAATTTCAAGAACTCATCTGGGAAATTTAATTAAATCCTCAAACACCGATGTAACTAAAAGTTATTTCTCGCACTCGAAGATAGCTTCCAATTTGAAGTTAAAAAGAACTAAAGGAAGTGCTATAGTTAAAAATGTAATAGGTTCTAGCCAAAAAAAAAATTTGTTCATAATTTAAGTAAGTGCAAATTTAGTATCTTGGTAGGCGAGGCAACTAACATCACTTGTCAAAAAACAACTTGCATAGTGGTAAGGCACTGTGATGAAGCTTCTGGTGTGGTCAAAAGTAGTTTTTATGAGCTGGTAGATATAGTTTAAAATGATCAGTTAACACCAAGAAAAAATCTTTTTAAGTCAATAATATCTGCATTTGAATCAAGGAACATACCGAAAGAAAATATAATCGGGTCTGGAAGTGATGGCTACAACTTGATGATGGAGGGACATAACTCTGTTTCAGCATGTTTAAAACAAATTTGGCCGGGTATAAAAGTACTCTAATGTATTTGTCGTTCATTACAATTGTGTGCTTCAGCCGCATGTAAAGCTTTCCCCAAAGACTGTGAAATGTTAGCAAGGAATATTCACAGTAATATCAGACAAAGTAGCGAAAGACAAGCGCTTTTAGTATCTATCCAAGCATATTTTGATTTGGAGCTTTATAAAATCTGCGGTCAGCACAATCAAGATGGCTCTCCTTAGGATGTGTCGTTCACAGATTAATTGAAAATTGGAGTGTGCTTCAAGTTTGTTTTAGTGATCAGTGGCTTGAGCAGCATATTTCATCACTCGAAGAAATTGTCTATAAATTACAAAACCCATTGACGAATGAATATTTGTTGTTTCTACACTGGATTCTTCCGACATTCAATGCAATCAATGCATATTTTCAGTCTTCAAAAGTGGTTTGAACAGAAGTTCAGCATAAACTATCTGCAAACGTTTACCGAAATTTTATTATACTATATGAACAGCTCTTACGTTCAGATTGCAGCTATTGAAGCTTTCAATCCAAATTTGCAAGAAATGATTTTGCCGATCGATAATATATGTACATATATCTTCCAATAGCGGTCGTGTTAGAACTTGATGAAATAAAAAAATTCTACAGGATCGATTCGAACCACAATGCTCAGAGTTCAGAAATCATTGTGCTCAGTTTTATAGAGTCAGTTGCGGAGAAATAAAAAAAGATTTGATTTTGACGATCCAATTTTAAAACATATTAATATTCTTAATCCCAATGAGGCCACCAATTTTCAAATTAGGGACACATATTCGTCACTTTTTCATGTATATAAATATTTTAACGCAAGATTTAGATAACGAATGGCATAGACTAGCGACGTTCTCACTTCCACGAGACTTGACAGACCCCGATTTATCCATTTTAAACTACGCAAAATTCTTGACCATGAAGGTCACAAAGAATTTGAGAACCTAAATCGTTTTACCTTAAATTTAATACCTCTTGTACATTCAAATGCACAGTGAGAGAATTTTATAGATAATTCATATGATTAAAAACAAATTCAAGAATAGAATGAACACAGATACTGTAAATGGATCTGTTTAAGCAACAGAGAGAGTTTGAGCCAACTGAATTAATATACGATAACATGAAATCAGACATATATAGTAAGATAGAAAACTTTGCAGATCTTTCTTTCACAAGTGAATAGTTGCCATAAAATTGTTTTACTTGTGCCTCTTTTTTCTGAAATTTTATGACTTAATAAAGTAGTATTTTTTATAATTTTGTTATGGAATAAAATTAATTCATATATTGAACTGTAAAAGGTATTTGTTATTTTCAAATTATGAAAAAAAAAATCCTCAAATACGCCTACGGATGAAGCATCTAAAACAAGGTAATTTTCTTGCAAGGCTACGGTAATTTTTCAAACGGATTCTGGCAACGCTGGCCTCAATTAAATTCCATTCCAAATACTAACAATCGTCTTTTGGACCTTGCTCTCTCTAATATTCTCTCCAGTAAGACCTTTCTCTCCTCTTCTATCTCCCTTTACGTTGATTTTGATCCACATCATGCTTCATTCGCCATAAATTACTCAACCGTTTCGAAAAAGGAGTTATTTCTCTGCATTTCAACTTGTTCAAAGCTGATTACTTACAAATTGGCTTTGAGCTTGATACCATAAATTAGACGTAGAAGCTGGCCTTTCATCTTTTTTTGCTTTAATTTCCAACTTGATACTATCTACTCCCCTAAAACATGTTTCTGCAAATCCCATAGTCCACTTTGATGTGACTATTGCCCTTCGCAAGAAAGATACCCTTTGTACACTTGCGATACCCTTAGACCAGATACCCTTTGTACACTTGCGTAGTTCTTTTGAAGATTTAAATAATAGGTATATTTAAAATATCACTAAAACATCAAAAGGTTAAAGATTATCAACTTTTTGTGAACCCTGGCACTATTCTGCATATACACCAATGTATTCTGAAAATTTCAGTTCCATCGGATGACACGATCCTGAGATTTTTTTACTGAAATATTTTGATTAAATATATATATATATATATATATATATATATATATATATATATATATATATATATATATATATATATATATATATATATATATATATATATCAGTGGCATGGCGTTCATGGAAGCAAGGGAAGCATTGCTTCCCTTACATTTGGCTGACATGAATTTTAAATTAATAGTTTTTATTTCGAAATCGTAAAATAATCGCGTATAAACATTTATAAAAAAAAAATTCTCAAATCAAATTGTGAACATTTCACACAGTTGATGTGGTAACACCACAGAATGAAAATAATGAACGAACAACCACGACTTGGAAGCAATGTAAAAAATTGCATCTAAGAGCGTTTATTCAATGCCTTCTAGATGTACGGGCCGTAATAGTGTTGTGTTACTCATACAAGATGCATGACAAATGTCCCATTCACATCTACAAAATGTCACATTACCTCAAGCTTCAAATTTGTACCACCTCATTTTTTTTGTCATATTGAGGTGAAGCGATTGACTCATACTCATTGACTCATGAATACTCAATGGAAAATGTATGTACGCGAGACTAGTTTGATTTGTACCACCTCATTTTTTGTCATACTGAGGTGCTTTGGTTAATTTCGAAGCGATTGACTTGAGACTTTTGAGGCGCATCGATTGTAATACTCAATGGAAAATGTGTGTACGCGAGACTAGTTTGATTTGTACCACCTCATTTTTTGTCATATTGAGGTGCTTTGGTTAATTTTGAAGCGACTGACTTGAGACATTTGAGGCACAGCGATTGTAATACTCAATGGAAAATGTATGTACGCGAGACTAGTTTGAGTTTGATTTGTACCAACTCAATTTTTGTCATATTGATGTGCTTTGCTCAACTTTTTTTTTTATTAGTACAATATCCTGTTTTACGAGGACTAGGTTGAAGCGATTGACTTGTGGTACTTGAGGCACAGGGATTGCTGTACAAGGCGAAAATGTATGCATGCGAGTTTAGTTTTGAGTTTGATTTGCACGATACTTAAACAAAAAATTTGGTGGTAATTAGCTACCATTTTTTGGAAATTGTTTAGTAGATTAGTAACAGTACTGCTCTCCTTAGCATAAACGTTTTACCTACATTTGTTTTCATTTTTGAGTTAACGCCGAATTCAAAAACTGCATACTCTATTAAATCATTCTTCAAAATATGAAAATCTTATCATTTGCGGAAGTATGCTAAAATCAATAATGAAGAATCCCCCATCTATAAAAAAATGTAACCAGTACTTAGCATAAATGTTCTATCCTACCGTAGCGGTGGCGTAATGGTATGGGGCTGTATGGCTGCCAGCGGCGCTGGAAACTTATAGATAATTGAAGGAATGCAACATGACACTTCATTTGAAGTATGACATTGTACCACCTCAAATTTCAAAATGAGTAACTCATACAAATACATATCAAAATGACTGACGACCCAATACTAGGCCGTAATGCAGAATGATGACGTCAGAGCATCGGGACAAATGTCGCGAAAAACACACGTAGTCTTATGGGACGTCCGCGGGAAAATGTTAATTGTACGGGTTGTGTTAAAGTGAGTGAAATGAAAACTAAAGTGGTATATGCGGAACAGTGCTAGTGAACAGCTTAAACACAAATTAATGCGGTGCGTGCGGTATAATGGGGAAAATTCGCTACGAAATGTTTATCGGTTCGTGTTAGGTTATGTGATGGTTCGTGTCGATTTACTGTCGCGATACAATTAATTAGTACAAAGTGTACGTTATGACTAAATATTATTATTTTAACGCGTCCACGCACAAAAAACTAACGTTTTATTCATATTTTAGCCAAAAACCGCAAGTGAAATCTCCATGTACATCGGCACTGCCTCGTGGAAATGTCAAATTTCCTAAACTCATTACGCCATGGCGAGAACGATTACGTAGCCTGACGGCCCGCACTTCTAGAAGGCATACGTTTATTTGACCCCACATAGACTAGACTGTGACGTCATTAAAAGAAATGTGTCTGTACGGTATGTTTGGAAGCAATGAAGATGTTGCTTCCAAGGGGAAATTATCTTATCAAGAGACAGACTCAGAGCGGAGCTGCGAACGCATGACTACTATGAATACTGCGGAACTTATTCCTGCGTTCCCCTCACTAGTATCACTGTAAATTGTTATTGTTATCATTTTGCTTTGCTTGTACAGATTTTTTTGTGAATGAAAAATGCTTGCTGTGAGCGAATTTGAATTACGAGATGTGGCAAGCATTACCAGATGCTGTGGATTCGATAAGTCATTATTTTATGTGTTTTATTTATGATTTATATTATGACATTATTTTTTGTGTGTTTTTTTTGTATAGAAACTTTTATGAAGGTGTTTTCTATTGGCGGGGGTTTTTAGTCACTTATAGCCCATAAGATTTGGTAATAATATTTCAATGTAGTAATAGGTAAAGCTGTAGAATAGAATTGTGTCAAATTTAATGTGTAAAATTACTGTGTAAAATTGCAGGATATTTTTGATTGATATTTGAAACAGAGAAAGGTTGTGTTTCGATTTTCTATTCGACCGAATTAACTAACTAACCAACTGCTTCGACTGTTAATAGACCGACTTAACTGATGTTTCGAAATTGAAATCAAAATCACTGGTTAATTCTCGTTTAATTCTATTTATTCCACAAATTATTCGATAACACAAATTCCAATTCATCCGCTCCGTTTCAAATACAATTATCTAATGCCGAAAACAAAGAAATTTTCACACGATGAAAATTTCGGTAAATTTACCGCCTTCATTGGTATAACGTATAATTCCAATACAATTATTTCTCTTTACAACAACGATTTGATTTAGCATACAGCATTAATATTCCAATGATCAGCTGGTTGGAATACAAATTGAAGTGATTGCAGCTGATATTGTTTGTCATCTGTCAGTGACAGGTTAAGGTAAGTTTTGTTGTATATTATTTTTCAAATTTTAATATTTCTTTAATTTTAGGCTAAATCCGAACATTCTCCCCCCGCTGAATCGATAGAGTCAGAATAAGGCATGACATCAGCTCAGTAGTTTCGGCCAAGGAGTCCTGACATCTGGCTTCCTTCTTCAAGTCCCAATTTCGCTTCACTGGAGTTGATACCATTAAATCTGCACCTTTCGTAAGACTTTTTGAAGTCTGCAAATAGGATATGATTATTTATTCTTTAGTATATAAGATACTCAGTTCAATTCATCTGCAGAGTGCGTTATCTCATCTACTGGTCGCTTTCTCGTTCTCCTTTGATGCAATTCGAATCGACAGTGCAAATAAGGCGGAGGCCAGCCAACTATGTTGGCGATCCCCTTAGTTGCGTCAATAACTGTGTTGTGCAGGGTGGTAGTGTGTCAGCTGGGAGGGATGGGACTAAGGACTTCAAACGAACACAAAGTCTCACGTATTATATATTTTGTGGAGCATGGCTTGAGTTTTTAATCCATTATCATTAATTTGTTTATTTGTCTATTATCAATAATTTTATATTATTCACTATCTGTTATCTTATTACGTTAACTTATATTTTAATATAATAGTTGCTATTAATATTACTGTTAAGATTACTATTATAGTTCAATATTAAATTATCTGGTTGGTAATTCATTAATATTAAGTTGTACATGTTTACGTTTAATCATCACCTTTGATATGATT
>OX376372.1:152658768-152693979 GCA_947369275.1 Nemotelus nigrinus
AAGATGGTGCCACTGCCACTGGGTTGCCCGCATTTCAAAATCACTGCTATCAAACCTGGTCCTAGCTAATGCCAACATGTCCTGTAAATTTCATTATTCTCGGATTATTCGGTCGTCAGTTCTCGTGAACATAGCTTTCGAGTGCTGAAAATAGAGGAAATTTGGTGATGGGTTGCGGTTTTTGTGAAAATCGGAATTTTCAAAATTTTAACTTGACATGAAGTACAAAGTATACAATTTATCAATGTTTTGA
The DNA here is from genome assembly GCA_947369275.1 of Nemotelus nigrinus. Taxonomy (NCBI): domain Eukaryota; kingdom Metazoa; phylum Arthropoda; class Insecta; order Diptera; family Stratiomyidae; genus Nemotelus; species Nemotelus nigrinus. Next base: position 152,659,022 of record OX376372.1, read on the forward strand.
ATTTTTGTCAAAAATCAAAAAATTTTCAGGAGGATCAATGATTTGAAAGATTTTTCGCAGGAGCCTGCCGCAGTTACAGGGTTACTTGCTTTATCTTGAAAATCCATATGTTTTAAATTTTAGTCAACATCAATACGCTCTGTAATTTTCACGATTATCCATTGTTTTTCTTACAAGTAATGACAAATTAAAATTGGAAAAAAATTCCTTGGCTTCTTTTAGGCAATCTGCACCCAACTTTAATTGTGTGTCATCGACACCTGAATGCATTTGAACTGCGTTGGTCGATGCCCTGGGCGATGACCGGTCGGTGCTCGATGTAAGTATTGTTATGCCTGGTTTACACATATCTTGAACGTTTCGTCGAAGAACTTGTGAAATTACTTCCCTCCATATCTTTGTATTTAAAAAAAAATAGCCGAGAATAAACAAAAGGACCATTTACACACTCGGCTCGCCAACATTTGCCATGTGTGTAAACGCGGCATAACGGGAGATGGCGGCAACGGGATAATATGCGGGAGATAGATCAGCTGGCTGGAAAAAGAAAAGAACGGAATCAGCGGGAAGTTTGGTTTTGGCGCTGGACCGGGAAGGTTGATTTTGGAGTTTGATCTTTCAACGGGGAAGTTGGGTTTCGGTACTTGAACATGGAGGAGTTTTGAGATTGGCTTTGGTGGAGATGAGTCCAGCTTTTAAGATAACAATTGGGGAGAGTAAAAGCAAGACGGCTGGACTGATTTATCTTTTTTGAAGACAACGAGATTGGATAAATAGTTGTGTGTTGGGAGTTAAAATTCGTTTTGACTGTAAGGTGAAGGGAAATTCCTGACTCAGCAAGAAGCAATTTCGTTTCGTGAACTTGCAAGTGGAAGATTTCGAGCTGCGAAGTTGGCAAAGTCAGTTCTGCAGTTGTTCCGGTGGATGAGTCACGGAGTGCAAAAGCGTGAAAAGGTCTGGTGCCGACCTTGGGAAAAAGTGTAATGAGCCATCGTTTTGCTGGAATCAAATGGCGTCAACGTGTATCCGAGCTTGTGTTCTTCAAAGCACCTGACTCTGCCCAGGATGGCCTGAATTTTTACGTACGGAATAATACGGCGATGTATTGCATCTTCGAGGGCGATCATATTAAAAACATCTTCTCTTTGAACAGTGCAATAGTCAGTGGCAGCAAATTAAATATAATTCAAATACTAATATACATGCAAAAAAAAATTGCGATATAATATGTCTACAGTAATAAGAAGGAAAATAATGTGAAATATTAACTGAAATACTAACAAACGTGGAATATTAATGAAAAAATCAGTTCTCTTACGTTTAGATATTGTATAGAATGATAATTTGAAAATAAGTGTTTTATATCGAAAAGAGTTAATACCAAATTAATACCAAGTTATTAATGCCGAGTTAATAATAAGTTGTCATCCGTCTTCCGGATCGCACTGTTAAGTGTCGCTTTTGTTTTTTATATTTTATTGCATATTAATTTTTCATTTATTGCATGATTAAGTTTTATCTATCTACCTATATTTATATTTATTATAATTTTCATTTTGGTTATTTATTAATATTTTATCTTTGACCATTGTTTGGATTTTTTTTCCTTGGTAAATTTCGTTCATATTTATTTTATTTTTATTTTGTTTTGGTTTGAATACATTTGTTTTACGGTGATAAAATTTGCGTTGTTTTTTTAAAGAATATGAAATGAATATTGGAGTACCAATGACTTGCTAATTCCAATCATGTAGGTTCAGTTGAGCCATGTGTGGGTTCCCTTTTTTCTTTTCCTGTAGGTTTTCCCTTTTGGTGTTTTTTTTAAATATCACACACGTGACACAACTGGGGCTTGACCTGGCCCTCTATAAACCCACGACATCGGTGAATAGCCGGCACCTATAGTCACGCGAGGGTAGCAGGTCAGGCCAAAAATTTATGTTGTGGTGGCGGCTATTCACAGCTGTTCCGCTGTTCTGCAGATTTTGAGTGTGTATTCTACAACTACTAATAATTCCTATTTAAAATTAATATATTCTAAGTAATAATTGAATCTAAGCTTATTTTAATTTGGTGACTTCATCGAAATTTAGAGCGATAGAAAGGTGTTTGGGGCTGTCATCCAAGAAATGTGCAGATCTTAGAAAATTTACATTATTTACTTATTTTCATTGCAAATGTTTGCGTTGAAAATACTTAATGCAAGCATTTATTGGAACGAAAATAACAAAAAGGCCTAGTGCTGGCAGCCCTTTGCTAGCACCGTAGCAAAATATGGGTCGCATCTGCCTTACGTTGAAGTCAACCTGCTGTGCGAATTTGGGCTTGATTCAATGGCCGCATTGGAAGTTAAGGGAATGCAAAGAATGTTTGTTACCATTTGCAAAAGTTTTAAAAATTTTTAGATACCAATATTTGGTTTTTATTTTCACTACAAGATCACTACGGTTTGAAAATTCTATGCTGAAATCGCTTACCGAAGGTATGCCAAATAAATACAAAAACAACCATAGCTGGCAGCCCTGTCATTATTTTAAAATTAAATTTCTATTGAATATTGCCTGGAGTAAGTTTAATTTGCCATTTGAATTTCGTTATGTTCAATGATGTTACTGGAACCTATAGGGCAAAGAGCTTTGTTTTCCTCAGGAATTTTCCAAACTAAGGACACCCAAATTTCCATAGCTGGCAGCTTCAACCGAATTTTTCAACCAAATTTCTACCAAACGTGGTTTATAAATCGAATGACTGAATTAGAATTTATAGGGCCAAAAGCAGCTATTTTTCTTAGCGATTTCTCAAAGTGGCACCACTGGCACAACATTTCCCGCGTTTCAAAATCGCTTTCATCAGACTTGGTCCTATTTACGACCAATACATTTTGTACATTTCAACTAATTCTGATAATCGAATCGTGAGTTTTCGTGAACAGAAGTTTTTGATGCAAAAAGTATAGGTTAATTGGGAAAGGGTTAATAGGCGTGTCCGAGTTAAAATTTCAAATATTTTACTATGGCAGTGTAGACAAAGCATAAGATTTTTATACGAGTGGCTTTTTTCCCAAGAAACGTAATTTTTTCCGGAGAGTCGATGATTTGAAGGTTTTCACTTTCAGTGCCTGCCCTTGCTACAAGGTTGCCAATATACTCATTAAAAGCCCCACAAACCTACAACTAAACAATGTTAGGATGTAATGAAAGTTTCATAATGATTGAATAGCTCTGTCAAAAGAAATTGCAATTTAAATTTTTTATATTTTTCCGTTTTTGTTTTAACCATCTGATTCACATTTAATACACGTTTGAAATTCATTTCGTTACCTTAATTTTTGCAAAAATTTTTTGTGGACGGAACAATAGGTATATTAAAAATATCATTAACATGACCACTGGCGCCAATGGGTTCAAGAAGATTGACATTAAGTGAGACCTGGACCTATTTTGCATATAAACCAATATATTCTGAAAGTTTCAGCTGAATCGGATGGCGTGTTTTTGAGATATAGTCACTGAATTTTTTTGATGATATACATACATAAATATGGAAATATGAATTTTTGGCCAAATCGATTTTAAAACTAATGTTCTTCGACCATTAGTTAAAATTCTATGTGGAAAAACAATGTGGAAAGGCATTATACACTTTTTTGTAGTATCATATCAACAATTCCTTATCCAAAGCAACAAAACCCAACTATTCATAGATGATGAAAATGTTCATTGCTGACAATACATTTCCAACGAAGCAGTTATAAGTTAACCATACCAAGCTCATACTTAAATTAATCCATCCTTTGAATTCTCATTCTCATCGCAGGATTTAATCCAAAGTTTCAGCCGTTAAACGTTGTTTGAGGCTGTTATCGGGAAATTATCAAAGCTCGTAAAATTTAGATATTGGTTCCTTATTTTTATTGCGTATGCTTTGCATATGAATATGTAATTTGAAGCATCTGCTTGTTCAATATTTACGAAAATTTCTGATGCTGGCTACCCTGTGTTAGCAGAAAAGCAAAATATGTACCAAATCTGCTTCACGTTAAGTTAAAATTTTTATTTCCCGCGGACTTTGAGTTGAAAAAACAATAAAACACGACTTTTGAATTTAATTTAAAAACGCGCTTTATTACTTTACTCAATTTTACAATTACAATTCGCGCGCTTGAACCGATAAGCACCCCAAAAGCAGCCTCACTCTGGGTTCCCGGGATTATGGCTTGGCCCGTGCTTGATAACCGCGAATAGAACAATCCAACCGATAGAATGTAATCCGCCGATATTTATGCGAAATAAAATGATGATCTGTTGCAATAATTAGTTCATGCTAATTGTTGCAACAGCAAAATCAATAGGTGCACATATGACACCTGTACATTCACGATCTATTTTGCATAGAGAAAAAAATGCGCGTGGCGGAAATGCTTTAAGTGCAATATGATGCTTGAACTAACTAAATGTATGTAACAGAAAAAACGCGCATGGCGGAAACGCTTACGAATGCAATATGAGGAGTTTCATTGGGTTTAATGAAGTTCAAATAATGGAGGGTCAATGGACCGTACTGTAACACCCCCACCGTTTGATTGAGGCTCCGACGAAATAATGAGCTTATGGCGTTGTCGATTCATGTGCACATACAAAGTTATTAACAATGTTATTATAATAATAATTATCATGATATCTGTACTTATGCTTATAATATTGGTACTATCTGTTTTAACTAAAATTGTATCAATGTTATTTTCATTACTGATTTGTTTCAGATACAATTCTTCAATTTTTATGTCAGTCATATTATTATTTTCTTTAATAGCTTTGATAAATTTTGGCAAAATTATTTTATCATGTATTTTAAGATGATGGTTAGAAAATGTTTTGTTCATAACTTTCATTTGACAATCTTGGAATTTTACGAGGAAGGTTCCTTTAATTTTCATATTTTCTGTATTACAATTATGTTCTATTTTTCCATAAAAATGTTTGAAAACTACGACTCCGGGTATAATTTGTTTGATTTCTTGTTGTTCTGCTAGTTTTGTCTGACATGAGCTTTTTCCGGGTTGTATAATGCTTTTTATACATTTGTCATTTATTTCTTCTAAGTTATCTCTAAGGTTGTCTTTAATATTTACGTTGTATATCTTATGGCTAGGACTTATTAAGATGGTGTTAAAGTTTAATAACAACGACCTATTTTGGATGGTTGGGATTGGTTCAAGAATGATTTTTGTCAAGCTATCCTGAGAATATTTTGGTATTGCCAAAGTTATTACAATAATTTTATCATGCAATGAAACAGAAGTTTTTATGTTTAAATATGCCTCGAATTCGTCTATAAGGTCGAGTTCTGTCTTAGTTAGAATGTCCTTAGTAACTAAACCTATTTTACTAGAAAGTATGGTATGTTCAATGTCCGTTATGTGGTTTCTCAGTAAGAAAATGTCGTTATCGATTTGGTATATTTGTTGAATGAAGTTAATTTCGTCTCTAAGTGTTGCTATGCCATTTTGACTTATATCTTTGAATTTATTTAGATAATTCGCTATTATAAATTGTTGCGTATTTATGTGATTGGTTATATTTTTAATTTGGGAGGATAAAATATTATTTGTGAATGTGTTTTAATTTATACTGTTAATTAAATTTTCTTCTTTTTCCTTCATTGTTTTGATTATACTTTCAATATTTGTCCTATCGTCATTGTCCATAGTTCCGGTGACGTATTTCAGTCCTTTACCTAAGAAGTTTATTAGTCCACGTTTCTGTCGTTTATGGGGAGTTAAGTTATTTATCTTTGTTTCTATTAGTGCAAGGTTTCTGTTAACAGTTTCTAATATGGTTTTTGATTCCGCTGTAGATATTGAAAGAGTGTTGATGTTTTTTCGAATAATTTTGAGTGTTTGTTCATATTCTGATGTGTTGACAATGTGGTGTACCTTGAAGTAATAGTCGACCAGCTTTATTTCGTGCATTTTAATTGGTATGTAGCCACTGTTGTTGTTCAAGTCTTCAATGTAAATTGTTTGAGCTCTTATTATGGTCCAAAAAGTGAATATAGGTATGGGTAACATTTCTGTAAAGAATGAGAAGTTGAAGGGATATTTTTATTTTTCTTTTTGGTCTTTGATGTTATAGTGGGATTATTTATATCTTGATACTTCTTTTTCTTTTTAATATGAGTACGAAAGTATTTGTTTTGGTTTTCTATATCTACTATGTGGTCATCATCTATTTTATGTGAGTTAATTTTCCTATACTTAGAGTGATTTTTCCTTCCTCTGGTTTCTTTAATAAAATTTTGGCCTGTTTCAATTTCGTGGTCTGTTCGATTTTCGTTGAGTTTGTTTATGATTTTTTGTTTCTTTTGCAACATCAAATCATATATATTTCTATATTCATCTTGTGGGATTTTCCCATTAATGAAGTCGATAGGTCTTTTGTTTGTTGTAGAATGTATTGTATTATTGTAAAATGTAATTATTTTTAGGATTTTTTCTTCTACTGTACCTTGGTTATTTACAGCGTCATGTTTCAAAAGTCGGATATGTTCATTTATAGTATTATGTAGGCGCTCTACGTCTGCATTGGATGTGTGATTACTATTCGAGGTGTAGTGAATTTCTACGTTTTCTTTTGAAAGGAAATCTCTTAAAGGAATTGCTTTGAATCCTAATTCGTTATCTACTATGATTTTCTTTACACTGCCAAATTGACTGAAATAATATGCTAAGGCTCTTTTGAACTCAGTCCATGCTCTACCTAGGATTTTAAATGCAAATGCGTGTTTTGAAAACTTATCAATTATTGTTAGAAATAGAAGTTTTTCTAAAGTGTAGAACACATCTACATGGATTATTTCTCCAGGCTTTTGTGGAGTTTCTGTGGTTTTAAATAAAGGTTTAGGTGGATTTCGAACGTATTTTTCGGAGTTGCAAACATCGCAATTATTTATAAATTTCGTGACTCTATCTATCAGTTTAGGACTATAGTACTTTAGCTTGAGTTCTTTTGAGACTTCTTCTATTCCTCTATGATTATTGCGTAAATGTTCCTCTTCAATTATTTGAGCTAATTTTTCTTCGTCTGTTATATCTTCTAGTAAAACACTACATCTTACAATTTTAAATTTGCTAATACTCGAGAAATTAGTTTTGAATGTTGAGCAAAGAGTTTGAAAGTAATCTTCGTTTTCGATAAGAATTGCATTGAGGCTATTTGGGTTAAAATGGTTTTTCAATATTGTTATAAAATCCTGCTCATCTAGATGCTTGGCATTAATTGTTGTCCTATTTTTATCAAATATTTTATCTTTTTTTATTCTGAGTGATCCTGAGTTAGATTTATTTATAACTATTTGGTTTTTAAATACATTAATGCATGACTTACTAATAGGGATGTCAGAACTGCTTTGCGCTAGATTTACTTCCGGTTTAGGGATTCTGGATAGGGTATCTGCATTTATATTTTTCGCACCTTCTTTGTATTTTACAGTATAATCGAATTCAGAGAGTTTTAGTCGCCATCTAACAAGTTTAGAATTTGGTTCTTTGATGGAAAAAAGCCAAGTTAGTGGTCTATGGTCCGTTTCAATAAGGAATTTTCTACCAAACAGATAGGGTCGAAAGTATTTCGTAGCCCAGACAATTGCTAGGAGTTCTTTCTCTATGGTACTATAATTGATCTCATGCTCATTCAAGGTACAACTAGCATAACTGATTGGACGTCCTTCTTGTGACAGGACCGCACCAAGAGCAAAGTTGCTAGCGTCAGTTGTCAAGACGAAAGTTTTATTAAAATCAGGGTATGCTAAAATTGGTTCATTAATTAAAAGATTTTTCAAGGTTTCAAAAGCATGAATATACTCAGGGTCTGAAATGTTTAATTTTGCATCCTTTTTAAGATATTTGGTCATTGGTTTGGCTATCCGGGAATAATCCTTGATAAATTTTCTATAATAGCCAGTGAGGCCAAGGAACTGCTTTATTTCTTTTGCGTTTTTAGGAACAGGGAATTTTTGTACGCATTCGATTTTCCGTGGATCAGGTTTAATACCGTCGTTTGTAACTATATGTCCAAGAAATCCTGTTTCTCTCTTGAGAAACTCAGATTTGTCCAATTGAACTTTTAAATTGGTCTCTCTAAATCTATTGAATATTTTTTTAATGGAATCTAAGTGCTCTTGCAAGGACGTAGAAAATATTATAACGTCGTCCAAATATACTAAGCATATTTTATTGATGTAATCGGAGAGAATGTTGTTCATCAAGCGTTGGAAGGTAGCAGGAGCCGTCTTCAATCCAAATGGCATTCGAAGGAATTCATAGTGTCCGCCTTCTACACTGAATGCAGTTTTATGAATGTCCTTTTCCATTATTTCTATTTGATAGAATCCTTTCGCTAAGTCAAGCGTTGTGAAATATTGGCATCGTCCAAGCTTCTCTAGGATCTCGTCAATGTTAGGAATAGGATACTTGTCGTCGACCGTGACTTCGTTTAGTTTCCGGTAATCGATGACAAGTCTCCATTTGCGTTTTCCGCTTGCGTCCAGTTTCTTCGGTACTATCCAAACTGGCGCTGAATAAGGAGATTTGCTTGGTCTAATGATATTTTTCTTTAACATTTCTTGTATTTGATTCCGTACTTCATCCTTATGAATGTACGGGTACCTATATGTTTTAGCAACTACGGGTATGTCGTTTGTGGTTCGAATTTCATGTTTTATTGCATTTGTGAATGATAAGTCCGATTCTTCGTTATAAAATATATCAGAAAATTTTTTAATAATTGGTACAAGTTTTTGTTTTTCCTCCAGATTGAGATGGTCAGTTCTAATCTGATTCATAAATGGTATTCTACCTTCTGGTTTGTTTTCGATAATGTTAAAGTTTTCGTAAGTAACAGGAATGGTTTCTTGTTTTGCGAATTTAACTTTGACAGGACGATCGCTCAGTATCTTTACCGAAGCAAACATTTTTGAGTCCTGTGCGTCGTAGATGCCTTCCTCGAGACGAACATTTCCATCTTCGGAAATCTTGCCCGGGAAATACACCAGACCATTATTTTGTTGCACAGGTACGGATACTTCATAGCATCCTTCCTTGTTGAAAAGGCAATATTGGTCATTTTCATCTGTTTCGAAGAGGATTGGAACCTTTTTGTCGCCAGCATGTAATATTTGGTTTTCATAATCGATTATTGTATTAAGTTGTTTTTAGACGTTATTTCCAAGTATACCGTCATATTGGTCATGAAATTGACAGACGAGTAATTCTATATTTTTGTTTGTATCCCCTAGCTCTTCAAAGAGAGGGATCCTAACCATTTCGTGAATATCGATAGTATGCTGTAAAGTTTTCAAGTTTGTATTAGGGACATCAATTTTCCATTTTGGATGGCAAAGACCAGGATTTATTACTGAGTGGGTTGCACCAGTATCTATAATAAATTTCAGAGGCTTAGATTTAGTCTTTATAACTATATATGGTAGTCTCCTTCCGAGGCAGGCAACTGAAAATTTTCTATAACTTCATTTTTATTAATATCCATGGGCTCTGGAGTCGGTTGTCGATTAAAATGATTAAAATTGTTAGGGTTAGAATTATTTAAGAAGTCATTTTGAAACATTCTATTGCCGTCATGATAAGGTCTATATTCTTGTTCGAAGTGGTTGTGTCGATTTTTGCGTCTGTCTCGCTGGTGGTTAGGGTTGTCATTAGATCTATTAGGCTGATTTCTTTGTGGATTATTAGGTCTATTATAGTTATTATAACCATTATTATTATTATTATTAAAACCATTGTTACTATTATTATAATTATTATTATTGTTATTATTACCGTAATTTCTATTGTGATTGTTGTGGTAATTATTATTAGGATGTCGATTACTATTATTATTACGATTGCCATGTCTGTGTGGTCTATTGTTGTTGTCATACTGTCCTTGATTATCGTGGTTTCGTCTATGGTTAAACTTTTGTTTGTTTCCGTTATTGTTCTGACCAAAGGGACTATAGTGTGCATATCCTGCAGTAAAGAGTATGTCCATAGCTGATTCTAGGGTATCAGGGTTTCTACAGAATAGAATAGTTTTCATTGGTTCGGGAATTTTATTTTTGAAAATGTTAAGGGCTGTTCTCATGTTGTTGCGCGCACATTCGTTTGTTGCGTTACCTGTGCCCAAAACAACTAGAGTCTTATTATTAAGCCTTCTTAATTTACCTTTAATATCGTTATAGAATTCTAATGCGTTAGTTTTGAAAGTTGCGCCTCGCAGATTGTCGTAGAGTTCGTCTATATTTAGACGATCCCCAAAGTTATTTTGAAGGACTTGCTTAATGTCCTGCCAATAGGTAACGTGACAGTTTATTTCGATAGTTTCCCTAGCCCGGCCCTTCAATTTACTTTTAATGATATCACTAAATAAGAGTTGTGACGCATCATTGAAGGCTTCGAGCATAGGACTTACTCTTTCCACGAGGGCTATAAATGTTTGGAGATTCTCGGGTTTGCCATCAAACTCGGGAAGGTTATTTAAATATTTTAGGGGGTTTATTGGTATAGCTGGGGCGGCTTCAGCGTTTGCCATTTTGGAAAATTATTCTTCAACCTAATCCCAAACTACCCTTACAATTGTTTAACAGAGTTTTATTTATTTTTGTATGTTTTCTATTTTTTTTTTCTTGTTTTATTAATGAATTTTCGTATGTTACCAAATTCATTGAAATAAGGTTAAAATCAACTTCGGAATAGAATTCAATTTGATACTTTATATTTTATATAATATATTTGCTTTCCACTTATAAATTTTCGTATATTACCAAATTTAATAAACTAAGATTAGGATTCAATCTAATAATATATAGTTTAGTTAAAATGAATTCGGGGTAAAATTCAGTCTAATGTTTATAAATTCAATCGAATACTTTAATAAGATAAAAAAAAAAACGATGGTACTTGCTGATTTGGTAGTCGAACGACAGGTACTGGCTGGAACCAACTGCAAATAACTGGAACTAGCAAATAACTGGAACTGGAACCAACTGGAACTCACTGCAATCAACAGGAACTAGTATATTTCACTATTTTTCAATTTTAAATTTTGCTGCCTTTTTATCACTATTTTTCAATTTTAAATTTTGCTGCCTTTTTATCACTATTTTTCAATTTCAAATTTTGCTGCTTCTTTTTTCTACTTATTTTGATTCGTTTCGTTTGGATTTTATTTTATCTGTGGCACTTGTATGTTTTATTTCACACAACACTTGTTAGGTTATTATTCAGTTGAATACTTTTAATGATTTTATCACTGACAAAATATTATCACACAATCTTTTGTGTGTTCCCATGGGATTGTTTCTAAGTCCTGCTCGGGAATATTGTTTCCTCCTGGAACCAATTTCAATCGCGTCGGGTACGAAAAAGAAAAAAAAAATTTCCTCCTCTTGGGGAATAATTTTATACTTAATACTTTTTCGCGAACGCGATGCAGATGCGCTATTAAGATTTGATAATCAAGCACTTCGGTACTTAGCGCATCCTACCGACTGCGCCAATTTTATTTCCTGCGGACTTTGAGTTGAAAAAAAAATAAAACACGACTTTTGAATTTAATTTAAAAACGCGCTTTATTACTTTACTCAATTTTACAATTTCAATTCGCGCGCTTGAACCGATAAGCACCCCAAAAGCAGCCTCACTCTGGGTTCCCGGGATTATGGCTTGGCCCGTGCTTGATAACCGCGAATAGAACAATCCAACCGATAGAATGTAATCCGCCGATATTTATGCGAAATAAAATGATGATCTGTTGCAATAATTAGTTCATGCTAATTGTTGCAACAGCAAAATCAATAGGTGCACATATGACACCTGTACATTCACGATCTATTTTGCATAGAGAAAAAAATGCGCGTGGCGGAAATGCTTTAAGTGCAATATGATGCTTGAACTAACTAAATGTATGTAACAGAAAAAACGCGCATGGCGGAAACGCTTACGAATGCAATATGAGGAGTTTCATTGGGTTTAATGAAGTTCAAATAATGGAGGGTCAATGGACCGTACTGTAACAGTTAAACCCATCCTGTGAATTTCGTTTCGATTGAATTACTGCGCTGGAAGTTATACGGGCGAGAATTATTTTAAACTTTTCAAATTTTCAAAACGTTAATATTTGTTGTTGATTTTCATTGTAGGATAATTCCCATTTCCAAATTTAATGGCATAATCGTTTCGTAAAGAAATTTCAAAAAATTACATAAATGATCATACGAAATTTCTGCGACATCTGGCTTACAGTTAGGCCCATTTACTGCAGGAGCTTTGTTTTGATTTCATGATTGGACCGGAAGTTTTAGGGAAAAAACTTTATTTTACAGAGCAAATGTGCAAGATTTAGTAGACATATATCACCACAGCTAGCAACTCTATTCTGGTTTTTCGATCAAATTTTCAACAAATGTTGCCCAAAGTAAGGTTCAAATGATGTGTAAATTTTGTTGAAATGTGATAGCTGAATCGGAAGTTTAGGGCCAAAAAGCGGATTTTTTCCAGCGATTTTTCAAGATGGTACCACTGCCACAGTGTTGCCTGCGTTTCAAAATCACCTACATAAGACCTGGTTCTGGTTAATACTAGTTTGTCCTGTGAATTTCATAATGAACGGATCAGCCGGTCGTCAGCTCTCGCGAACAGAAATTTTGAGTGCTGCAAATAGACGCAATTTGGTGATGGGTCGCCGTTCTTGTGCAAATCGGAATTTTGAAAATTTGAATTTGACTTGATGGACGAAGGTTAAAATTGATCAATGATTTGAAGTTTTTGTCAAAAAGCAAAAACATTTCAGGAGAGTCGATGATGTGAAGAAGTTTTTTTCAGGAGCCTGTCGTAGCTACAGGGTAACTCGCACTGTCTTAAAAATCCATTGGTGTTAAATATTAAACAGCATCAATACGCTTTGCAAATTTCACGTTGATCCAATGTTTCTGTCAGAAGCTATGACATATCAAAATTTAAAAAAAAATCTTTGCTTTCTTTTAGGCACTCAGCAACCACACACGGTTGAAAATTTCTAATTTTTTATCATAGGCAAGCTAAGAATATAATTAATTTCTATTCCCACCACATTTTTGTTTTACAAAAATTTACACTGCTTGGAAATATAGGAGTACCTGAATATTCACTAAAATGTCCGTCGCCACCATACGGTTAGAGACATTGTTAAAAGCCACATAAATAATATATACATTTGTATATGTATAAATATTATTACACCCCATCATTACCATGCATGCATATTATAAATTAATAGACATATTACACACATGCATATCCAAAGAACATTTCATACGCATCTTCTATGCACACGTTGTCAAATTCGAACATTACACCATGCATGCATGCATTAGTCTAGACATACATGACTTTTTCATCGTGTTATCAAAATTCACACGATCATGCTCATACATCTGCTGCGGTATTATCCCAATCGTCTCATGGTCAACCATGCACGTTTCACGGTCAACCATGCAAGTCTCATGGTCAATCACGTGTCATACTGATACCATTAGACATAAGATAGATTGTACAGACACAGCGATGTCTTTTCCCACAGAAAGGTAAACTATGCATATTCCGTGAGAATTAGCATTAGTGACTAAATTTAAGCAAAAAGAATTTAAGTGACAATGTAAGCAAAATTTTGCTATAAAATAATGAACTCTGATATAAAGAAATTAATTCATTTTTGGACAACAAACGAGTTGTTTCTTTACATTGGTGAACCCAAGCACGTCCAAGCCTAACTTTGTTCCTAGCATGAGGCTGCGTTAGGGTACTCAAGGGAGGATTGATTAAGCAATCCTTTCATTTTTGGAGAGCATCTGCGCCTTCCTTCAACGCTGAGGATCAGCACCAGGTAGGCTGCCAGCAAGCACATCTGCACCTTCCTATGACGCTGAATATCAGCACCAGGAAGGCTGCCAGCAAGCACATCTGCACCTTCCTCCGACGCTGAAGATCAGCACCAGGAAGGTTGCCATCAAGTTCATCTGCACCTTTCTACGACGCTGTGGATCAGCACCAGGAAGGTTGCCAGCGGGAACGTCTGCGCCTTCCTACGGCACCAAAATCAGCATCAAGAAGGCTACCAGCGAATTTCTTCAGTTAAAGTAACGTTTTTGCAAGTACCACTATCATTAAATATATTTGAAATAGCAGTAAGAGAACGAGCATTTACGAGTGCTTGAAACTTTCTAGTTGTAAGAACACAAGAATAAGCGTAAATACCTTTAGCAGCTTAGGACGGGGCAAGATTGGGTTGTGAAAACACACTTTTTAAAGTTAGCAGATAGTCATACTGCTTTCACCATAAACAAACAGATAGGATGGATAAGCTTGTAAAGCTACAGTCCAAGTTAGGTAAAGCCATTGAAAAGTGGCAAGAAAACTTCTTCAAGACCCCTAACTCTAGAAAAAGTCTACGTCATCTCACTACCAAACTTGAATTATTAAATCAAGATTGGACTGAGTTTCAAGCTCAGCACTTGAAGCTTTGCGAAATCGAAGACGAGAATCCGTCCCATCCTTACTTCGAAGAGAATTTCTTTAAAGAAGTAAAGGATCTATATAGTGATTTCAAAGCCAAACTAAATCATCGCATCAGAACTTTAGAAATAGAATCAGAAACAACAGATTCTTCCCAAATTTTAGCAAAATGTGATATACACAATAAAATCAGAGCACAAGACGCAATGATGGATACACTTCATTGTTCTCTTCAGACTCTAAGAACGGCATTGCAAAACCCGCAATCAAAGGCATTTGGTATGCAACATTCCTCTTATCTCTGTTACAGTTGGCAATCAATAACCAACACTCACTATGAGATCCTTGCAGAAGGAGCTTTAACACAATAAGATGCCAAGAAATAAGCGCAACAAGAGCCTCAATACAATGACATGTGTTTAGAATTATAAGAATATATGTAATTATCAATTATCACGAATGTATCACAATTTAAGCTTGTCAAAATATATTCAGCAATAATCTTAATGCACAAAATGTAGAATCATAAAGTTGACTCATCATCAGAAAGCGATTACGATATAAACAAACACTGACCCAATTCCACAGGTGTATTGTCGATGTGATTGTTTTGCATTTTCCATTCTATGGTTTCATGTTCTTACGTTCTCTCGATGTAACATCAGCGTTATTCACGTAAATATTAACTTGTCGTCAATCATATTCGGATCGATGAGTAAAAATTGGCAATCAAGTCAATTACCTTGCATGTCAGCAATTATAAAGATACAATGCACAGTAAAATGGCAATTGCAGAATTTGTTCCATTATGATGATAAGTACACCTTTTTTGCAATAATTTACTATATAAGGTCGTACCAAATGTGAAATAAATGGATTATTCATAACGAGCACCCATGTCTTTCGTTGGTTGAAGTTAATCTAGTTAATTTAGTGACGTTAATGGTTAATCTAGTGGTCCAAACCAGTTCGAGTGATTTGGCTATACAAGTGTAGTAGCAGACATTTGAACAACATGTGCATCAAGTTATTGGAGCTGAGTAACTTTTCCTCTCTCCAAGAGTCAGCATCCAGTTCTGAGCAGAGGCTGTGGTACCATCTTGAAAAATAACTGAGAAAAAAAACAGCTTTTTGGCCTATAACTTCCGATTCAGCCATCAGATTTTAACGAAATTTACACAATACTTGGATGTTACACTATGTAACATTTGATGAAAATTTGGTTGAAAAATTAGTATAGAGCTGGCAGCTGTGGTGATTTTTGTCTCATAAATCTTGCAAATTTGCTCAGCAAAATAAAGCTTTTTTCCCTATACTTTCCGGTCCAGGGTAGACATCGAAACGAAGTTCATGCAGTAAATGGACCTTAATGTGAAGTAAATGTCGTAGGAATTTCGTACAAAAATCATGAAAGGGCTGACAGCTATGACCATTTTTGTAATTTTTAGGAACTTTTTTACTGAGCGATTATGTCATTAGATTTGCAATTGAGAATGATCCTGCAATGAAAATCAACAACAAATATTAATGTGTTAAAAATTTGAAAACTTTTGAGGGTTGTAACCCTAAAGTTTTTTCACCCGTATACCTTCCAGCGCAGTGATTCAATCGAAACGAAATTTACTGGTTGGGTTTAACTTAACGTGAAGCAGATTTGGTATATTTTTTGTCTTGCTGCTGACACAGGCTAACCAGCATTAGCTATTTTCGTAAATATTGCACCAACAGGTGCTTCAAATAACGTACTCGTATGCAAAGCATTTGCGATAAAAATATGAAACAAATTTTTAAATTTTCCGAGTTTTGAACATTTTTCGCCTCAAACAACGTTTAACCGCTGAAACGTTCGATGAAATCCTGCGATGAGAACGAAATTCAAAGGAAAAGTAGATTTAAGTATGAGCTTGTTAAGCAAAACTTATTGCTGCTTCATTGGGAAAGTGTTGACAGCACTGAACATTTTCATCATTTGTGTTATAGTTGAGTTTTGTTGCTTGGGATAAGGAACGGTTGAACAAAAAAGGTGTATTACGTCTTTCCACATTTTTTTGTCACTCAAAGACAATTTCTTCGAAAATTAGTTTTCTAGCGGTTCAGGTGCGCTAGAGTGTTTTTACTAATGTTCGAAGAAGAACATTAGTATTAAAATCACTTTGGCCAAAAATTCATATTTCTATATATGTATATATATATATATATATATATATATATATATATATATATATATATATATATATATATATATATATATATATATATATATATATATATATATATATATATATATATATATATATATATATATATATATATATATATATATATATATATATATATATATATATATCATCAAAAAATTTCAGTGAAAAGATCTCAGGAACGCGCCATCCGATTGAGCTGAAATTTTCAGGACACATTGGTGTATATGCAGAATAGTGCCAGGTCTCACAAAAAGTTAATAATCTTTAACTCTTTGGCGCCGGCGGCCATTTTAGTGATATTTTTAATATACCTATTATTTCGTACACAAATAATTTTTGCAAAAATAAAGTTGACGAAATAAATTTCGAACCTGTTTTACATGTGAATCAGATAATGCTTTGGAATTTTTTAACCCCATGTGTGCGCTTGGTGCCTAAAAACAGAACGGGAAAATTTGAAAATTTTTAAATTGCGATAACTTTTGACCGAGTTATTCAATCATTACGAAATTTTAAGGACATATTGATACTATTTAGTTGTATATTTTCGTAGCTTTTGATGAGCGTGCTGGCAACCCTGTAGCTAGGGCAGGCACTGAAAATAAAAACCTTCAAATCATCGTCTCTCTTGAAAAATTGCCGCTTTTTCAAAAAAAAGCCACTCATATGTAAATCTTGTGCTTTGTTTACATAAACAAAAAAAAAAAAAAGATATGGTATTACGGGCACGCCTGGTAACCCTTGCCCAATTTACCTATATTTTTAGCATCAAAAACTTCTGTTCACGGAAACTCACGATCCAATGAGCAGAATTAATTGAAGTTTGCAGAATGTATTGGCCCTATATAGGACCAGGTCTGATAGAAGTGATTTTGAAATGCGGGTGATTCTGGGCCAGTGGTGCCATCTTGAAAAATCACTAAAAGAGATAATTGCTTTTAGCTATAAATTCTGATTGAATCTTTCGATTTTGACGAAATTCACACAGTAGCTGAACCTTATTTAAAAATTCGAAAAATTCGGTTGGAGCTGTCAGCTATGATAATTTTGGTGTCTTAAATTTGAAAAAATAAAAATTTGGAAGTGAAAACATTAAACCATTGAATTTCCAAAAATTGTCCGTTTCTTACAATAAAACCAATCTGTATACAAATCTTATGCTTTATCTACACGTTCAAAGTAAAACTTTGGAAATTTCATGTCGGACAAGAACGGTAACCCTTTCCCAGTCAACCTATATTTTTAGCATCAAAAATTTCTGTTCACGGGAACTCACGAATCAATTATCAGATACCATTGAAATTTACAGAATGCATTGGAATTAAGTAGGACCAGGTCTGATAGAAACGATTTTGAATTGTGGGCAACTCTGTGCCAGTGGTGCCATCTTGAAAAATTACAAAGAAAAAAAACTGCTTTTTACCCTATGAAATATGAGTAAGTTACCAGATTTTCATGAAATTGACACAGTAGCTGAACCTTACTCTAAACTCTGTTTGATAGAAATTTATTTGAAAAATTCGATTGGTGCTGCCAGCTATGGTAATTTTTGTGTATTTGGATTTGAAAATTCGCTCAGGAAAATAAAACTTTTTGCCCTATAACTTCCAGTGCAGTCATGAAATCTGTACGAATTTCATACAATCAATGGAACCTACTATAAGCATTATTCAGGCCAAATTTGGTTGAAAAGCCACGATAGAGTTGCCAGCTATTGTTGGTTTTGTGTTTGTTTGCAATATCTTTATTAACCGGTTTTATCGTAGAACTTTCAATTGGTAATGATATTGTAGTGACAATAAACAGCAAATATTAAGCTTTCCATTATTTGAAAAAACTCGCTGCAGGTAATCCTAAATTTCTTTATACTCCTATAACTTCGAATGTAATATAACAACGTGAAGCAGATGCGATATATTTTTGGCTTTGATACTGGCGAAAGGTTGGCAGCACGAGTCGGTATTATAGTTAGTATAGTTAGTATTCATACCGGAAACATTTACAATGAAAATTAATAACCGATGTTTCAATTCCCAAAGTTCTGCAAATTTTTCGGATCGCAGCCCCAAACACCAATTTCAGTTACAGTGCTACAGGCACTGCGCATTTGCTACACACACTGCGCATCGAAATTTTGTGAAATAAGCAACTGATAACGAATATAATTAACCCGTGTTTTGCTCTCATAAACGTTGAAATTCATGCCAGTGGTAATATCTGAAACCTTCCACCATATGAGTTATAATGCATTCAAAGTAGAACGTGGCGTTTGAAACAGTTTGGCCGTAATAAGCAGCTCATGTGGTGGAATATGCACTCAAAACCTGCACGATTCTTCTACTGTTCTTCGAACATTAGTATTTCAAGCGGTTCAGGTGCGCTAGAGTTTTTTACTAATTTTCGAAGAAAAGTAGTATTAAACTCGTTTCGCCGAAAATTCATATTTCTTTATATATATATATATATATATATCATCAAAATGATTAAGGGAGATAATCTCTGGAGTGGCCAATCCGATTGATATGAAACTTTCGGAGAACGTAGACGTATTTAGTAGGTAGGTCCACGACTTTCTCAAATCCAGATATCCTAAACCTTTTGGCGGCGGCGAGCGTTTTAGTGAATTTTCAGGTACTCCTATATTTCCAAGCAGCGAAAATTTTTGTTCAAAAAAAGTATTGGGAATGAAAACTTGTTATGTTCTAAGCTTGCCGATGGTTAAGAATTGGAAATTTTGTGCCGTATGTGGGTGCAGCGTGCCTAAAAGTAGGCAAGGATTTTTTTTCAAATTTTGATTTGTCATTACTTCTGACAAAAACATTAGATCATCGTGAAATTTGCAGAGCGTATTGATGTTGACTAAAGTTTATTACACATGGATCTCCAAGGTCGTGCGGGTAACCCTGTAGCTGCGACAGGCTCTTGAAAAAAAATCCTTCAAATCATTGAACCTCCTGAAAGATTTTTGATTTTGGACAAAAACTTCAAATCATTGATAAATTCTAACGTTTGTGCATCATGTCAATTTGAAATTTTTAAAATTCCGATTTGCACAAGAACGGCAACCCATCACTAAATTACCTCTATTTTCAGCACTCGAAAGTTCTGTTCACGAGAACTGACGACCGGATTATCCGATCGTAATGAAATTCACAGGACATGTTAGTATCATTTAGGACCAAGTCTGATAGAAGTAATTTTGAAATGCGGGCAACTCTGTGGCAGTGGTGCCATCTTGAAAAATCACTGAGAAAAAAAACAGCTTTTTGCCCTATAACTTCCGATTCAGCCATCAGATTTAAACAAAATTCACACAATATTTGGATCTTACTTAAGATAACATTTGGTGAAATTTTGGCTGAAAAATTAGATTAGGGTTGCTAGCTATGGTGATTTTTGTCTCCTAAATCTTGCAAATTTGCTCAGCAAAATAAAGCTTTTTTCCCTATAACTTCCGGTGCAGTCATGATATCAAAATGAAGTTTATGCAGTAAATACATTTTAATGTGAGCCAAATGTCATAGGAATTTCGTACAAAAATCGTAAAAGGGCTGCCAGCTATGACCATCTTTGTAATTTTTTGGAATTTCTTTACTGGGCGATTATGTCATTAGATTTGCAAATGGGAACGATCCTTCAATAAAAATTAGCAACAAATATTAACGCTTTAAAAATTTGAAAAGTTTTGAGTGTGGTAACCCTAAAAATTTTTTCACCCGTATAACTTCTAGCGCAGTGATTCAATCGAAACGAAATTTATTGGTTGGGTTTAGTTTAACGTGAAGCAGATTTGGTAGATATTTTGCTTTGCTGCTGACACAGGGTAACGAGTTTTAGCCATTTTCGTAACTATCGCATCAACAGATGCTTCAAATTACCTACTCATATGCAAAACATTTGCAATAAAGCTAAGAAACCAATTTTTAAAATTTCCGAGTTTTGAACATTTTTTGGATGGCAGCTTCAAACAACGTTAACCGCTAAAGCTTTCGACGAAATTCTCCGATGAGAACGAAATTCAAAGGATAAGTTGATTTAAGTATGAGCTTGTGAAGGTTAACTTATTGCTGCTTCGTTGGGAAAATGTTGCCAGCACTGAACATTTTCATCATTTGTGTTATAGTTGAGTTCTGTTGCTTTGAACAAGGAATGGTTGCTATGATTCTACAAAAAAGTGTATTACGTCTTTCCACATTTTTTTGTCACTCAAAGACAATTTCTTCGAAAATTAGTTTTCTAGCGGTTCAGGTGCGCTAGAGTTTTTAAATATTAGTTTTAATTATTAGCTTAAGCCAATCAGAAATAGGGTTTTCTTTGCCTTTTCCCTGTGAAAAAGTATAGTTTCTAATAATAATTACTCCATTCTACTGTTCACAATTTTATATTTAAGTTGCATGGATAAAACATTTATCCGATCTCTTATAAGAATAATTAAGTTGCAATATTGTTTGTAAATGATGTGTTTTTCGGCAAAATAAAGTTATCTTATCTTAATATTTTATTTGCGATACAACTTAGTATAATTCTTGTTCATCACTCGAGAAATAATATGGCAGCATTTAAACGAAAACTTTCTTAGTCCAGCCACCATTTCCAGGATATGATGCTCCATAGCCACCGTAAGCTCCCTTAAATCCATGAATCGGGGCTGCATATCCATATGGAGTATCACCTACTCCACCAATGAATCCAGTATCGAAAGGAGCTTTCACTTTCAAAGCAATTGGTGCTTTATATCCACCACCATAAGAGAGTAACGGCGTATCGTAACTTTTGTAAACCGATTTGCCATAGCCGCCAGCAAGTGGGCTGTCAATTATGGCTGACGTTTGATAGTCTTTCACGACGGAAAATTTTTGTGAGACAACAGCTGGTGTGGCGTAGTGCTTTGCAAACGGAACTTTGTATTCTGCAGTCAAAGGAACTTGGAAGCCTTGCTGAGCTTTGTATCCCCCAATCAAAGGAGCGTCAAAGCCTCCGAAAAATGATTTAGCAACCAAAGGCACCTTGGAGCCTTGTTTGACTTTATATCCACCATACAATGAAGCATCATGTTCTCCGTCGAATGATTTCACACCTAGAGGAACTTTGAATCCTTGTTGAGCTTTATATCCACCAAAGTATCCTGCATCGAGGCCGCCATCAAAAAATTTCACAGCTAGAGGGATCTTATAGCTTTGTTGGACCTTGTACCCACCCAAAAATGGTGCATCTATTCCTCCAGCCAGTGATTTGGCATATCCTAGAGCGGAATAGCCTCCAACAATAGGAATCTTTTGTGAAACGAATTTCGGTGCTTGGTAGTCAGCAGCAATAGGAACCTTGTATCCTGCAGCTATGGGATCCTGGAAACCACCAAAAGATGACTTCACGTACTTGGTGACAACAGGAACGAAAGGTTGCTTCACATATTTAGCAACAACAGGAGCGTAAGGAGCTGGACCAAATGATTTACTGTATCCTCCAGCAAATGGAACTTTGTAGCCACCTGGATATCCTCCTACGATTGGACCAATAGGAACACCGTATCCGTCCGGAGTGATGTATGCAGCAGAAACTGCACTAGCAAAAACAAGGCCTAGCACGATCAATTTCATTATGATGATATGATGATACTGTTTCTATTTGAATGGATAAACTGTAATACGGTTTGGTTGAAGCACAAAGCTGTATATATACGCAAGCAAGAGTCTCAAAGCCAAAGTCTTAATATTCTGTTAATTCGTGTTTAATTACAATCAAAAAATGCAAGGCTATTTTGACCCTAGCGAAAGATGCTAGTGAAAAAAAAATTTGCATATTATGTAAAGCTGTTTTTATTCTAACACTCTAATCGTCTGTTGATCGTACGTGATGAGTAACGTTAATGCACTTAACAAAAATTTTATTGGCCAGCTTCCGGTGTTTGTCATTGAAAGTGAACTGTGATTGGCTTTTTACTGATATGCATTTTCATTTAAAGTTAAGAAAATCTGGAGATTTAATATCACTTACGTTAGCTGGCTTTTTTCATAGATGCCGATAAAGGAATCTTTGATTTGGTTTTTATTGAACACCCATATCTATTTCCCTTCTGCTATTTAAATTTGCTTTAGAATCATTGAAATGAGATTTTTTTTTATATTCTGGTTTATTGTTGCGAATAGCTTTGAATTGCAAAATGGTAAGCATGCAATATTATCATCAAAAGAAATTATATGAAATGTTTATTCATAGCATAAATTCAGAAAAGTAAGATATTTTCGTGAGTTAGTGATGTCTACCGTTGAAAATAAATATATTGATTACTATTAATTTTTTAAGTTAAATATTAATATCGAGGTTATTTGAGATTATGTATTGTTTGACTTTTGTGCAACGTAGCAGAATGGACACATGAGAATGGCTTATTTATTTTCAACCATATTGAAAATGTCATTTATGTGATTGTTGATAATGATAAATCAGGTAATGAAAAGGTAATTAAAATAACTTCGAAATCGTAGATGAAATAAAAAAGCCAGAATAAAATCCATTTGATAGTTAAACATTTTTTTTTAAAAGTCTGAAATTCGTAAGAAATGTAGAAAACTGTTGATATCGACAAACCACTTATAGTGCTTTCTCTCGAAATCAATTTAAAAATACTTCTTTGAATTTATTTCTTTACAACTCATGGTAGATTTAGCTCATCGGTGTAATCTACATAGCTATCGTTAATTTGATTAATAGCTTTCTGACACTAAAAAGTTAAGTAAGTTTTGTTTCAAGGTTCGGTTTTACATTCTCTCGAATTTTTCAGCAACAATTTACAAAATACTAACGAAAAATATAGGTAAAAAATTTAATATCATATGATCTATAAATTTCCGCATTGGCACAATTAATTTGCGATTCATTTTCCACTCATAATTATAAACGTTAAAAAAGATCCTGCTCACTTGGATCTTACTTTAATCCAATTATAGATTTTGTATAAATATCAGATCATTTTCTAGGAGAACTCATTGCAAGTTTAACTTTCAAATAATCAGCAAATTATTAATATGAAATTCTTAGTTTTGACTGTTTCCTTATTAGGAGTAGTATCAGCTGCATACATTACTCCAGATGGCTATGGTGTTCCAAAAGGTTTTGGGGGATATAATGGACCTGCAGTCGGTGGTTATAAAGCTTCTCATGTGAAAAAATATCCAGTTCCAATAGGTGCCGGCTACAAGAAGTCTGTCGTTGGAGTTATTCAAGGCCCTAAGATGGGAGGATACAAAGTTGTTGCTGGCGTCGGACCTATGGGACACATTGCTGCAGGTTACAAGGTACCAGTTGTTGCAGAGTATAAAGTGAAAGTTGCTGGAGGATATAAAATGCCGATTGCTGGTGAATATCAAACACCATTTGTTGGAAGCTATAAAGTCCCATCTGCAGGCGAATATAAGGTTCCAATTGCTACTAGTTATAAAGTACTTCTTCCTGGAAAATATCAAGCCCCACCGATTGGAGGATATAAGACAATAGTTGCTGGTGGATATAAAGCTCCAATGAGCGCAGGATACAAAGCACCAGGAGTTGGCGGATACAAAACTTCCTATGTTGGAGTCATTGCTTCACCGCAAGCTCATTCTGGTCAAGCTTTTAGTTACAAAGGCCCAAAACTTGGCAATGGATTGTGGAAGAAAGCACAGTTTTAATGAAATCGAAATTTGATCTGGTAATATGTTATTTTGATAGCAAATGAATGAATTAAATATAATATGAAAATAAATTGGCTCTTTAAATTATATCTGGTAATATTCGCCTCATATTGAGATGTAGAAATACTAATTAGGTGTTACTGAAAGTAAACCATATTGAGACGTAGCTAGATCATTGTGGATAATGCTAAATGATCTAAACCTTTTATGATTCTTCTGGTAACACCAGGTGAGGGGCAGCTTCATCTCAGCCGGCCGCTTCTTAGCATCACCAGAAGAATGAACGGCACGGTCTATATTTCGTTCACGCACCACTCTTCGATTCTACTATGATCTACGTGCTGAGCGGTAAGAATTTAGCATTCTGGGCCTAGTCATCTTCTGATACGGTACTGACAGAGTAAAGTCTGCTACTAAATGGCTCCAGGTTAACATTACCATCTCCGCCCTAATTAAACCGTTGTGAGTGTTGGAAAATGCTCTTAGTTTCGTAGCCATTAAGTTGGCTATGTACAGAGTGGCCCAAAAGTTTCTCCCCACAAACTTTTTGCTATAAAAAGCAATCCAACAAATATAATTCAGAAATTCAAATTTATTTGTAATGCTAACATAATACAGATTCTTATTCTCATTACTAATAATGCGTATGTCAACCGTTAATATCTATACATTCTAAAATACGTCCAAAACTATGACATACATTTTTTAATTCGGCCTCGGTGTAGCTTCTCCATTCTTGCAGCACTCTTGCAATTAATTGTCGTCTATTCTTCGGCATCGGATGTCTAAACACACTCTCTTGAAGTCTAGCCCAAACGTGTTCGATTGGGTTAAGATCAGGAGAGTTTCCAGGCAAATCTTCCCAAACAGTTGGAAACATCGATTTTGCCAGTATCAATGTTGCTTTTGCTGTATGCACTCGTGCCCCATCCTGCATAAGAATTACCCAAGTTTTTATGTAAGCTGGTAAAATGTTGTTCCGGTAATAGGATCCATCTACGGTTGTGTTTTGCTCAACAACATGAAGTATCGACTTTCCACGTGAGCTGATTCCTCCTGCAACCATTATTTTGAGGTCAAATTTCGGCTTTTGTATGGGTTGAATAGTGCTTGGTTAACTTGCTCTTACTCTCATATTTTGCCTATTCGGCGTTGAGTGCAAAACAGTTGGGGATTCATCTGTAAAAAGTACGTTAGCTCTCTTAGACCTTCCTCCTTCTTAAGGATCCGGGAAGCACTCCTCCAGACCCTTTGACCACAAATAGAGGTCATGCTAGGAGAATGGATACCTAAAGCAGAAGCAGTACCTAAAGGAACTGCAACGGGAGCCTGAGTCACCTTAGTTACCATTTCGTGTAGATTCACCTGAATACAAACTTCTTCGACAGGCTTCACCAACTCATCAGTGTCCAGCTTCATCGCCTCGGCACTGCGATGAAACGTATAGCATATTTTATAGCCATTTTTCCATCGATTCACAGTAGAATAAGCCTTTCAGCCACTTCTCCTTCATCATAAAGACACCTTGGTGATTAATTTTTACTTTCTTGACAGCAGTTATAGGAGCGTTGACCAAGAAATCAGATTTTTTATTTCACCAGTGTGCTTGGGTCCAAACACCTTACTGATCCCATTGTTATCTATGCAAAGCAAAGAGGCCTTGGAAAGTTTGGCATAAATCCTTATTAGCGCAATCTGCCAACACTGAATCGCTGCCAATAAGGAGTCCCACTCAACTGAATCGACAGAATGGCTCAATTATATTTCTCCCCACCTATTTAAGTAAACGCATTATTCATTACCCATTGCCAAAATTTATCCCTTCTCAGTTTATCAAAAACCCTAAGTGGAGGTCAAATATCAACTCTTCAGCTATCGTAAGGATCATACTGTCCTTAGCTACGACAGCGTTAACATCAATAATAGCTGAGCGAAGCGATATAGTGCATTTCCAGGAAAAAAAATTAAACAGCATTTTCCCTATAGTCAAGTACAGAGATGTACCCTTTATAAAGCTAATTTGAATTACCCGGGTAATTAGAAGTCTTTCTGCGAACCTACCTGTGAAATTTTATTGCTCCTGTCTTCAAGGATTCTTTTTCATTGCCGTATTTACCGTATGTAGTGATTTTTCCTAGAACAATTTTTATACGCTACCTGAAAAAATCATTATTTTTTTCAAGTCTATCCTAGAGGACTTTTGTGCTTCTTCATTATGGCTTCGAATAGGATACAAATAAGGATTCAAATTCAAACTCTTGGTGAAATAGGAAAATCCGTTTCCGACATATCAAGGACAATAGGCGTCAACAGGAAGATCGTACGATTATGGCTAGAAAGGAGGAAAGGCGATGTACAGGACAAAGGAAAATTACCAACAACGGCGAAAGACTAAACGGTTCAACGGTAAATTAAATCGACGAATTGGAGAAAACATGCCTACAAGAGACGAGTAAAGCCGATTCTTACTGCAAAGAATGTCACAGATAGACTTAACTTCTGTAGAAGGTTGCAAAGCAAAGGATTCTGTGAAGATCCGTGCCGAGGCATTGTACGATGAGAGTATAAAATCCCTGAAGTGGGCATAGCTCAGCTGTTTAATGAAATGACAAAAACGCGATGACGACATCTCAACAGATAATTGAAAGTTAGCGCAGAAAGCTCTTTTAGTGGGCTTCAAAGACATTTTTAGATGAATTCTGAGCCGTCTGTCTGGGCTTTCAGCTGCTATTCTTCTTTAACTTTCTGGGAGCGCAGAGAAGATAATGCTAGTCCTGAAACATCATATCACTTGAATCTTTAGGTAAACCAAGAACCTTAGTTAAACCAGGAGCCAAGAGCTAGCCAATCATGAAGTTAAAGTATGTTACCGTTTTTTTTTTTGGAATAACGCGATCAAAGCTTAAATCACCCTGGCAGGAACACCAGGGCGGCGGGTTTTCAGGCGGCCCTTGCTCGCGAGAAGGGGGTGGATAGGGCGCCACTCACTTCGAGAACTGAAAACTCGCCTTTCGTCCGTTCCCCCGAAGCGAGAAGTGGGCGACGGATTTCTAAATAACAACACCGAATCTTTAACACCAAATGATACCGGATTTACAATATCGAAAATTTATTCCTTCTAATCCACTACACTTCAAGGAGAGATTAAACGCGTTGCCATTAATGGTAATCCCACTTAAACTCTAAATAAAACTCTATGCAAACTCACAGCACTCGAATTCGGAATCTAACGTTTCTAAATAACTAAAATGATTAATATTGGGCTTACAAACTACCTAACCTTGACTTTTTTTTCCTAAATCGCCTGGATCGAACTTCTCTCTCGCTGGGGCCCTTGCTCGTCGATTAACGCCTTCCATCGATGTATTACACTCGTCGCTCGAATTATTTCCAGTTCATCTCCTGCGTACCACCAATCTGATTTTCACCCTTCTCGTATCGTAACTCTGCTCGTAATTCGTCGCGAAAAAAAATAAGCCGAATCGCTTGTATGTTCGTTACTCCGTCTCCTAGTTGATCAGGGGGTTACTATCCAGCGCCGTCCCAGTTTCATTCCAAATCCCCAAAAAAAGACAAAAAGAAAATTCTAATATCGCTTGATCGCCTCAGCTTTGGGACCTCCGTCCACTTACCCAGTTGAGTTCAAAAAGCCCCAATTTTTCACTTCCCGGTGCCCAGGAAGATTTTTGGCGGCAGCGGGATTTTCAAACCCGTTGATCGTACTCAACAGAGTTCATTCTCTCCTAACTGGGTGTTGAATTCCAATTCCACCACGAGATCCACTTTTGGGACATTTCGATCTCACCTCCCGTTCCGACTGTCAACTGACATCTCGTGACAGTTATCGCTGTCAACTCGCTGTCTGGCTTCTCGATGATCGAAGTAGATATTTCAGGCGTGAACTCGCGCTCCATTTTTGGTGGATTCCGGCTCGATTGTTGCTGTCGGTGAAGGTGAGTAATGTATATTTGTGTCGTGTTGCCTTTCTACTTTTAAAATCGGTGCCACCATAGTCTAATTGGGAAGATGCAATTTCGTGTTCCAGATGTAATCGCCGTCGACGTTGCTACATTCTGTGAGACCTCTTTTTCGCGTTTTAAAAGTCCAGTGCAATCAAAACTATTGCCACTGCCGCGCGTGAGCCTCGGTATTCATTGCCGTCGCCTCAGGTCTGCTTGTCGTTCGCGAATATAATTCCTGTCAGAGGTGACTGTCACAAGACAGTTATAATTAGGTCAATCGTTGGCCTAGGTCCGGGTTCACCGATCCGAACAACACGGCCCATACGCAGCTCTGTCATGCAGACCTATATCTATATCTCGGCCTATATGGCGCTTTTAGCCTGCGGGTTGTTAATATCTGGTGCTCAATTATGTTTTTGGTGTAGTTCTTGAGTTGACGTATTCACGCAACGCTCGTTCCAGTTATATTTCGTCGATTTTGTATCTTAGACTAACTTAAACAAACTAATTAAAACATAGTAGACTAATTAAAACATAGTACCCGGTAATTTAGTGCTTCGTTATTGCGGCTCAATCTCCATCGTTCTCTCTTTCAGAGGACGGTGGAGATTATTTTTTTTTTTGAGTCAATTAACTCGCGGAAATCGTAAACACCGTGACAAGTAATAAATCAGTAAGTTAAACAAACCTTAGTACTTTAGACCGATTTATCTAAACTTTTTGCTTTTAGAGAGAGAGTTTTGAGTCAAAACAGCTCTGCGCAGTCTGGTAAAATATGTTGAAAAATCACTTGTATGCAAGGACTACTCGCTGGTTGCATTTCTATACATCCATAGAGCGTTCAATAATATGCGTCTTCTGGTGGTTTTCAGTGCTCTTCGGAGCCTGAAAGTTAATTGGAAGCTAATCGAACTTATTAACCAGCTGCTCGAATATAAGGTATTACACTCGTCTCTGGGTCTATGGGTATCATGTGAGTAGTAAAAACACTCCTCAGGGCAGTGTTCTGTTTTTGTTGGTTTGGAATTCAACAGGTAATAAGTATCTGCGAAACTTGAATAAACAGAACGCACAGTAATAGCGCATGCAGATGGCATCGCTAATGCCATATCCGATAAATATATCCCAATCCTAAAGGAGATCAAATCAAATTATTTCTCACATATACTCTCGCAATGGTGCCCAGAGTGCGGCTTAAGTGTTAAATCCACCAGGACGGAACTAAAATTCTTCACGAAGAAGTGTAGGGTTCCATCTTTCGACCTAACATAAACCATTGTAGGCCTCTTTATAGCTGCACGAGGGCTATGGAAATAATATGGAGGCTGCAATATCGAATCATCTCCGCTAATATAGTCGAACCAAATCTGATGTACGGAGCAGTAGTCTGG
The DNA here is from genome assembly GCA_947369275.1 of Nemotelus nigrinus. Classification (NCBI taxonomy): domain Eukaryota; kingdom Metazoa; phylum Arthropoda; class Insecta; order Diptera; family Stratiomyidae; genus Nemotelus; species Nemotelus nigrinus. Next base: position 152,688,791 of record OX376372.1, read on the forward strand.
TGGCCAGTCATACTTAAGGCTGTAAATTAGAAAATAATTTAGAAAGTAAGTCGATTAGTAACCTTATTTTGAACGAGGTCCCCAGCGACGCCGATGACCTCTTTTGTGCAATTGCTTGACAATTATCGAACGTGTCGTACTAGAAAGAGTACTGGGCATTGCATGCATCACGGCTCCAACGACTTCTCCCGAAAGAGAAAACAAAAGAAAACATTTCTTCATTTCCTTCTCTTCGCCTGCAGTCACCTGACCCGTGCTGAAAGAAATCTGTTAGCTGACAAATCTTTGCTTGCCTAATTGACTTTATAGGTATTACCAAGATCATCAAGGGCTCGGGGTATATCACCGCTTTGTAAGCTTTGTGCATTTCACAATGCGGTACCACGGTGGGCCCATGTGTGCCTTCTCCCGAGCCTATCTGACGGAGACAGCCGATGAATTTAACCTAACCTAGACTCTTTTGCTAAAAAACCAGCAGTTTGCTATCGGAAAGATAGAACGAATTGAACTTAAAAAATTTGAATATTGTTTTTAGTCTTAAGTATAAGGTTTTTACAGATTACTAGTGCAGCACTATACCCCAGTTTGGGGGTAGCGCAAAATAAAGGTTCTCTTTATCTGGTAGGGACCTTTGGAAGCTTTGTTATCTACGGTCCTCTCCTTCATTTTTCCGCATCTGAATGATTGGAACATTTGAAATATTGATGTCTGATACTTCATATGTGATTCGAAAATGTTGTCAGCCATAACCATTTATGATGGACCCAGAATGGTAAAAGCAGCATTGCCCCATGCTTGGACACAGCTGAAAATACAATCTGGATCCTGGTCCAGACCGCGGTGCCAAACAGTATCAAATGCTTTTTCGATATCCAGAGCCACAAGACCCACTGATTTTTTCTCGTTAAGTGATTTTCTGATATTTTGTGAAACTCTATGCAATTGGTGAGCAGTAGAATACTTTTGCCTGAATCCGAATTGAAAATCGGGAATAACTTTTCTGGTTTCGCAAAATGTTTGTATTCTCAATAGAATAATTCTCTCAAAAACTTTACTTAACGTAGGAAGTAAGCTGATTGGACGAAAATGTTTAACCGTCCCCGTACATTTACCTGGCTTCTTTATTGGTAACACGATAGCTATTTTCCATGCTTCTGGATAGTAGCACAGCTTCAAGCAGGCATTGATAATAAATGTAATCAGTACAATCGCTTTCCTGGATAAGTTCTTAAGTGCTAAATATGGAAGTCTATGATCGCCAGGAGCTTTACGATTTTTAAGACTTTTGATTACAGTAATTACGTCTTTGGGTTTACATAATTTTTTTTTTTAAATCCTGCTCCTGAGCAGAGAGATTATTATAGACATTATCAACCATGCCGGAGGTTATCGTGGTTCCCATGTGGCTAGTGGTGTTATGGACATCATGAAAATATTTATATTTCGCAAGAGCTTCAGCTTTATCTACGTCACGGCAAATTACCTTACCCTCGTTTTCAATAAAGAATGCTCCCGAATGAAAAAAGAGAATGCTTATTCTTTAGAGCCTTTTGAATTTTCCACACATTTGAATCACCATGGCTCATGCTAGAAAGGAAGTTGTTCCAGGCGATATATTTAGCACGAGCAACCACGTTTTTTATGCTTTTGTTTAATCGGGTTGATTCGATCTTCAATGAACAGGTCCTGTATCGTTGCAATTGCCGTCTTACGTAATTCCGCCGCTTAATAAGGGCTACTATGTCCGGACAGATTAAATTGGAATTTGAATTTTTGAATTTTTCTGCATGGGGTAGACTCGAGAGCGGAGTTCCAGATTATTAGTGACATCATTGACAAGATGATCAATCTGTCCAGTACTGGTGAGCGTTTCGAGTTTTAAGGAGCTAAGGCTAATTTTACTATCTACTTTGCAACGAAATGGCCTCCAATCCGTGTTCTTAAAAGAAAGAGCTAATGGCGGAGGTTTTTGTTTCATTGAAACGTGCGAAATCTCGGTAAAGACAGGGAGATGAGTAGACAAGAGGGCATGTAAAACAATCGGGTCTGATATATCAACTGCATTGTCACTTATTATTAAATCTAGAGTTGATGGCCTACCACTGCCAGAATAGCAACTATGAATTAGCAACGCTAATTCATGGCGCTTAGCAACTATGAATTCTGATCGTGTCCGGGTGCTTATTGCCGCGCTTGATTCCCTTGAAAGTAAACTCTGCGCTGATTTCGTTCCGTCTTCCTGTTGAATGTGTAGCAGTTTGTGTGCCCCTGTCGCTTAACTCTTCGTTGTTTGTGGCCTCTCTATATATTCCATGCAAATCTCCCTTTTCTACCTATGAATGTTTTTTCACCGAGCTGTCTTTCTACCTAAACATAAACTTTCCTTCTTCGCCTGTCATCATCTGTGGTGACTTTAACCCTTATGTGTATACCCAACTTAAGTAACGTTGTTGTATACCCGGGTACCTGGGTGCCCACCTCCAGTTTGTCCTCAATCCTGAGTCCGTAATTCCATGAAATCGCTTACAATATTTTTTAACAATAATTCAACATCATCAGAAACTCCCAAAATTATTTTGTTGTCAATTAGCATTTTATAATTCCAGGAAAAATTTTACAGGGTCGCGATGTGCGGCTGGATTGAAGACACATTTCCATGAAATCGTTTAGAAATTTTTTTTACAACGGAATGTTTCATAAACATCATTAGAAACGTACGCAGACGCTGTTCAGGTAACGCGAAAAAAATGTCGATCTACTGCCGTATTCAAAATTACATAATTGTTAAGGGTTGCTTCAACCCGCTTACCCTCTAGCATAAAAACTGCTACATGCTGCGTTTTGTGTTATTCTGAATAGTGCTGCTGAGACGAACAAGTGATATTTTTTATAATTGAATTAAGTGTTATTTTTATAATAAATCATGGAAGAACTATCGAGAGCTGAATTTGCAAGGTGAATATCATTTCCAAATATATAGATAACTATCTCATTTTTGTATAATAATAAACTCGTTTTTATCATTCTATTAGATTGAGTCGCTTGGAACGAGAAATTTATCTGAAAAATCTGCTTGGAGAAAGTGATGAAGAATCAGATTTTCGAAGACGACAGCGATGATGAGAATTGGTTGCCTGAGAGTATAGTAAAAGAGCCACCGTCAGACACAGGAACTCCTGCCGAAACGACCCGAAGGTGAAGAGGATTCTGAGTCGGCTGAGAGTGGCAACGAGTATCAAACGCCCAGTACATCAGCGGTTGGATCTGGTGAGGAAAGATCAAATGAATATATATCGAAAGATAAAACTGTGTGGAGCAAGACGCCGCCTCCAATACACAAAACACACGCGCAAAATATTTTACGTCAAAGATGTGGTCCACATAGGTCGACAGAAACCCTATCGATAAGAGACACCTTCAAGAAAATCTTTACAGTGGAGATGGTGGATCTAATTGTTCGACATACAAACAGGAAGGCTGAAGCAGAAATTTCTATATATAACGAAAGGAACCCGAATTCGATACGATCATGGAAACCATTTAGTGTGCAAGAATTTTATGCATACATTGGGGTTTTAATTTCTTCTGGCGCAAACAATTCGAATACTGACCACATAAACGAAATGTGGAAAGCTACTTCATACCCTCTCTATCGCGCATCAATGGGAAACAATAGATTTCGATCTATAATGCGATTTATTCGTTTCGACGATGCTCGTACGCGCCAGAGCAAACAGGATAAAGCAGCTCCTATTCGTGACATTTGGGACAATGTTGAACTCTAATTTGGATAAAATGTACAAGCCGACAGCAAATTTAAACTATTGATGAGCAGCTTTATGCTTTCCGCGGCCATACCAGGTTTACCCAATATATACCTTCCAAGCCAGCCAAATACGGCATCAAGATTTGGTGGATTTGCGATGCCGAAAATTCATACCCTATTCAGGGCATCATTTACACGGGCAAGCAGGGAAATGTTCGCGAAACAAACCAAGGGGAGAGGGTTGTGAAAGAACTTGCTGTGCCGTTCAAAGGAAGTGGGGAGAAACATTACAATGGACAATTTTTTTTACCACTTTGCCTCTTGCCAAGCACTTATTATCGTGGCAATTGACTATAGTTGGTACCCTGAAGAAGAATAAACCATATATTCCCGAGCAAATGTATTCTTCTAGATCGAGAGAGCTATACTCTTCTCTCTTTGGTTTCCACGAGCATGTAGCAATCTGCTCGTATGTGCCAAAGAAAAATAAAACTGTAATCCTACTCTCGACGATGCACTCAGATACTGCTGTAACTGATGATGAAAAAAAGAAGCCTCACATGATTACCTATTATAACAAATACAAATCAGGCGTGGATGTAATGGATCAGATGGTTAGCCGTTATTACCGTGCAAAGGCGTACCCAATGATGGCCTCTGGCTTTATTTTTCAACGTCATAGACATAGCGGCTCTAGCATCATATATCATTTATTATGAAAATAATAAAATGATAAAGAAAAAAACTCATCAACGACGACTCTTCCTACGTCAACTGAGCGATGAGTTATCAAAACCTTTCATTGAAGATCGCGCTAAAAATGACCAAATACTCCGGAACTTTACTACAAAGACTGCGATCGAGAGTGTAATTGGACCAATCGGACCACAGCTGTCTGCTTCCGCCTTTCTTCCACAAACTCAATGTCGAGACAACACTGGTAGATTAAAAATAACTGGCTCTTGCCATATATGTTACAAAGACACAATAAAAAGACGCAGGAAAGCGCGAAAGTCTTGTTGTGTTTGCAAAAATCCTGTGTGTGATGAACATTCAACATCCACTACAAAATGTAACCATTGTATTATTGAACCAATAAAAATGTTTTATAATATGCTAAAATTATTCCTAATTGTTTATTTATTGACTTCAATCTTCATAATATATCAATATCATTGAATTTCTGGGGCTGAAATACTAGTGGGCACCCAGGTACCCGGGTGTGAGCTAACGGTATGTTGACTTTGACCTCACTTTTTCATAGGTTCAAAAAAATCGCAAAAATTTTTCGAGTTTGTCCATTAGCTTCTAAAAGAGTTAAAAGGAGAATTCCTGAAGCCTCAGGTTGCTACCTCAATTATTTTAAAAGTTATAACTAAAACAATGACGAAGTGGGCACCCGGGTACCCGGGTATGCACATAA
>OX376372.1:152694179-152872636 GCA_947369275.1 Nemotelus nigrinus
CAGATATGCCGGTTTGATTTCACAGCGACGATATATATATATATATATATATAATATATATATATATATATATATATATATATATATATATATATATATATATATATATATATATATATATTTATATATATATATATATATATATATATATATATATATATATATATATATATATATATATATATATATATATATATATAAAAATATATATATATATATATATATATATATATATATATATATATATATATATATATATTCATGAAATGATTAAGGGAGATAATCTCTGGAGTAGCCGATCCGATTGAGTTGAAATTTTCGGGAGATATAGATGTATATATTAAAGGCAGGCCCATGCCTTGCTAGAATTCAGATATCTTAATTCTTTTGGTGGCGGTGGGCATTTTAGTGAATTTTCAGGTACAGCTATATTTCCAAGCAGTGTAAATTTTTGTTAAAAAAAAGTACTAGGAATGAAAACTTATTATGTTCTTAGTTTGCTTATGATAAAGAATTGGAAATATTGATCCTTGTGTAGGCACTGAGTGCCTAAAAATAAGCAAGGATTTTTTTTCAAATTTCAATTTGTCATAACTTCTAAGAAAAACATTGGATCATCATGAAATTTTCAGAGCGTATTGATGTAGACTAGAATTTAACACACATGGACTTTTAAGACTGTACAAGCAACTCTATAGCTACAGTAGGCTCCTGAACAAAAATCCTTCTAATCATCGAGTCTCCTGAAAAATTTTTGATTTTTGAAAACAAATTCAAATTATTGATCAATTTTGACTTATGTCCACCAAGTCGAATAAAAATTTCAAAAATTCCGCGGTAAACAAGAACGGCAGCCCTTGATCAAATTACCTCTATTTTCAGCACTCAAAACTTCTGTTCACGAGAACTGACAATCGGATAATGCGATCAATATGAAGTTTCCAGGACATGTTGGTATTAACTAGGACCAGACCTGATAGAAGTCATTTTAAAATACGGGCAACACTGTGGCAGTGGTGCCATTTGGAAAAATCGCTTGCAAAAAAAAAACTGGTTTTTGGCCTATAGCTTCCGATCTAGCCACCAGATTTAAACCAAATTCACGCAGAACCATACTCTAAAATAGATTTCATAGAAATTTGGCTGAATAATTAGTATAGAGTCGCCAGCTATGGGAATTTTTGTCTCCTAAACATTGTAAATTTGCTCTGAAAAATAAAGGTTTTTTCCCTATAACTTCTGATCCAGTAACGAAATCGAAACGAAATTTATGTGATATGTGTAGGAATTTCGTTAAAAAATATTGAAAGAGTTGCCAGCTATGATGAATTTCGTAATTTATTGACATTTCTTTATCGAGCGCTGTTGTCATAAAATTTCCCAATGGGAATGATCCTGCGATGACAATTAACAACAAATATTTACGTTTCAAAAATTTAAAAAGTTTGAACGGATATAACCCTAAAATTAAATTCACTCCTATAACTTAAGCATAGTACTGAGTTCGATTTCACGTGAAATTTTAATACAAAATTTCACGTGAAATCTGCTTCGGTGAAAATCTAGCTTGAAAATAAGCAAGAATTGTACTAAATTCTTAGCATGAAAAGTTGTAACATGTCTCCAATCATTTTCAAATGTCACATAAAAAGTGACATTTGGTGTTTCAATTTGAAAATGGAGCAGTGCAAATGTCTTTCCAATAAGAAAATCGATCGAAAAGTGGAATGCTTGACATTTTATCCGTCAGAAATGAGTATTGTCTCTGCTTTTCTCCATTGCCAAAATTTTCGATCGAAAGAATGACCAGATAATGGAGAAATGTCAAAATTTCACGTGAACTTGAACTCAGTACTATGCTTTACAGCGCAGCCATTCAATCAAAACAAAATTCATAAGGTGGTTTTAACACAACGTGAAGCAGCTATGGTACTAGCACATGATTGCCAGCACTAGACAATTTTGTAAATATTGCACCAACAGATGCTTCCATTTTGTATTCAAAGGCAAAGCATTGACAATAAAATAAACAACCGATATTTAAATTTTCCGAGTCTTGGAAATTTTCCAGATGGCAACCCCAGACATAATTTAATCGCTGAAACTTTCGATGATATCCTTGGATGAAAACGAAATTCAAAGGCTAGGTTGATTAAGCACGAGCATGTTATGGTAGACTTATTGCTGCTGTGTTGGACAAAAGTTGCCAGCACTGAATATTTTCATCATTTGTGTTATGGGAAATGCTGTCAGAAAATGATATTTGTTCCTTTGAGTAAGAAATAGTTGCTATGATACTACAAAAAAGTGATATCGTCTTCACACATTTTTAAATCCCTCAAAGACAACTTCTTCGAAAATTAGTTTTCTAGCGGTTCTGATGCGCTAGACTTTTTTACTAATATTCGAAGAAGAACATTAGTATAAGAATCACTTTGGCCAAAAATTCATATTTCTATATATATATAAATATATATATATATATATATACATATATATATATATATATATATATATATATATATATATATATATATATATATATATATATATATATATATATATATAAATATATGTATACATACATATATATATATATATATATATATATATATATATATATATATATATATATATATATATATATATATATATCATCAAAAAATTTCAGCGTAAAAATTTCTGGAACGCGCCATCCGATTGAACTGAAATTTTCAAGATATATTGATGTATATGCAAAATAGTACCAGGTCTCACAAAAAAATAATAATCTTTAACCCTTTGGTGCCGGCGGCCATTTTAGTGATTTTGTAAATATCCCTATTTTTCTGTCAAAACATATCTTTTGCAAAAATAAAGTTTATGTAGTAAATTCTGAACGTGTTTCAAATGTGAATATGATTGTTTAATCAATAAGAAACACTCCGCTGTTAAACTTGAAATATATTTATTTCGACTATTCGACTTGTACAGCACTTCAAGATTTTAATAATTTCTATTACACGAGTTCAAATTATCACATTACACGTTAACGACCACGACCAGTTCAATTCATTCTTTCTGTTTGATACCACGATAGAGAGTGAAAATTGCGGTAAATTGTTTTTATCATATTGTCTTCTATCGTTATTTTTTTGTTACTATGAACTTGGTTGAGAATGGTGATTTCGAATTTAGAATACGATCTTAATATACACATTTTCTACTTTCAATTTCATTATTTACATTTCCTACAATCTTATTTTTGATGGTACGTGTCGAATTCGATTTGATTTTTACAAATTATCATTTTTCATATAAAATGTTATGCTTTTATTCGGCAAGTTGGAAGCAGGATGCAGGTTCGCTGGGAGCCGATTCTTTAGGCCTTTATTTTGTATGTCTGGAACACCGGCGTGGCCTTGTCTTGCGGGTTGTGCGGTTGTTCTTCCATTGTATGTGGCGGGTCGGAGGTGATTTTCGCTGGCTACTGAAGTCATCATTAAGTGCTAGAGTGAATGTAATGTTCAATGTTTTGTTCATAAATTGTTTAATGTTCACTTTTTTTTATGTTATTCAATGTTCACTTTTTTTATGTGTTATTCAATGCTCACTTTTTTTTATGTTATTCAATGTTCATATTCATTATCGATTGGCAAGGTTTTGTGGGTAGGACAATATTGAAGAGGGGATTTGGAGTTATCACATAATCTCAATTTGTTGTTTCTTGGGTTGGTATAAAAGTGCAATGTTTGATATTGCTCGCTTGTATAATTTTCCTCGTGATTTTACTGTTACTACTCGTACTAATGAGTCTTTTCCAGGATGGATTTCAGTTATCCTGGCTAACGCCCATCGATATGATGGTAATTTTTCGTCTTTTAATAGGCACAAGTCACCGATTTTGATGTTTATCTCTTTGTTTAGCCATTTTGGTCTTCGTTGTAGTCTGTTTAAATATTCCCGTTGCCACCTTTTCCAAAAGTCTTGTGTTAGTTTTTGTGTTAATTGCCATCTGTCCAGCCGATTGATATTCGTATCAAGTAGGTCTAATTCGGGTGGTGCTAACATCGTATCTCCGATAAGAAAGTGGGCTGGTGTTAACGCCGTGGTGTCAGAAGGATCATCAGTCAGGGGGCACAAAGGCCGAGAATTTAAACAAGCTTCAATCCGGATTAGCACAGTGGACAATTCCTCGTACGTTAAGTGTGTGCTTCCTACAATGCGGCGTAAGTGGGATTTGATAGACTTGACACCAGCTTCCCAAAGTCCCCCGAAATGTGGCGATGCCGGAAGGTTGAAGTGCCATTGAATTCCATCATTGGTGAAGACTTTCGCAGCGTACCGGTTAATTTCTTCTATCTTCTTTATCACAGCATTTGCTCCTACAAAATTCGTCCCACAATCCGAGAAAAAATGTGTGCTGAATCCGCGTCTTCCCATAAATCGACGAACCGTAGCTAAGAATGCCTGGGTTGAAAGGTCACTGACGACTTCAATGTGTATAGCTTTGGTGATTAAGCAGATGAATATCGCGACGTAGCCCTTAGATATTTTGCATCCTTTGCCTCGCCTGTCTTTTATATCGAAAGGGCCGCAGAAATCGATACCCGTATGGGTGAATGGTCGAGAAATGTTCACTCTAGCCGTTGGCAAGCTCCCCATAAGCTGAGTTGAACCCTTTGCTTTGGTTCGAAAGCAGCGAATGCATCGATGTATGAAGTGCTTAATGCCATTTCTTCCGTCGATGACCCAGAATCTTTTTGGAAGTGTGTTCAACATGAGCTGTGTTTGTCCATGTAATGTTGTCGTATGGGTTTGGTGTAATAATAGCTGAGTAAATTTTCCATTCTTTGGTATGATTATAGGATGTTTTTCATCAAAATGTACCCTTGCGTTGTGTAGGCGTCCTCCCACTCGCAGTATGCCATGACCATCTATAAATGGATTCAAATTTAATAGTTTGCTCTTCTTATCAATTCTTTTGCCAGTCTGTAAGCAGCACATTTCATGTGAAAATTCTTTCCTTTGAGCATATTTTATCCAGAAATCAAAGGAATGTTTTAGTTCTATTGTAGTTAAATATGGTTCATTTTTCCTTGTTTTGTTTTCATTCGAAGAAAGCGAAAGCAATATGAAGTAATCCTAATCAATTTTTGTAATGAAGAATATTTTTCAATTAATTCATCAAGCAGAGTTCTCACGACTAATCCAACACTAACTGTTTTTTGGGTTTTCCTTTCCAAGTCGATTACTTGTACACCCTTTATTTTAGGCCATGCATCAGAACACTCCTTCAACCAGTTGGGACCATGCCACCACAACTCATTGTTGACTAGATCTTGTGGTTTGATTCCCCTTGATGTTAAGTCGGCTGGATTTTTTTTGGAGGGAACGTGACGCCATGATATGCCACCAGTTGATTCGATGATGTAGGAGGTGCGATTTGCAACAAATGATTTCCAGCGTGTCGGGTGTCCCTTGATCCAGGCTAAAACTATTTCAGAATCAGTCCATAGCCATGTAGGTATTTTATCTGATTTCAAAGACCGTTTCACTTCTTTTAAGACCCGTGCTAATAAAACAGCTCCACATAATTCCAGACGTGGAATAGTAGTTGGTTTTGTTGGAGCAACCTTAGTTTTAGCCATAATGAGATAGGAGCTAGTTCCTGCTTGCGAACGCGTCACCAAATAGAGTACTGACGCATATGCTCGTTGTGAAGCATCACAAAACCCGTGGATTTCTAAGTTGGTTTCTGGTTTATACGCTACCCACCTCGGGATTTTTATTTTTTCTATTTCGTTCAATTGCATTTGGAGAGTAGTCCATTCGGTATTCGTCACATCAGATAAGGGTTCGTCCCAGTCTTGTCCATATAGCCATAAGGTTTGAAGTAGAATTTTAGCTAATATAAGAATAGGTGCTAACCAGCCTAGTGGGTCATAGAGTCTTGCTATTTCTGATAGTACCATTCTTTTCGTATATGACTCTTGTAATGTTTCTGATTTGACCTTATATGTAAAGTAATCGTTCGAAGGGTACCATATTATCCCGAGTGATTTGTATCCACCTTCCGCGTCTAAATTAAATTTCTCTTGCATCTCTATTTCTTTTGTTTTAAGACCTTGTAGAATTTGTTTCTCATTGGAAATCCATTTCCGTAGTGTAAATCCACCGGATCTTAGAAGTTCTATTAATTCGTTTCCTTTGTTGATAGATTCTTCTAAGCTGTGCTCTCCTGACAGTAAATCGTCGACATAGAATTCATTTCAAAGAGCCACGCTGGCTTTAGAAAAAACTTTAACTTCTTCCTTCGCTAATTGATGGAGAGTCCTAATTGCTAAAAATGGTGCAGATGTCGTTCCAAAGGTTACCGTATTAAGGCTGTATTCTTTGATGGGATGGTTCGAATGTTGTCTCCAGACAATTTTCTGATATAAAGCGTCTTCCGGATGCACGTCAACCTGTCTATACATTTTGGCAATGTCGGCAACTATTGCAAACTGATAGAGTCGCCATCGGGTGACCAACGAAGTCATCGTGTCTTGGATGGTTGGCCCGGTCATGAGAGTATCATTAAGCGAAATGCCTATGCTTGTTTTTCGGGACGCATCAAATACAACACGCAGCTTAGCTGTCGTGCTTTCCTTGTAAACTGCATGGTGGGGTAGGAAAGCATGTGTACCAGTTTGACCTTCTTCGATGCTAAGACTTTCTATCATATGGCCAAGATCAATATAGTCTTGTATACAAGCCGAATATTTTGTTCGTAGATCGTTGTTTTTACTGAAACGGCACTCCAAAGATAATAAGCTCGCTGCTGCCCCTTGTTTAGAATGTCCTAATAGATTTTTATGTTCTTCGCTTTTGAAGGGTAATCGGACTTGATATCGACCATCTGGTTTTCTAACCACGTTACGTTTATAGTGTTCCTCACATTCTGTCTCTTCTTGTGTCCAAATTTTGCTAGTTTCTACTTCTTCGATTTCCCAAAAGCGTTTCAATTGGTTGCTAATTTCAATGTCTTCATTAATTTCAATTTTCAATGTTTTTACGGTGTGCGCACCTTCAATATTAATTTTGCCTGAGATAATCCAACCTAATTTTGTAAGTTGCATTATTGAACCTGATGGCAGTTTTCTAATTTGACCGAGTATGAGTTGAGCATAAGTGTCGGCTTCCAAAATCAAGTCTATTTTGCTCGGTTGATCGAAGTACGGATCTGCCATTTCTAGGTTTTCTAGTTGTCTCCAAATCGATGTAGGAGCGACTTGAGATGGTATTATGTTTGTAAGTTTATTCAAAATCAATGCTTCGATATTCAAATGTTCGTTGTTGTTCAATAGTAATCGAATTTTTAAAACCCCACTGGGTGTCAATTCTTCTGTCTTTCCAATTCCTGATATCGTGATGATGGTTGATGTTCTTTTGAGTCCTAATCTCTGGGTTGCAGATTCAGTTATTAGTGATGTCTGCGATCCCTGGTCCAGCAAAGCACGGAGCACTACGGGTCCGTTTGTTGCTTCAATCGTCACTAATGCAGTAGCAAGTAATACCTCTTTCCTTTTGTTTGCTTTTATCGATTTGATATCCATATTAGCAGAAAGCGAAGTCAATGGTCTAAGTTCAAAGGAAGGAGCATTCAAAGATTGACGATTTAATGCATGCTGGGAAGAAGTTGATGGTTGAGAGTGAAATGCTGTCGACGTCGAGGGTCGATTTTGTGTCTGTGAAGACGAAGTTACGGGCTGTTGGACATGTGAATTTGAGTCATATTTGTGTAGCAAGGTTTGGTGTGCTCTTTTGCACTTCAAACATCTGGATTTGCTGGGACAATTCCCAAGTGTCCTTTAACTAAACAATTAAGACACAATCCATTTTTTTTTACTACATTGCATTTTTCTGTATGGTTGTATCGCAAAAACGTAGGACATTGCCTAACATGATGACGGTCTCTACATAAGATGCAATGTGGAAAGAATTCACTTTCTGCGACGTGTACATTTTGAGAAACACGTAATGGTTTGCTCCTTTCAGTCCCAGCCGCCTTCAAAGCTCTAAATCTCTGACGCAAAAATTCTTTCAAATGCTGAAATGAAGATTTCTCCGGGTCACTTGATCTTTGTAGTTCCCATATTTGCCGAGTTTCAGATGGTAATCGCTGCGTGGTCAGATGGATTAGGATAGCTTCCCACAGATTTTCCAATTTCAAGCTTTCTATGGCTTGAATAATTTCGGTGGTTCTATCCATGAGCATCTTGATCGATGACGCCGATTCGTCTGCGTTGTTGACGGTAAGCAACCTTTTAAATTGTGTGTTCAGAAGCACTTGCTTGTTATCATATCGTTTCATGAGTGTGTCCCAAGCCACTTCGTAATTGGCTTCCGTAGTAGAGTAGTGCCGCAATAACTGTTCAGCATCACCTGATAGACTACATTTGAGATAGTGCAATTTTTGCACACATGACAAAGAGGACTTATTGTCGATGAGTGAGGTGAATAAGTCTTTAAAAGACGTCCATTCGCTATAGTTTCCACTAAATCTGGGAAGTTCTATTCTTGGCAATCGAACATCTAATTCTTCAGATGGTCGTAATGACGGATCCGAATTCAATTTGGACGTGGGCGTTGCCTGTGCCCTTTGGTCCGATTGCAATTCTTCCAGATCGGTTTCAAAATTCAAACTAATCTCTTCGAATACATTATAGCATTGATTCACGAAGTAGGCATGCACTAGATATTTTTCTCCGGTAATTAAGTTCATGATTTGAGAATGTGTCTCCATGAAGAATCTTCTTATGTCTTGGACTCTTTGGAGCCATTTTGTGGCATACGCCAAAGTTTTTCTGGCTTTGGAGTCCTTTTTGAAATTGCTATATAATCTCGTGATTTGCTCTACGAGTATGGTCTGTTGCGCTGTAAGACCTTCCATGTTAAAGTTTGAATTGAATTAATCACGAAATTTAGACTGTTATTAAGGTGGTGATTTCTTAGTGGTTTGCTGCTTAACCGCTATTCACAACTGTCTGGCTAAACTAATTTTGCAGCACAGAATCAAAAACACTAATGCCTATCTTTGAATTCACGGGATATATTTGCGTTCGCGCACTAAAACACAACCACTTTCGACTTAGTGTGATGCACTCACGTATGCACTTTGTTTTGCACGTGGTCAATTTGTAATGATGCATATGATATTATATGAAAATGTCATCAATGTATCTAGTGTAATTCACTAGTTTCAAAATATGTATGTATATATGTGTATATGATGTGATGTGTAAATGAAATTAATACGTGTAGTGTAATGTAGTGCAATAGTGTTCAATATGCGGTATGCGAATATGTATACTCTGTTTAATGTTCAATTCTTCGCCTTCGCATGTGTTTAAATATGTGATATTTAATTTTCTATATTTAATTTATGTGATCATTTAATTTTGGACCAGGATATGGGAAGAAAACATCATAAATATAAAGGAAAGAAAAGGAACGGACTCACCAAACCAAATTTTGCCGCAACCATTCAATTTATGGTTTCGCTATTTGTCTAATTTTACTCGACCGCACACCCCCGTTTCAATGTTTACTATTGTTTTCACTGTAATTAATCACTACTTTCGAAGTTCACAAATCTCTAGTTTGCACAGACGTAGCCTGATCGAAATTCTACAAATCCAAATTATCCGTACGGATCCGGTTCGAAGGACCATAAAATATGTTAAATCAATAAGAAACACTCCGCTGTCAAACTTGAAATATATTTATTTCGACTATTCGACTTGTACAGCACTTCAAGATTTTAATAATTTCTATTACACGAGTTCAAATTATCAAATTAAACGTTAACGACCACGACCAGTTCAATTCATTCTTTCTGTTTGATACCACGATAGAGAGTGAAAATTGCGGTAAATTGTTTTTATCATATTGTCTTCTAACGTTATTTTTTTGTTACTATGAACTTGGTTGAGAATGGTGATTTCGAATTTAGAATACAATCTTAATATACACATTTTCTACTTTCAATTTCATTATTTACATTTCCTACAATCTTATTTTTGATGGTACGTGTCGAATTCGATTTGATTTTTACAAATTATAATTTTTCATATAAAATGTTATGCTTTTATTCGGCAAGTTGGAAGCAGGATGCAGGTTCGCTGGGAGCCGATTCTTTAGGCCTTTATTTTGTAGGTCTGGAACACCGGCGTGGCCCGAACAATGATAATGTTTTAGAAATTTTTGACCCTATGTGTGCGCTAGGCGCCTAAAATGAGATCGGGAAAATTGGAAAATTGTTGAATTGTGATAGCTTTTTATAAGATGATTAGATCGTTATGAACCTTACAGGACAGACAAATGTTGTTAAGTTGCACTTTTGCATAGTTTTTCATGAACGTGCTGGCAACCCTGTAGCTACGGGAGGCACTGAAAGTGAAAACATTCTAACCATCGAATCTCCTAATATATGTCCGTTTCTTAGAATGAAAACCAATTTGTATACAAATCTTATGCTTTGTCTAAACAGTCAAGGGAAAACTTTGGAATTTTCATGTCGGACAAGAACGGTAACCCTTTCATAATTAACCTATATTTTTAGCATCAAAAACTTCTGTTCACGGGAACTCACGAACCAATAATCAGATGCAGTTGAAATTCACAGAATACATTGGACTTAAGCAGGACCAGGTCTGATAGAAGCGATTTTGAATTGCGGGCAACCCTGTGCCAGTGGTGCCAGTGGTGCCAGCTTGAAAATTACAAAGAAAAAAAACTGCTGTTTGCCCTATGAATTCTGATTCAGTTACCAGATTTACATGAAATTGACACAGTAGCTGAATCTTACTCTGAGCCATGTTTGACAGAAATTTGGTTGAAAAATTCGATTGGTACTGCCAGCTATGGTAATTTTTGTGTCTTTGGTTTTGAAAATTCGCTCAGGAAAATAAAGTTTTTTCCCTATTACTTCCAGTGCAGTCATGAAATCAATACGAATTTCATACATTTCATTGAACCTATTTGAGGCATTATTCAGGTCAAATTTGGTTGAAAAGTCACGATAGAGTTGCCAGCTATTGTTGGTTTTATGTGTATTTCGAATATCTTTCTTAAGCGATTTGATCGTAAAATTTGCAAATGGTAATGATATTGCAGTGACAAAATACAACAAATATTAAGTTTTCAATTATTTGAAAAATGCCGCGGCTGGTAACCCTAAATTTCTTTATACTCCTATAACTTCGAATGCAATATAGCAACGTGAAGCAGCTGTGATATATTCTTGGCTTTAATACTGGCGAAAGGTTGCCAGCACGAGTCGGTTGTGCTACTTTTGTATCAATAAATGCTTACAGTTAGTATTCTTACCGGAAACATTTATAATGAAAATAAATAACCGATGTTTCAATTCCCAAAGTTCTGCAAATTTTTCGGATCGCAGCCCCAAACACCAACTTCAGTTACAGTGCTGCAGGCACTGAGTATTTTCTTGATTGATGTTATATGAGATGCTGCTTTCAAAATTTTGTGAAATAAGCAACTGATAACGAATATAATTTACGAATATAATGCCAGTGGTAATATCTGAAACATTCTACCATATGAGTTATAATGCATTCTTGAGACCAAAGTAAAATGTGGCATTTGAAACAGTGTGGCCGTAATAAGCAGCTCATGTGGTGGAATATGCACTCTAAACCTGCTCGATTCTTCTACTGTTCTTCGAACATTAGTGTTTCTAGCGGTTCGGTGCGCTAGAGTTTTTTTTATAATATATTCGTCAATTTTTGATTGGACGTACAAAGTAGTGGTATGCTTTTGTATTTGTCGGACTGTAGTTTGTCTCCTTTTTTGAAGATGGGGCACATGATTGATTTGCGTTATTTTCGCGGTATTTACTCTTGATTCCAAATGTTTTGGATGACTTTATGAATTTTTCTCATGGTGCAGCCTCCACCGGCGGTCTAGTATTCTTCTGGTTTCGTATGGTAGGCTCATATTCTTCCAGCAGTCAGGAGACTATTGAGGTTTCATTGGAGACGTCTACTGAATCTGATTCTATTGAGCCGTGTGCAGGATTAAGGAATTCTTTAAAATACAAATTTAGTCTTTACAGAGTGTCACTTCTTCAAATTGTCTAGTTTTGTTATTTACTATGTTCTTGTCAATTCGTTTTAATTGTTCATCATAATATTTCAATTTCCTCTATTTAAATATCATATTCGCTACTTACTGGATGATTTCTTTTCATTCACTTTTTTCTCTGGTGCTCCTTTCGAGGAATTGTCTGTACGCCTGCTTTGATCGTCATCAAACCAGTCGTTTGTTTGGCGCCGAGCTACATACTCAGCCACTAGCTCTGCAACGGTTTTGATTGTTGTTCTCATTTCCATTTAGACCTCGTCAACCGATTTTACTGTATTATTTTGTGGGATGGGAGTCAGTTTTGCTTCAAGAATTTTTGCGAAGTTCACTGCTTCTAACGCCGTTTGGAGATTTTCGATGTCGAACTAATGAAAAGGGTTGATCCACGTCACCTTCGCCTTCGAATAGGAGAACGATATTTGAATTTCACTAAGTAGTGGTCTGAGCTAAAATTTGCACCCCCAAATGTGCAGTCGTAAAATATGGTAGAAGTATGTCTCCGCTGAATAAACCCATGGTCGATTTGATTGAAAGTGCTACCATCTGGCGATTTTCATGTTCTTTGGTGGATGCAATAGTAGAGAAAGCATGTTGAACTTATGAATATGCCTCTTGTAGCGATTTATGAAATAGGACGGATGCTTGGTGGCACCTCAACTGAACCCAAGTCCCCAAGAGGGCTTGATAAGCAGGAAGAGTGATGGCAGACCATCAAAAGGGGCAAATCAACAAAAAAAAGAGAAGTGCCCCGGGAGCAGGGTAGCCTAGAAATGGCCGTGAAGGCCCCTAGTCCGCATAAGCGGAGCACCCTTTAGTCCAAACCTGACGGATGCTGGTTGGCCGCTTTCCTAGCTCTATGTGGCTGGGGTGGGTCATGAAAGTGGCGTGGACTTGCTCTTAGATAACAAAAAAGGGACACTACGTATTATTCATCCGTCATGAAATAAAACTAGCCGCAAAACTATAACAAAAGGGGTAAGTGGCTTTTGTCCGTAAAGGACCAGAAGCAGCTCTCAGGCATGGGCTGTAAGCCAGACCAAGCCAAAACGTGACAAAGCACGTTGCTAGCATCTGCTGAAAAGGCAGACGAGAAAAAAACGCGAGAAAAAATCTAAATTTGGGAGAAAAACTGCCTCTTTTCCTAAGGCCCGAGTATGAGGTGGACTGTCTCTCCGCCCACTGACCTTGGTCGCAAAACAGACAAGTCAAAAATAAAAAAAAACTAGAAAAAACATATGGCCAAGGTCCCTTCTTTATAAGAACACTGAAATTCAAAAATTAATCACTCCAAATCTAGGCCAGCCAGGCCATCGCGAACTCTGAAAATTGGAAAGTCCTCACGAGCTTTCACTCAATAAGAAGGCCAGAAGAATACGACTTAACAATTCATTATGTTTATTCTAAACTCAAAGAAATTTCCAGCAAATCATATATAATTTCAAATCTACTCTTTACATAACGTAAGAAACAAAAATTCAGATATGCATATTTATGGCCATAAGTACGTTACAGAATGGTACATGTCTTCCCCTTAACATTACAAAGGGATACTTAATTTTTTTTCCAAATTCACACACTCTTTCGTAACTACAAGACAATCTCTTGACTCGAATTCATAGCGATCTCGGGATGATTAGATATAATGCCTTATCATTCTATTTTATATAACTATATCAAATTCGATTCGATTATTATTTCGATTATTGCATTTTGCGTTCATATGAATCGTTAATAAAAAAGTTGGTTAATATATACATTTAAGGGCAATTATCAATAATTATCACGATAAAAATTTTAGGGAAAACCGCGATGCTCATATGAATGATGGATATTTGCAAGTAGTTTATATGCGCTCTTTATAAATAAGAAATCAAATAATAACCTATTTGTGAGGAATGAAAAAAAGTTGATATTATTCATAAAGACCAATTGAACGTCATTTCCGGCGGCTCAAACCCACCACTTAAATCAGTTATTCGATTTTTCTGACCTTAGCCAAATGGTGCAAAACTAGCAAATTATTCTAATGAACTTGGAAAAGGCTACCTGAACACTATTATTCCGTTTTCGTTTTAATGTCTAGTCGGTGAATTCTCTATGAAATCTGCTTTAGGCCAAAGTTGCCATTTATCTTTCAATTCATTTTTTTTGTACTATACCATATATCTAATTAAATATATACTATTATTTGAGTTATGATGGTGATCATGACCATTGGTGGTGATCAAGATGTATATATAGGGCAAGAGGTTTCATTTGGTTTCAACTTAAAGTAATTTATGTAATTTTTATAATTTAATGACTAAAAACTAAAACATAGTAGCATATCACCTGTAAATGCGTCGCAAGTCTGCTGGTGATGCAAATTAGTTTATATAAATTCTAAATTAAACTTCCTTTTTCTTACTAATTTCTGTTTTATTTTTTATTTATAATAGTACTATTTTCCACCTATACTTTGGTTTATTTCAAAGTGGTGCGTCTAGCCTTCAACCTATCAGGTCTAAATGGAAACCAGAATGAGGCACAAGCAAATTTCCACTAGACGAGCACCATAAGTAGGCTGAAGTAGATGAAACTAAATGAGCCTTTCCACACTTGTATTGTTGATGCACTCCTCAAACCGGTTTTCTGGGGAAGAGGCAGAAAAATTAAGAGGAATTCTCTACAAAAAGTGATGCACGTGGAGAGAGTTTTGCATCATGCTGAAACTGATTGAATTTTCTAAGCTACAAATTTGTCATACATTGTTTTTCTGAAGACGTGACCGTTACTGAGATATTTAGGAAAGGTCACTTTTGGTGACCTTTGACCCCGTATAAAAAGTAACACATCATTCGGATCGATGGGGACTTGTGACATTTTGTTCAACACGCCCGTACCAAGGTTCACACCAAAATTCAGCTTTCCCCTAAATTTTCCGAAGTTTCGCCTTTTTAATGTCGGATTTCACTGGGCTATAATGGCTCAGTTAGCGAACCTCGGTCGCATCCGTTGCGTTTGCTCCGTTTTATGACCAGACGCATCGATGATTATTGAGAGTGCGTTGCGTCTGCTCCGTCTATCAAAGGCAAAGGTGGTCAGTTTAGATATTTTCGTGGAGTAAAACTCAATTTCGAACGCGGGAATTTTTTGAACTGTTCTGTGTGTGCGTTGCAATTAAAATACGACGGATATATGTTCACACATTAGTATACAGGAATGTACCTTTTCTACCTTTGCCCAATAATTATATCTTAATCATAAAACCTTACTTAGAAAAAATTGGTGTGCTATAAAGATCAAAAATATATTTGCCAGTAATTCCATTCATTCCTAGGGGTCAATATATATTCACGACTAGTACAATGTGGCATTCAAAAACTTTTCACGTTGACGGAGTCACCCAGCGACGTGTTCTTGCTTTGTTTCTTCCTCCCCAAGCATCTGACGATGACACTTATATTCACTTAATTCTGCACCCGATTAGCGATTCTTCCCTAAAATGATTCTAAAATCACTTCCACTGTCCACCTGACGAGCGAATTACAGTCCACAATCGCACCAACTGGTCATGTTTTCAAAACCCGCAAATACGCCGTCCTCGACCATGCGGCCTCGTACACGTTCCTTGCTCCAGAATGCCATTTACCAAACCGAATACGTGAATAATCCCGTGACCAGATGACACTCCTAAATGTATTGAGGCATGACTGCCGTTGATGCAGTAAAATTTACCGCTATTATCAGTATCAAAAACCTGAATCAGCGTGTCTTTCTCATTAGCTGTTTCTAAGCGCGTGCCTTGTAATTTCCGAGCTTTTCAATTAATTTGAGCCACGGGAGCTGAAAATTCCAAAGGAGCCCATTCGGTATTGACAAGGACGTAAGTCATTACATGCCCCGTCCGGCGACCTGGATAGCAAAGACTTGTTACTATGCGAACTCCAACAACACAGCCCGAGGGGGTTCGATCTTGTCTCGAACACATGTGATTGCTGTGGCAGATGCTTGAATTTACAGACTTTTATAATGCTTTCCAAAACGGTGACAATTCGGGCACGGCGTAGCTTGACTGATTTAACGGGCTGACTAAAGTATAGTAAAATGGCTGGCGCTTTCTTCAGATCATCCCAGACGAACACTTTATTTTGCTGGTATAAAGGACGAATGCCACTGCCAACCAACGTCAAACAGTTGCATCGAAACAACATCTCAACATGGCCCCGGCTGCTTTCCGCAAAATATTGGCGCTCCTTTTTTAGCGGATCGCAATTATAAACGCGGAAACCTGTGTCCATTGCTCAAGCAAAATATCCCTGGTGTCGATAGAACCCGCCACACAACAAGCCATTGCCATACGGATTCGTATCAATCCAATTCATATTTTTCTTATTTTTGCAAAATGTTAGCTAGTAAATCATTTTAGAGATGTATCAGAACGGAAAGGTTTAATCGCGGAATATACAGCCCCTGTTCATCGAATTAGGAACACTCAAAATTTTCTTAAAATTTGTTATTTTCTTTTTGGTAAAACATGAAGGAAGCATAGATATAAGAAAAGAAGTGTAGTTTTTGGATAATTGATTTGTTGACTTTTAATTTTTGAACAACATATTTTAAAAATATTTTAATACTCAGTAGGACCACGCTTTAAAATAATGACTGCGCTTATTAGTTCTAGCATGCTTACATAGCATCGCTCTACAATTTTTCTAATTTCGGGGCTATTTTCCCACACACCTGCAATATTTTGCTTCAAAACCGTAAGTGTAGGGTAAGCAAGGGAATAAACTTTTGTTTTGAGTACACTTCAAACATTTTCGATTAGATTTAAATCAGGAAAATTACCTGGCCAACGAAGAATGGGAATTTTATGGGCGCTAAAAATGTTTTTTTATTGACCGAGCAGTGTGGTAGGGTGCATGATCCTGCATAAAGGTGTCAAAAAGTTCACAAGACTTTAAATAATTAAAATGCGGTATTAGAATGTCCGCGATGACCACTCTGTAGACATCCGGGCTCATTGCCCCATCGACAAAAAACAATGGTCCAGGTCCGTCGGCGGATATACAAGACCATATCATTATGTATGAAGGATTTTTCACGGTCCTTACAACGCATTCTTCGTTATACCATTCTCTTAGCCTTCTACAAACGAATTGGTGGCTCTCCGTAATAGCTTCTAACCTGCATTCGTCGCTAAATACTATCTGAAAAAATTCGTGAGAAATTCGTTTTATTAATATTTTGTTTTTGAGTGATAATTAACCAGGTAAATGCGGTTTAAAGATGTCAAATACCTTTTAAAAATCTGCTACAGTATAGTGACGATAAGCTCTTGCCCACTGTAACCGTCATCATCACTTTTTCGGCATCACTTTTCGGAACACACTTTTCCACCTACCCTGGAGTGTGATTGATAAGTGTTTGCACATGTTTTTTTTATGCGCCTCCTAAACATAGAAAAACCAACTCACAAACATTCAAAGTCGTAATCAAAATCGGATAAATCGGACAAAGTTACAAGATTTTTTTTGTTTTTAGCTCGCGATGATATAATTAATCTCACTGAAACTTGGTTAACGGAAGACATTCCCGACGATGTCGCTTCCCAACTGTTACTCTTTTGATATGTGGAGATTTCAATCTGTCTAATGTGGAATGAGATCCTTCTTTTCGGCACTTTTTGGAACACACTTTTCCACCTACCCTGGAGTGTGATTGATAAGTTTTTGCACTTGTTTTTTTTATGCGCCTCCTAAACATAGAAAAACCAACTCACAAACATTCAAAGTCGTAATCAAAATCGGATAAATCGGACAAAGTTACAAGATTTTTTTTTGTTGGAAATTTTCTGAAGACGTGACCGTTAGGCTGCTTTCACATTATACGGTTCCGACCATGCGGCAAAAAACCGTACGGTGATATTTAGCTTGTGACAAAAAAAAACGTTCATAAACCGTATAGTGTGAACATGTTGCTCATTCGGATTTATACCGTACGGTGTTTTGCCGTACGGTAAAACCGTATAGTGTGACAGCAGCCTTACTGATATATTTAGGAAAGGTCACTTTTGGTGACCTTTGATCCCGTATAAAAAGTAACGCAGCACTCGGATCGATGAGGACTTGTGACATTTTGTTCAACACGCCAGTACCAAGGTTCACACCAAAACTCAGCTTTCCCTTAATTTTTCCGAAGCACCATGTTAAATTTCCCCGGACTATTAAGCGATCACGTCAATTGTCAAAACAACGACATTTACGACTTGGAGTATGCTGATAGTGCTGTGTGGTGGTGTGGTGAGCTATGATTTGCAGCGAAAGCAAAAGCAGCCGTATCATTGTGGCAGGCACCAACATGCAAGACTTTACCTCTCAAAGCGACCACAGAGTAAATACATATCCACGAGAGTACTAACACGTGTCTCTTTTCCCCCTTCCGGTTTCCGGCCGTCGCCAACATTTCATGGTTGCCAACTGGTCTCAACGAGCGTTTTCAAAGCTCAGATTTGACCGCGTTTAGAGTTGCAAATTGCAGTCAGTTATGACAAACATTTGTCGAGTGCTAAACTCTGCTACATGCAAAATCTATTAGGTGTTGGCTGTTGTCATTAGTTCTATCGTATAGAGTGCGCTCTGTGTCATTTCCCCGATGTAGTTTTAGAGTCCCGACACATCCAAGTATTGTTTTGATACCATAGCGGGGTTACGAGTCAAATAATAGGTCTGTTCACGTACTACGATTATTTGCAATTAATTGCAATGAAACGTACTAAAACAGAGTTTTTTAGTCCGTTTTAGTACGCTTCATTGCAATTAATTGCAATTAATCGTAGTACGGGAACAGACCTAATATTTCCAGGTGGCTATAGAATGTGTCTTTTGAATCCTCATATTATTTTGCTATCAGAGCGTGAACGCCTCAGCCATATTTTGAAAAATTTAACTTCGATGTGAATTGCACATTTACTGCCTTGAAATCGACTACGTGTGGTTCAAAACCCTTAATTACAATGAATGCCACTCCAAATTCTCGACTTTCTGCAGGCTTCCCACTTTTGAATATTGTGGGCAATTTCATATCTTATGGCAATTTCATATCTTGCGCTGCCAGCATGTTAAGTTTGTTCTTACTGACCTCGTAACAACACATTAACCTGACATTAACAGCATCAGGCTCATTGATTGATCTGATATTCCAAGATTCAAGTGCGTAGCCAATATTTTGTTATCGGGTCATTTCAATTGGTTCAATCCGATCCGAGGGATCACCGTTAAATACGGGACGGTCTAAGATTTCGTAGAGGACATATTATCAGCCCATCGTTTCAACTTCCAAAGCTTTCTACCACTTGATTACTCCAAGTGTTTTATCATCCTGGCTAGATCATCCTTCAGTGAAGGCTAAAAATACCGAGAGGAGAGAGGAATCATTTCAAAAGACCGGATCGGTAATTTACTTGCATTTCTCTTACAAACACCAATTTTGGGTGCTAAAAAATAGGTAGTTTAGTGAAGGGTTATTGTTCTTTGTTTGAATTTTTGGAAACTTTAAATTTACCGTGTAGAAAAGGCATAAAGCTCATCAATCGTTTGCATTTTATTTATTATGCTAAATATCGAAATTTTTTCGGGGGAAGCGATGGATTTCTGATAATGTGTCTGCCATAAAATTGGTGGTACCCTAAGATTGAAAAAAACCCAAGCTGACTAATTTCTTATGCATATTAATGCATGCTGCCTCCGTTGAAAAGTATTATTAATCAGATATTTCGCAAATTTCCAGTGCAATGTATAATGTATTAAGTGCACTGTAAAGGCTGATGTAATGTGAGACTTATCATCTACAACCGGGGTCCGCTCCTGGCGTCCGTCAATAATTTTTTCCATCAGTCTCGATGGCGAGCCGATTTCATTCAATTGAGCACTCCTCAACTCCGAACGTCTTGACCAACGCTCTCTCTCCAGCGCAAGCAAGGTCTTCCACGCTGTTTTCTGATGTAAAATCTGCCGCAAAGGGGTTTCCGAGCCGAATCTTCTTCGTTCATTCTGGAGTCTATCGAGCTTTATCTTAGAAATTATATCTGCTTTAAGGTAATTAGCGTACAACTCATGGTTTAAGCATCTCTGCAATCGCTCTTCTTCCCGTAAGAGGCCAACGATCCTCCACAAGACTTTCTTATCAAATGCGCCTAAGAGGTCAGAGTGCCTGTTGCTGAGCACCCAAGTTTGGGATCCATACGTGAGTACTAGCAGGACCATTGTCTTGTACAACAGGAGCTTTGATTGCATTGTTTTTGTGGGATGATTAAGATTATAATTTTTTTTAGCTAAATGGTTTTGAAAGTATGCATTGACTCTCATCAGACATCAACTTGGATTGATATGCAAAAATCGTCATAGGGGTTTCATGAAATTCCTCTCCTAACTTGAAACACATCAAAATTTACAATCATGCCAAAACACTCAATTTTTCATTCCACAAAAATTACAATTATTAAAAGTAAAAAGAATTTCACGAAGCCCATATGACAAATTGAAGGTCATAAGCAAGTTCTAAAAAAAATCAAACAATGCTTACCGTTTTGGAGAAATCTTGCACGGAAACTGCGAACAAAAAGTTTCGAGAAAAACATTTTTGTAATTATACAAAATTTTACAGCCATTTATTACAGGGTTTAAAAAAATATTATTTTAAGGCACTCAACATTTTTTCTGGGACAAAAGCAGTTTAGTTCAAAGCATAGGAAGGATGTGGAATGCAAAATAACATTCAAAATCGGATGTGGAATGCAAAATAACATTCAAAATCGATTTTTTGGGGCATCTGAACCCCTTAATGCTATTCCAATGCCTGGAATTTCTGCAACTCTTCCGCTTATAGATGTCGCTTCGCCACCTATTCGTGTCTTTATATTATCCAAAAGTAATGATAATCAATATAAACCAAGGTTATTTAACTTAAAAAATATATTTATTTTCAACATAGTCTCCTAACAAGCTCATACATTTAGTCTATCTTTTTTCCAAACCCAGGATACCACTAGAACATTTTTTGTCTTTACTCTCCCAAAACGCCCCAACAGCGGCCATCACTTCCCGATCATCTTCAAATTTTTTTCCCCGAAAATGTTCCTTCAGCCAAGGAAAGAAGTAGTCACTAGGAGCTAGATGAGGTGAATAGAGTGCTTGAATTGCAGCCATCGCAACTGCAGCCTTGTGAGCCGGTGTGTTGTCCTGATGAAACAGCACTGTGGCTTGCAGTTTACCACGTCTTTTTTTCTCAACACTCGCCCGCAATCTTCTTATTTGGTTCACGTAGTAAGAGCCTAATATAGTGGCTTCCTTTTCCAAATATTCCAGCATAATTATTCCTTCAGCGTCCCAAAAAACTGATGCATAATCTTCCTTGCCGAACTCGACACCCTGAATTTCTTCGCCATCGGTGAAAAGGGTCGCTTCCAGGTCATCGGTTGTTGTTTGGTTTCTGGCTCAAAATGGTGGATCCAGGTCTCGTCCATGGTTACGAAATGTGACAAAAACTTTTCCAGATATGCCTGGAACTTTTCGAAATTCACCCTCGAAATGTCGGCTCGTTTCTCCTTTTGCTCGTTTGTTAACATTCTCGGCACCCAACACGTAGAGACCTTCTTCAGATGGTATTCGTTGGCAACGATTCTTTGAACACTGCCATACGAGATTCTTGTGACCTCAGCTATATGCCTGATGGTCACTCTTTTATCTGGTAACTTGACATCTTCGACTTTTTTCACGTTATCTTCAGTGAATTTTCGTGGATGGGCGTCCTTCACGGCATTGATCTTCAGTGGATACTCTTCCCCTTTGCCCCAGCGTGCAACGGTGTAATATAGAGGAGTAGAGTACATTAGTGTTTCCACCAAGTCGCTCTGTATTTCTTTGGTAGATATTTTTTTCAAACACAGGCACTTAACGACAACTCTAATTTCGTTTTTCTCCATTTTGATGTTCTCTCTTCGACTATTCGTATTCAATTGAATGTATATCTCTGGAATCGTGGCCTATTTATATGTTTTATTTATGCTGACTTAGTGGGTATATCAGATAGTAACAATTTTTTTCAATTTTTATGCGAGTTTGAAATAGCCGTTTATCACTACTTTTGGATCAACCCTCGGAAAACAGCATCCGACACGGTTTTTTAAATGTCGTAACAAAATATAATACGTGCCTGGACTGTTACTATGCAAAAAAAACTTACACCCGATAGCTTGGAATACTAGGAAATACCATCTTTCTGTCTTACCATTTCGCAAAACGTAAAGGAGCTACTTAAGGAGACTTGTGGCACTGTGACGAAGTTTTCACTCCATGACTTCAAGAATCGCTCAAACCTTAAACGCACTCTTAGAATCTATCAGGGGCGGATTTGCCACTAGACCCGGTAGGCCCGAGCCTAGAGCGGCGAATTTCGGGGGCGGCAAATTTTCTATTTTTTTGTTGGGGTGGCAAATCGTTTTTTCTGTCATATACATATATCTCAGTGGAATGAGCCTAACGCCTCAAGCCGACCGAATTCTCTAAAAAAAAAATCAATGCACGCAAAAATTCACCTCTGATGATTTTTTGTCGGACATTGAAAAGTTTGACTTATAATAGGCGCGTTTTCTTGCTCCCTCTATCCATAACAGAACAATGCTAACCACTGCAGACGCATTAGAAACAACAAAAACTCCTGTTATGGATAGGGGGAGTTGTTGTTGTTTCCAATGCGTCTGCAGTGGATAACATTGTTCTGTTATAGATAGAGGGAGGGAAAAAAACACGCCTAGTAAACATTGGAAGCCGGTCACAGTGACCGACCAAAGAAACTCAAAAATACCTCAAAAGTACCGAGAAAGTATCTGAAAATACCTAAAAGAACCACAAAAATACATAAAAAGAACCTAAATAATAACTCATCAATTTACGAAATGCTTATCAGAAGTAAATATTTGAGAGTTTTTTATTATTATTATATATAAAACCTATGACTGCATTTTCACTGTTGAAATCGATTCGAGAAGATGAGCTTCAAACTGTGTACCCCACCGTCGACATTGCATAATGCATTTGTGTCTGCACTCCTGCTCTGGAGAACTGAGCTTCTCGTGTTTAGGTCAAGTTAAAAATTAACTGCGTTCTAAATTGATGAAAGATCGGCTCAATGCTCTCGCTATTCTCAGCACCGAATCCACATTATTACGATCTCTCGATTGTGATGAATTGATAGCTATGTTTGCGGCCCAGAAGGCAAGACGCGCGTTGATATAGGATGTATCCCAGAACACTTTGTTTTTCGTTTACGAATTATAATATAATTGGCAATGTACGAGCATAATTGAAATGATTTATAAATGAATGATTGATGATTTAATAAATTGGTTTATTATTCGTATGTTTGGCATGTTTTTTTTTCCTTTTCGTCTGCACATATAGCAAAAAAGCTGCAAGATGGAACCTTGCAAATTGATACTTTGAGGTTTTTTTTTTTAGGTACTTTTGGGTTCTTTACCGTGTGTGTATTTTAATTATTTGTGCAGGAAGGGTGCAATAATTAGAAAATTTTCACGAACAAACCGGTGCCGGTTTTATTCTGATATTTTTTTTTGTGAGCTCGGGTGCAACGGTAAACAGCGAAATATTCTAGGGAATCGAAAATAAATCGCATTTTATTGCATATAATATAATGAACGAAAAGGGCGGCAAATATTTCTGAGGCCTAGGGTGGCGAAATGGTCAAATCCGCCCCTGGTATCTATTATCAAAATGTACGTGGTTTAAGAACTAAAGCCAATAAATATATCTTATCCTTTATCTTAGCTCGCGATGATATAATTAATCTCACTGAAACTTGGTTAACGGAAGACATTCCTGACGATGTCGCTTCCCAACTGTTACTCTTTTGATATGTGGAGATTTCAATCTGTCTAATGTGGAATGAGATCCTTCTTCTTCATGTAGCCTTATCATTTCTATCTTTGTGCTCCTTATCCCATAACAACACTTTCATCAATATAACTACCAAAATGTTAGACCATTTTCTTCCTCAGCTGTATTCATTAGCTCTAAAGTGTCACAATAAGTGACAATAGATACTCATCACACTTCACTTTTGATTGAAATTTCACTCGTTCAATATTCTTCGAGAAAGAATTTTTGTCGCCTCCGATTCGACTTCTGTAAAGTAAACTTGCTGGGAATGACTCCCGAGATAAATTGAGTCAACTGGTTTTCTTTTTTCTCTCAAAACGTTTCAATTGTCTGTTCGTGAGTCAAAACGTTCCAGAAGAGCTCCGTCTATTTTTAATGACCATTTCGCTTTCACGTATGCATACTTTTATTCCTTTCGGGCGTACTGAGAGTGCATTACAAACTTGATCTTGGTTCCTTATCGCAGACTCTTACTGAATTCAAAAATATTCTAAAAAATAAAGTTTCATCGTATTATATTAGCTCGCAAACAAATCTGTTGTTTTTTTCTTTTATTTAATAGATCTACCATTTTTTAATAAATCTTCCTTTAAATAATATAAATTTTCATTTTTATTATTACTTGTTCTTTATTTATTAAACTTACCTTATCTGTCTTCTAATTGAAATATTTCTGTTATATTAATGGTTGAATAAGTAAATAAATAAATAAAATGAAATAATGGAAAAAAATACTCAGAACTAGACCTTTCGCCATCAACGTAGAACAAATTATTTTTGTTGCTGTAGTTTTCTTGTTTTAATTTTTACTATCCACAAATTCATTTGCAACATTAATGTATTTAAATTTTACATAATTTTATATCTGTGAATAAATTGCTTGCGTTCAAAATGTACTCGTTCGTAATTGTGAGAAGTGTACAGCATTTTTTAGTATGCAAGATTTTCTAAGTAGTTGAAACTTCATCTACGCAGGTAATAAATAGTTAGTAAAATGTTAGTTAGCAATAACATTCATGCATGGTTTTGCAACAACTGTGTTATACGAATATGTTTAAATTAGGTTCTCAAAATCCGATCTCATTGAGTTGGATGATTGTTTGACTTTCATGTAATTTTCATGGTTATCATTTGTTGTTTCTCTGATTATTATTTGCTTTGTAATTTCAAAGAATCGATCCGATAGGAATATCACATGTAATTTACGGTAGATACGATATTAAAATGGTTTTGTGACCAAGCGCTTTTAATCAATATGACGCAAGTTGGACACAGTTGGATACTCTGTGTCATGAAAACACGTCATTCTCTAATGCAACATTTCCAGTCATCATTTCCGGCTGCAATGGTAACTCTTATGCTTCAATGTCTTAAGCCATCTTTTATGATTATTTGCCAGGTAGCTCAGGTACGACGGGTCACGCTTTGGATTTCTCCAGGCTGAGCTCCCGTCTTCAGTTTACCTTAAGCCATCGTTGAGAGTGGATATCGTGCAGTTCGGTCTTGTCAGACTTCACGCGTCGCGATACACTTGCTACCATTTGAACAGAAAGAAGAAGAAGACGAAGAGGAGGTTGAAAAAATAAGTCGCTTACCTACATTTCTTCGTGCTTGCGGTAAGTCGCGCGGACAGTGAAAGAGGCCTTCAAGAAAGAGAAAATACTCGGTACTGACTTTATCGCGGGGACGTGTTGTATGATGAACGCGAACGTCTAGATTTAAGGTTTCTTGTGATTTTCTTGCTGGAGTGTGGAAAATGTTCGTAAGAAATCCAGTGTTTTGTGGAGTATGTTAGCATATGCGAGCTTCCAGAGATAAGACAGGCTAGACTTGTTTGACTAAAGTATCTCTACCGAGCGTCTGTAAGAACTGAACGGGCCAGATTACAGAAAACACATACAGGCACTGGCGAAGTACACTGGCTAAATGCCTGCTGCATATGAGTTGTTATTGAGGAAAACAAGAAGTTTGGTAACCAAGTGGAACGACCTTTTATGTAGCCTTGTTTTGTGGTCAGACCGGGCGGAAAAGGGGTCGATCCATGTTGACGCGACGCAGTGTTACTGAAACGGACGTGTCTCCAGCTACAACGTGTCATATGTAATTAAATGTATGCTTAGCCTATTTTCTACGAAATTCCAAGTTGACGGATCTTTACAGCGCAAGCTCCGGTAGTGCATCATTCCTGTGCGTAGCTCCGGTTTCGAGTTTGAGAAAAGGAGTGAAAATTAGTGTCTGTTAAATACCCGAAGCGGTCTTCCTTTCCGAAACAAGTGAAACCTAAAAAAATTGCAAGTGATTTGTGAATTGCTTCTGTGAAAATATATTTTGATTTTCTGATTTACGAGAGGCTAAAAAAATTTTAATTTTTATTATTCATCACACCGTTTTCTCGCGCAAGCATAATAATTTCTTCGGAACTTTCACATTTTCATCTATGTGATCATTTCATTGCGCAGTCGCAGTACGAAATAAAGCTGCTTCGCGGATGTTTTCATTCCTTCATGTTCTTCGGCATTTTTCATTCATCGTTGTGCTAAGCGTTCAACTCATGCTCAGGTAAATCTAATTCAGGTTAGCAGAATATGTGTATATATTTGTTTAAAGTACCTTAGTGAGTATATAATGTATTTGTCTGTTACAAGCTAGGTACATTAATATGACGCCGGTCCATACGTAGCAAATTTGCATGTAAATACCACTATGTCATAAAAAACTATGTCATATAAAAAGCTATAGTACATCGGCAACTACTTCAAATTGATATTTATTTCATTTTGTGTGAAAACTGGAATCAATGGACTATACAGGCTCCATCCATGTGTGTGTTCACGACTGCATGAATATGTGGAACAGAAGATACTCAAGCATTTGCGGAACAATTGACTGTGAGGCAAGCTCCTTAGGCCTCAGTTGAGCTGTTTGGAGTGAAAGTTAAATTGTGATCTATGACAGCCTTGATGACTTTTTGAACTATGAATCGACTTTACTATACTTTTTGAGCATCATGCGGGAATAAACAATCGAATAGGTGGCATTGTCCCTTATTTTTAGTGATACGTATTTTACTAAGTTCAACGAGTAACATCTTTATTTCCCGATCAGCAGCCGCTATAAGGTTCTCTATATATTCAGTCAAATGAAATTTTCTTCGATTTTTAGCTTATCTTGCGTGGAATATGATATAAAGTACTGTTATTTTTTTTTATTTTTTTTATTGGCAAATCAGCTGACACGACATCGCGGAGCGGCCAATTGCGAACAATTCACCGGTCGTTCGAGCAGCTGAACAAGAAAGTCATAGTTGAGGTCAAAATTGAGTGGGCTATAGATACATTCAGACCTTACAAAGCCACAGCGATAGATTGCCTGTCATGCTCAAAAGAACAGACAGCACCATCACCCCCACTCTGCAGCGTATTCCACCTCGGGGTAGTACCCGAGCAATAGACAAAAGCTAGAGTGGTCCTTATTCCGAATGCTGGTAGCATGACTCACCATAACTTAACGGATTCAGTGCCAATTACCTTAGCATGTTTTATCCTCAAAATACTAGAGAGGCTGGTGGATTTGCACATCAAGAGCTTGATTGATGTCGCGATGCTTAATGTTAACCAACACGCGAATCTGATGGGCAGACCAGTAGAAAGAACTTTACAAAAAGCAGTCGGTATAACAGGAAAATCCTTGCAGAAAAAGGAATTCACGCTAGTAGCTTCTTAACAATATCAGCGTTGCGAGTATAACTGATGTTTTGGTTCGATATGAAGTAGATAAAACTCTGATGATCTCAGCCTCGGACTTGCTCAAAAACAAACAAATTAAAGCCTCTTTCTTGGAGGCCGAAGAGGACGGAATAGTAGGAACAGGAATACCACAAAGGGGGACCACATCGCTCCTTTTCTGGATCGTGACAGCCTACGAGTTAATGGAGAATTTAAGAGCAAGTGGTTTTGAGGTAGTGGCGTATGGCGATGACACTGTGGTACTTGTGACTGATGGGTTTCCATAAACTTTGGTGAGTCTTGTGTAGCCGGTGCAGGACCAAATCCGAATCTAGGGCAGAAAAGTCAGTCTTAGGGCAAATCCGTCATATACCACACTTACCCTCAACGGAACAGCATAGAAACTTGTACGTAGTGTCAAATATTTGGGCATAATATTAGACAGCAAATTGAACTGGAGACCTAAAGTGAAGTATCAAGTAGGTAACGCTCATCCAGCGCTTTTCATGTGCCAACCTGCCTACTCCAATGCGGATTCAATCAAAAGCAGAGAACTGCTCAAGGTCAAAAGAACGACAGTTGGCTTGGTTACAGGCGACTGATTCAACGTATCTTATACGAATAGAATAGGACTGGCATTTCATAGTTTATGCAAGAACTGTGAGATGGAAGAAGACTCCATTGAACATACTCTCTGCGGTTGCTCGGCTTTAAATAATAAGCGCCTGAAAATTTTGGATTTATACAACTTTCAAGAGTTAGGAGAGATGGCTGTCACCATTAGATTGAGTCAGCTGTTTCAATGTAGCGGATTGGTCACTTGGCAGCTCTAACTATCCAGCGGGGGTGGCAAATGCTCCTACATTTGGCAGCCCAATGCAAACGACGTAGTTGACAAGCTTTTCTATAGCCTAACTTATCCTAGACTCGTTTTTGTTCATTTTTCGTGCTGGCTTCAGCGATGAGATAAATATGCTCAAATAGTAATGGACGGGCTACTTTTAACAAATTATTTCACGAGCAGATTGATGTATGTATATTTTATACTACTATGTACTATGTTTCAAGACTAAAAACTGAATCTTTAAAACTAAGGAATAATATTACAGTCCTACCATGGCAAAAGTAATCTGGTAGAATCGATGATCTTTTTAAAACCATGAATTTGATACGATTAACTTTTTGTGGAGAAGCAGCAACGCTGAAGTGGCAGCTTGGGGCAACGATCTAGTGCCTGTGAGCTCAAGTTCTGATCGTTAGCTCATTCGTTCGATGTTTCATTGCCTTTTGCTGTCAATTTTGCACTTAAGTATATAAATGCATCCACACTTTCTAAATCATATTAACCAAGAGCTATATTCTGCTTGTTGGGTCCTCTTTCTTATATGTGTCATGGTTTTTGGTTTCATCAGGCTAATGTTCAAGTCTACTTCTTTTGCTTCGGCTTGCATCCTTTGGCGGATAAGGAAGAATATGACAAAGTGCTAATGCCATCCACTTAGGCTACAAATTGGCTGGATATATTTAAAAGCGTGTTCTTGGTGTCAATAGACAGTTCGCTAACACCGCATTCAAGTGTTTTGTTGAAAAATAGGGGAGTCAGCTCATCATCTTGGTTTTGTCCAACATTTGTGTAGAGACTTTAGACAAATAGTTGTCGATTCCGCCTTTTGATATCTTTGCTATTTTGGTCAGATGGACTAGTTTTACTGGGTCACCGAAGTGCAGCGTTGTCTAACATAGTATGCTTGCTTCCTTAAAGTCTACGAAAATCTGTCAGATATTGTTGCTAAACTCCAAGCATTTCTCGAGCACTTGTTTGACCGTAAACAGTTGATCTATCGTCGATAGTTCAAACCGAATGCCTCCCTGGTACTCCTTTATAGCATTGTCAGCGTATAAAGTAATCCCCCGACAACCCTTGGGTTTAGGGGTTGGAGTTGGTAATGATCTTCATTACAAATTTACAATTAATGTGAATATGAGTATGAAGTGATTAGTTCCATGACTCACTTTACCCCTGATTAACTCATGTACCTATTAAGAACTAGGTGAACTAGGCGAACTCAAAGCTCAGTGCGCGAACCAACCAAGCCAACCAAAAATATGAAGCCAACTTCGCGTTAATCTGGTTATCTTTGGCAATTATATAACCGATTTAGGAATGATGAGATGATATGAAGAACATCAAGGATAAATATCATTACAGATAAATGCCTGTGCCAGGTGGAAGGTACGAAAAGCAAGCGAAGTTTATAAGACGGAAACTGTATTAGAAGTGGAAACGAGATAAAGGCAAATTAAAAATGTTAGGTGTCACGTTGTCAACTAGCTTTCACACCCGACGCAGCTTGACAGACGCTCCTGGCTTAGATGATATCGCTGTTGTTGTTTCTATGAAAAAGCGAAACCTTAACGAGATTTCATTAATTTGAACTGAAGAAAAATAGGTCATGCAAAAAACTGTTTTAAATTGACGTCGTAGCTTGCTTCAGCGCTAAATTTGTGCTTCATTATTTTTGTTTGTATTTATTGTAACCTCTACTCGTGTAAGTACTTAGTGTAATGTGAAAGAAATCGAAGATTTCTCTGCGTCTATCATGACGTTGCTTGGTAGATAAGAATGATGCAGAAGAGAACAAACAGCCATGATAAAATTTGAATAAAATCATTCATCCACAAAACTGCATGCTTCTTTCAAAGAGAGTTTCCTAAATTAGGTAACCCTTGGATGTTAGGGAAATAAGCAATATTATATTTTAAAAGGAGGATGTACTGATTCAAATAAATACGGGTGTTACGTGCAGTAGAGACACATAAATAAAAAGCAGTATTAAGCGCAAATCCTCTCGTTTGTTGGAAAAAGGAAACATAAAAGTGCAAATATTAAAATATCTATTCTAAGAGCGTTTAACAAAGTCCTCACCCAGAAAAGCGTTTATATTAGTGATTTTTTACATAAGCGCATGTAGGCGTTTACTTTCAATCACCGATTAAAGGTAACTCCACAATCAATATTATCGGTTACGGATTAGGATCAATACTAGATTGTGTGGCTTATAATGTACCCAAAGGGTGCAACGGACATGTGAGCTTAGAATAATTTAGCCCCTATATTACCTTGACAGAGTGTCGTCTTGGTTTGATAGCCGTAACTTAAACTTTTCTTTTCTTTCACCATAATAGGTATGTTCCCGTAGTACGATTAATTGCGATTAACTGCAATGAAGCCGTTCCCGTACTCCATTTTACTTAAAACTGAAAATTTCCCTTCTTTCAGTAAGTACGATGAAATTTCAGTAGGGTCTGAGCTACTGAAAAATACTGAAAAGTGTCAAATGGTGTGGGCGCAAGTAAATATTTCAAATTTGCGCGGCAAGCAACATATTTTTTGCGTAATTTTGCTATGAAGGTCGAATATATTTGTGGCAATAATTTATCACTGCTTAGAATGACTTTATAATCACTATTTTTCTTCCAAAAACCGAAAACTGACACTTTTGGTTGTCAATTTTCAGAAAATGCAGTGAGAGCGTTCCCATGCTTTCATGAATTTCCCCCACCATATGATTTAGGAAAATTCAGTGACTGAAAGTACGGGAATAGACTAGTGATGGGCGTTTCTGTTATTTTCAAAAAACGACAAAGAACTGTTTTTTTTTTAAACAACTGTTTTTTAAAACTGTTTGAAAAAAAGCAGTTTGAATTAACGAAAAGAAACAAATTTTATGCTGTACGACAATTAGAGTTGGGTCGTACCAGGATTTTCATATACTAGGTATAACTAGTACGAGTACGAAAAAATACCTGTTCCAAATACCTGTTTGAAGTACGTACATATGTCTGGGGCATCTTACCTACTACGGTCTCGTAAATTTTACAACCCCGGTAGGGTTGGAGACACCCTCGTGGCGACCTGCAGTCACAAGGAGGGCCTCAGCACACCCGGAGACGCCAGCTGGTGAGCCAAAAAGGATCTCAACCTTTTCCTACTTGGCACCTTTAGTGCTACTTTTAGTTTTTCCGCCGGATTTCATTTTGTCGTATCTTCGAAACTAGACCGCTTCTTCCCAGACTTGTATGAAAATTTCGCCCGAAGCAACTCAGAAAGGTCCCCAAATTCAACTCGACCAAAAAAAAATTTGTTGGAAAAAAACGGAGGTTTTTGCCCAATTTCCCCTATAAACAAATTTTTCGCCCTTCAAATATCATTATTGTACTCCCCGCCCACATTCAATCATCGAAAGTGCCGTAAAGTTAGTTTTTGCGAAACTATGGCCAAAAAACCCCTTACTCCCCTACAAAACCGAAATTTTTGTATCACAGCAATAGGTCCACTCTACCCAAAATAGGTCCACTCTATCCAAAAACCACTCTAACCCAAAATTGGGCTATTTTGCCCGATTTTAGGTCCTTTCGCCCTAAAAACTTTTTGAATATATGAATAAAATACCTGCAAGTACGAAAATGCTCACAAGTACGAAAATACTTTTTTCCGCAGCTTAACAGTTTTCCACTGCCAAACAGTTCGTTTTAACAAACGAAAAACGATTCGTTTAAAAAAAAAACGATTCGTTCTAGAAAAGCGAAAAACGATTCGTTTTATAAAAACAGTTCGTTTTAAAAAAACAGTTCGTTTAAAAAAACGATTCGTTTGAGAAAAACGAATCGTTTTAAAAAAAACAGTTCGTTTAAAAAAACGATTCGTTTGAGAAAAACGATTCGTTTTAAAAAAAAAAAACGATTCATTTTAGAAAAAAAAACGATTTGTTTTAGAAAAACGATTGGTTTTAGAAAAACTTCGTTGTAGAATAGTTGGAATAATTGGTTTTAGAAGTACTATTCTAGTTTTAGAAATGCTGTTCGTTTTCGAAAAAAAGTTCGTTTTAGAAAAACTGTTTGTCGCTATTTGGAAAAACTGTTCGTTCGTTTTTTGCAGCCAATCGTTTTTTTCAAACTGTTTGGCGTTTTTGAACATACCTAATATTACCGTTTCTCACATCTAAGTATCTTATTCGCTACTACTTGGAGATTTTCATATTGTCTTTATTGTGGTGTTTCTTTCAAGGAACTGCCTACACGCCTGATTTTTCTTTTCTACTACATTCTGGTATTTGTTGTCAAAGCAATGATTTCATTTGCGGTGGGCTTCATACCCAACCACTTGTTCTGCAACTGGTTTGATTATTATGCTCATCTCCATACAGACTTCGTCTACCGGCCTCATTGTGTTATTTTGTGGAACGTAGCTACCTTCGTGTCAAGAACTTTTGCAAAGTTTTCTTCTACTGACGTCGTTTGGAGCTTTTCGTTATCGAACTTCTGAGCAAGGTTGGCCTTCAATTTTTGGATTTTATCAAATAGTGGTTCAAGTCACAATTTGCTCCTGGAAATGTACGGATGTCGTTTTACACCGATCGGAGTATTTGTACGCAGTTTTTAGTTACTACTACGTTCCCTTGCAAAGTACTCCCTTTTTTTATTGGAAAACTTTTCATACTCATACTGTTTTCAAATACCAAATTTCAAATATTGCTAGTTAGCATATGTCAAAGTGTGGAGAAAGATAAGTGAGTCAACCCCTTCCATTTTCCAAAAGCAACCACTTTGACCTTGAAATTGCGCTTCTATTTACGCAATGCATTATCTGTCAGAGTAGCCTGAGAGTTTTTTTAATATTTTTTGCGAGAGCGAGCTGTATATGGGCAACGAAAAATCACGTATGTAGTTGTCGAATCTTATCTTGCATCTCTTTCTGTTCCATGCGATTTCTTCCAACTTTCCAGGCTGATCAACAATGCAATCTCAGGCCGGTTCGGTGGAGTTTTGGTCCATATACATATACGGAGTTCACACGCTGGGTAGAAACTAGCTTTTTACGCTGTGGTACATGTCGTAGAAACACAATTTTGACGTGAACTTTAATTCTAAGAAGAAGACTGGAAGAATTTAGTTTTGCTGCGTAGTGTCCTCCCGCGTGAACTGCTCTTAATTTACATATAAATTCTGTCGAAATCGACCAACGGTGCGATAGCAATTGCTTGTTGGTGCCCTTTGCTACCGCCGGTCGTGGCAGGGTGAGGTAGAGAATTTTGGCGTAGACGTAGTGAGGTGATTTGAACCTTTCCTTAATTTTTGCAACACCACAGAGTGTTTCTTTGTTTCATTGCTTAAATTATTTTCCTGAAGTATTTCGGAAATTTCTATGAAGAATATTTCAACTGCCTGTTTGAAGTGAGTGATGAAATCAACGGTAACTTGAGAGGATTGTTGGACACAAACTTGCAAGGAAATGCTCGATGTTTCAGTTTGACTTCTACTTTTTGTTTTACACGCAGCAATTTGCCTATATAGCTCAAGTCTCCGATTTCATTTCCGCATTTTTTCAAGTATATTAACGGTAATTTGAAAGAATTTTTATTACAGACTTGAGATAAAATGCTTTTATTTTCAGTTTTTTGACACAGGTATTTTTTTCCTGCTGGTAATTCTATTTTCTTATACCAAACGTAATTCTAACAAAGCTATAGAATGGTTGGTTTATAAGATAATTTAAAGTTGATCTAGTTAAAACTTTGCGATAAATATGAAAGGCAGTGCGATTAATGAGAGGAGGGTTAGCGTAGAGTTGAATACTGACGACTCTAGCTCAGGGTCCAATTGCGAAGCCACGCAAATTTATATTGAAAATCAAAGACGATATCAACAGTTTCGGAAAATTTAGCTAACACAGTTTGATTGGCTTCAAGCAAAGGTTATACTTCTACTTCGAAAATTAGATATGAGAAAAGATCCTTTTGTAAACATTGCCAAAAACTGTATCACATTTATTGCGAAATGAAAATGATGAAATGATGATGTCAATTTCATTTTAAAGAATGAGTCGTGGAAGCAAATAGCCAAAGTTTCAAAAAAAAAAATTCCCCGTATCATTGACGAAACGACAGATATAAGTACAATCAAATGATGGTCCTAGTTGTTCGACATTTTACTTTAACCGGGAAGAAGTCTACGATAGGTTTTTTTGGGTCTTCTGGAACTCTCTCTCTCTCTCTCTGTTTTTGTATCGCCCTTTTTAATTCGTCTTAATTCGTCAAATTCTGTATATTTCTGTATTGCCTCTATCAATTCGTATTAGTCCGTTAAACTCTGAACGTTAAAACTCTGCACAACTAAAAAAGCTCGACTCTGGATATATTTCAATTATAGCTGTAAAGTGAAAATTTCCATTAACTTGGAATGTCAAGTACGTTCAATAATAATTTCCCATGATGAACGCCGTCTATGGACTAACACAATCGTATGTTGAATACGTGAGGGAAATCGCAAATTATTCGAAACCAATTATTATTACTAAACATAACATAATTTTTATTGCTACTTGTTCTCTGCATTTCATATGACGCATGTAGGATCGCCGACACTCTCAATTTGATGCAAAGTCAATTTGGGTGCAACATATGCTTTGCATGGCATGGCGCATATACTTCGCCTCGTAACCAGACTCATGACTGGTTGGACCCATTAATCAAGGAAACAAGATTACGACAATGGGTGGTCGCTGTTCGGCACTGCATCCTATTTCGTCACGTACCGGAGACTGGCGAATTATGGAAAAATAGTCTAGTGTATGAATTGTATTGATTTTTTCTTTTCATTGTATAAATAGTAAACATAACGCGCTGCCTTAATGATTATTTGTCATAAATAATCATTTAAGTGCTGTCTATCA
This sequence comes from Nemotelus nigrinus, assembly GCA_947369275.1. Lineage (NCBI taxonomy): Eukaryota > Metazoa > Arthropoda > Insecta > Diptera > Stratiomyidae > Nemotelus > Nemotelus nigrinus. The sequence continues at coordinate 152,729,702 of OX376372.1, forward strand.
TATCGTAATTCTAACTAAACATCATTCAAAGACAAAATTAAAAATCATTTAAAAATCGTTAAATGATACCTTAACTTTAGTCGTTTATCCTTGAATGAGCTCACTATCAAACTATGCGAATTTATAATAATTTCATTTTAAAAAGTCATGTATTTAAAGAATTTAAACGTCGATTTTGCGCCTTTTGTACTCTAACTTAATTAATTAGAGCATAAAAAAAGCAAAATACACTTCAAGTACTTTCGATTTCTCCATTTCAAATCAGCAATTTAAGTGCCCGTCTACCTAGGCTTGTAACATTCAATAAACTCATTAAAATTCTCATTAACAGATAAATTTGGACACAACCGAAAACAATACTCTTCATTTACCTAAAAACCGGCTAATTTTGGATGTTTTGTAGGCGTGTTTGCATCCTATTTCGTCACGAATAGGTGTGGTCATGCTCATGTCGTAACCTTTAGTACTTGGTCCATGGGTATTCATCCAAACTACGTAAAACCAGCAAGTCTAAATTCATAGTCTCTGTTTGACTGGCACTACATATTCAGTAGGATAGTAAGTACATACAATATATATATATATATATATATATATATATATATATATATATATATATATATATATATATATATGCATATATATACATACTTATATGTATATATATTTATATATATAATCAATAGAAGAATATATATATATATATATATATATATATATATATATATATATATATATATATATATATATAAATCTATATATATATATAATCAATAGAATATATATATATATATATATATATATATATATATATATATATATATATATATATATATATATATATTCAAAACTATTGTACACCCTTTTAATGTAAAGTACTCCCTTTGGATTAGGAAATATACTCCCCTGAAAATTTTCAAAACTACAGAACAGATGTAAAAAACTTCAAAATTCCATCTTCGCTGAATAAGGACATTATCAATTTGGTTGAGGGTATTGCCACCTGGTGAGGCCCATGTTCTATTGTGGATGCGTTAACGTAGGAAGCATATCGAACTTTTGACTATATTTCTACTACAAGCAAAGTCTATCCGCAGTTTCATCGTGAAGAGTCTGTCCTCCGGTCATTCTCTCATGTATTTCTTCATTTGTATTTCTTTAGCATTTTCGTCACCGAGTATTATATTGACGTCATTTGAGGGCAATACATCAAACAATCTTCCCAGGTGGCTTTAGAAAGCGTTCTAGGTTTCCTCTTCTTCTGTTGGGGCGTGGACTTTTATTAGCCATATTCTGAAAAATTTTGCTTTAATGCAGATTGCACAATCGTTCACTTAGAAGTTTATCACTCTGTGGCTTGAACTCCCTATCCACAATGAATGCAACTCCAAATTCGTGGTTTCTTGCAGACCTCTCACTTTTTGATCCGAGGCCATTCCATTAATTACAGAATGGTTTAAAATTTTAAAGAGAATGGATAGAGAAGAGAATGGAGGACCGGGCTCTCTACTTTTTAATTTCTTTCTCTTCCACTGGGGGTTTAATATTACGAGGATATCATTACCCGATTTCCGATCAAGATTAACAGCACCACCGCGGAAAGGTGAGAAGAGAAGTAAGAGGAGACGAAGAAGAGAAGTGAGAAGAGAGGTGTCAGTTGAAATAACTCAAATACACCGCCATACTTAAATCGTTTCCCTATTTTTTCACTATATCTGGATCAAAATTGAATCAAAATCACATTTTAAATTCAAATTAAAAAGAAAACAAACACGTGCAACATGATATTTCATATCATAACATTTTCCGTTTTCAAATTTTACATTAATATTTTTCTGCAACTGTTTTATCACTCAATCTCATTTAAATTTTCCCACAACTCGGCGTTTTAATCTATTCATCATACAAACGGCCTGAAAACTTGGTTGAATTCTTTCATTTACTTTCACTGCACGCCAACTGATCTATAATTTGTGAAATTATTGTGCCCGTCATCAAATTAGACGTTTGTACAAGCAAATCTAAAACTCGCGATGCTAAACGTGAATAAGTAGCGTTCAAAAACGAATTTCCTTACTCTCTTTTTGTGCGTTTTCTTCATTGCCAGCAGCGAAAATTTCAAGTCAATGAACTTGATTATATGCAATCTTGTCAGAATTTTATTTTGATTTTACGTTGAATTAACACACTCCACGCCACAGGCCCCATTTTAAATATTTTATTTGGGAAAATTAGCTACAGGTTAAAAGGCAAGTGCTAAGCTAGTCAGCTAGCTTGATGCAAATATCATTATTTTTTGTTGAGTAATGATTTACCCACTGAACGACTGTTCTAGCTTTCATTAAATTATTAAGTTTCGTGTTGGTGTTGAGTGCTGTAAAATTTAATTGAGCGGAAAATATTCTTTTCTCTTTCCGATGTCAGTAAGATAATGTTCTAAAACTATTTAATTTCGCTTTAAGCTTTCTTCACGACTTGATGAAAATGACAGGAAAACTGAATTTCCTTGATTTGTTTGAAGATTCGAGCTATGAGTGATGCGTTTTGAAACGAAGAGAGGTATTTAAATTGTGGGTCCGTGAAGGTGATAGCATTTTCAACAATTGAGCATGTTTTCAGAGGATTCAACATTTGTCCGCCTTAGGTATTCGCTAAAGGTTTTCTAAGTCTACATGAAAAATATCAGATCAAAAAGCGGTTTACTAGGAGAGTTGAATATAATTAAAATAATTGAAAAGTGAAATGCATAATTGATAAAAGATGGAAGTAAATTTAGATGCCTTAATAACCATCATTGGTCAAAATCAATCGTTGCTAAAAATTTATTCGTTTCTCTCTTCTTAGTAGAGCTTTTTGATTGTAAATTCCAATCAAATTATTGTGAGGAAATCCGAAACCTGACCCGAAATTTGCCGCAGAATGTAATCTAGGTAATTCTAGGACTAGAATGCACAGAATGAACACAAAAATTTAGGTGATTTTTCAAAACATATAATCTGTGGTGCAAAAATTACAAGGCATCTTACTTCTCTCTCCCATACTAACTGCGCAGAAAGATTTTAGAACAAAGTGTTTCTTACCAAGCTGAGAAAATCCTTGACGAATATCAAGGCGGTTTCGACGCGAAACACTGACAACAGATTGAATGTTTACACTCAAACAAATGTTGGCAAAATGCTGGGAATCTACCAGCGATGGCCGACTTCAATCCAGTCTACAATAGCATGGACTGAACTGTATGTTCCTGCAGCTCAGAATTACAGCAAAGCTGATGCGATGAGTGTAAATGATCTTGGCAGACTCAACATCCGAAGTGCAAAAGCGGGAGCTAACCATAGGCGGGCCGTGGCTTAAAATCTGGCAGGAGCCAGGGACTGAAAGGTTCAACACATGCGATGATTTTTTTTTGTTTGTACACGTACTGTTCATACAACTTATATAATTTACTAATACATTATATATTTGTTGATTTATTCTTTATTATTTGCTAATGCATTATCAAGTAAACTTCTTGTTTGTGGATACGTATGAGCTACTACCACATGCATATAATGTGAACGGTAGGTATGAACTACACATGAAGAATCAATGACCACTAAGATAGAAAGCTTGTATGAATTATCGGGAATAGAATGGAAATAATTAGAAATGTAAGAATATTTTTTCGTTTAAAAGCTAAATATATTTCAACTTATACTTGAAGAAGAGGATAGCTTAGCTTCAAAATATCTTTAAAAAAATTGGAATATATTAAGCTTAGAAGGAAGAAACTGATCTCTTGATTCAAACATTTGTTACCTAGAAAACCTAGAAAAATCGAAAATAATTTGGCAAGAATAAAAAAACTGTAACTTATTCTTTTCGAGCCATTTGGTTTGCAGGAATATCTTTGTAGCCCTAACTGCGTGTCCGAGGCTAGATGAAACAGCAAAATTTTTGAAACTAGTGCTTTTTGCTGTTTTCCGTTTTCGCGATCCCCTGATAAATGTGAGAGTCAGACAGTTCTTTTCTGCGAATGACTTAATTTTTTCCCAAACTACATACAAGTCTTCTCGCTAACTTAGTAGTGTTCCATTCACAAGATCTATCCCATCCCTAAGAATTGCGTTTTTAGTTTGGAAATATGTGCTTAACATTTTCGTTCTAAAAAGTGAAAGATGAAAAGATTTACTACAAATTTAGGAATACTGATTGAATGAAAGATCCTCAATGAATAAACTGAGTCGTTGTATTTTCCCTCATTCATTTCTTTCTCTAAAACCTCTTTCATAGTCCCATAGCTATTGATCACATATTTGCAATTGTGAAATCTCATTGACTAACGAGTCGAGCTTAAACTTCTCATTCCACGCCTTGTGTTTAGACCAACTGCCTCTTCAAGCCGCTTTAACAATTCGTGTTGTGATGGCTTCGTAGGTAAAGGAATTCGATGACATTGAAAAAGGATGTACACGTTTCGATTGTGACAAATGTGTCCATCAAAACCAGGATAATTTTATGAGCTAGACAGTGTAAAAATGTGGCTGCAGGGTGTTTCATCTTAATTTAGATTTGCAAACTACCTTTTTGTCCTGACATGACACTAGCCCCATCATAAGACTGTCCAACAACAGACAATTCGCTAAGTCCGTAGCTGTCTAACAGGCTCAAAATTATATGTACTAAATACGAGGCATTTCTAGCTCTTGAACAGTCTACAAAGCTTGAGAACCTTTCTTCGACTGCTAGCTCTTTAGCAAATCTGACAACCACGGAGAGTTGTTCCTTCTGTGGACCCTTGTTGCGTCTGCCAAAATGGATATTAATCCGCAATCTTTTATTTCAGCTGTATTGTCCTCGCGAACGGTTTCAGCAATTATTTTCATCAATTCAGTTTGTGTTTTGCCACTACAGTAGTTCGCAGCCTTGTTTTAAATATTAATAATGCACAAAATTCAAAAAAAAAATCACGGTTATCACTGGCACCACTTTCATCGTGTCCTCTGAAAGCACGTCTTTGGTGACTGAGACACGTCGTAAGGTCGATAACCTTTTCCAAATAATTTCGGTTCATCTTGACAATATACCAAGATTGTTCAAGCACCATATCATTTACTGTCTTCCAAGCACTATTAGAGTTTTCAGATTGTGCATGAATTTTACTATCCGGATAATTTCTCCAGATCGCGAAGTTTGGTTGAGCTGAAATTTTGGTGTACTTTTGGCGACAATGGAAACTCTATGGAAAATTTCGCATTGTGATAACTTCACACCGAGTCATCAGATCATCACAAAATTTACAAGACTCATCAATGGGCACAAAAAATAAGTTTCTGCCGTTTTCAAATAATGTCTGGGCAACTTGGTAGCTACCATAAGTACGTCAACACAAATCTTTCACACGGCTGTTAGAATAAAACGCAAATAATTGATGAATTTGATACTATATTTATATATTCAAATCTAAACTTGTAAAATTCTCAATCGCACAAAAATCGCACCAAATTATTTATATTTTTAGCACCTGGACATTGCGTTTACGGTATCTCTCGACCAGATAAAATTCATAGGATATACTGGTCTTGAGTAGATACAGGTCTGACAAAAGTTTAATGAATATGATAAAAATCATGTGGCGGCTGTGTCACTATGGAAAAACGCTCGGTGAAATTGAAGTGCTATACCTTTTAACTTCCGATGCAGTTATCAAATTATAATAAAATTCACACACATTTAACCTGAGTGTAAACCAAGTAGGTCATAGTTAGCATAAAAGTGGCAGGGATGCCATTTTTATTCGTGAAATGACTTCGAAAATTGTATTCTACGTTAATTACCTTATTGCCTACCATTTTAATACGACTATGTTTTGTGAAAAACATAATTGCATATAACGCCAGTTTATAAAAGTGTTTTTATCTAAATACCTGTATATTGCCTAGTTGGAATGACCAGATAATCTTAATAAAAAAAAAAAGATAATTGGCGAGGTGCTTTTCGTCTTTTTCTTAACGTTTAACTTGTCGAAATTAAATATTGCCGTCCATTTCTCGAAGTAAAACCCATAACATCGTAATTAATACCGCAAATAACACAGTCTCTATGTTATAAGTAGTGTGTATGCTTTGGTATAGGCTTACACTACTGCACTACTCAACTCTTGCTGGAACCACAAACACCTAAGAGGCGAAAACTTAGGTGTCTGCTGTTGGAAATATTTATTTTTCTGGGAGGGGCCAAGCTAGGGTCTGGGGGGGTCCTTGCCCCCCCCTGGCCCCCCCTACGGCGCGCCTATGGAGCTAACACCAGTAATATGCGAATTTTGGAATCTCATACGAATCCAGGCGAGTTTCAAGTAGTCGCAGTTTCAAGATAACCAGCCAGAGCTCACCGAAGTAGCGCTGCCTGGTTTTCTAGTGAAGAGTATAAGATCGGTTTTTATCGAAGTTGATGCCAAGGCCCACGGTTTTCTCCCACCCAGTAACCAGTCCCAGAGCGTGCTCGATGAGCTGATCTATGGTACGTGGGAACCTATGGCATAGGCCACAACTAAGAGTCGTTTGCTCTCCAACCTCTTTAGGACTTTATTTGACATCATGTTCCACAAGAGAGGAGACTAAACTCACTCTTCTGGTGTTCCACTGTGAACTTTGTTTGTTCTTAGTTTGTTTCATGTAAAAACGTATCTACCCATATATAAGGGGTCTTATTATTCACTTGTGGCTTTTGAAAAAAAATGTGATAAGAAACATTTTATGTTACATTTTAGTTTAGAATAAAGTTTATCTCTGGAGTGGCCGATCCGATTGAGCTGAAATTTTCGAAGGACGTAGATGTACTATATATAATAGGTAGATCCATGACTTGCTAAAATTCAGATATCTTAAACCTTTTGGCGGCGGCGAGCGTTTTAGTGAATTTTGAGGTACTCCTATATTTCCAAGCAGCGTAAATTTTTGTTAAAAAAAAGTATTGAGAATGAAAACTTATTATGTTCTTAGTTTGTCAATGATAAAGAATTGAGAATTTTGAGCCATGTGTGGGTGCAGCGTGCTTAAAAGTAGGCAAGGATTTTTTTTCAAATTTTGATTTGTCATTTCTTCTGACAGAAACATTGGATTGTCGTGAAATTTGCTGAGAATATTAACCTTGACTAAAACTTAACACATATGGATTTCCAAGGTAGTGTGAGTAACCATGTAGCTGTGGCAGGCTCCTGAAAAAAAATCCTTCAAAGCATTGACCCTCCTGAAAATTTTTTGAGATATGACAAAAAATTCAAATCATCGTAATTTAAGCCTTTGTGTACCATGTCAAATTAAAATTTTTGAAATTCAGATTTGCACAAAAACGGCTACCCATCACCAAATTACCTCTATTTCCAGCACTCGAAAGTTCTGTTCACGAGAACTGACGACCGGATTATCTGATCATAATGAGATTTCCAGGACATGTTTGTATTAACTAGGAACAGGTCTGTTAGAAGTGATTTTGAAATGCAAGCAACCCTGTGGCAGTGGTACCATCTTTAAAAATCACTGAGAAAAAAAAACAGTTTTTTGGCCTATAGCTTCCGATTCAGCCATCAGATTTAAACCAAATTCACACAATATTTGGATCTTATTTTAGATAATATTTGATGAAAATTTGGCTGAAAAATTAGAATAGAGTTGCCAGCTATGGTGATTTTTGTCTCCTAAATCTTGCAAATTTGCTCAGCAAAATAAAGCTTTTTTCCCTATAACTTCCGATCCAGTCATGAAATCAAAATGAAATTCATGCAGTAAATAGACTTTGATGTGAGCCAAATGTCAAAGGAATTTCATACAAAAATCATTAAAGGGCTGCCAGCTATGACCAATTTTTGTAATTTTTTGGAATCTCTTGATTGAGCGATTATGTTATTAGATTTGCAAATGGGAATGATTCTCCAATGAAAATTAAGAACAAATATTAACGCTTTAAAAATTTGATAAGTTTTGAAGGTGGTAACCCTAAAATTCTTTTCACCCGTATGACTTCCAGCGCAGTGATTCAATCGAAACGAAATTTACTGGTTTGGCTAAACTTAACGTGAAGCAGATTTGGTATATATTTTGCTTGGCTGCTGACACAGGGTAACCAGCATTAGCCATTTTCGTAAATATTGCACCACCAGATGCTTCAAATCACATGCTCATCTGCAAAGCATTTGTAATAAAAATAAGAAGCCAATTTTTAGATTTTCCGAGTTTTGAATATTTTTCGGATGGCGACCTCAAACAACGTTTAACCGCTGAAATTTTCGATGAAATCCTCCGATGAGAACGAAATCCAAAGGATAAGTTGATTTAAGTATGAGCTTGTCAAGGTAAAATTATTGCTGCTTCGTTGAAAAAGTGTTGCCAGCACTGAACATTTTCATCATTTGTGTTATAGTTGAGTTTTGTTGCTTTGGATAAGGAATGGTTGATATGATTCTACAAAAAAGTGTATTACGTCTTTTCACATTGTCATTCAAAGACAATTTCTTCGAAAATAAGTTTTCTAGCGGTTCTGATGCGCTAGACTTTTTTAAATTCATTTTGTTTCTGTTTTTCTTGTAATTGTTCTAAAATTTCTTTATTTTGTTTTCTAAATTGGTTTTGTATGGTGAGCTGGTGATATTTACCAGCTCACCATACAAAACCAATTTAATTATTTATTAATTTAATTTTTGTCCAGTAGAGTAACCTTCTTGGGTTTAAAAATGGCCTTTCAGATTAAAAAAAGAAACAAAAATTTTCACTGGCTTGTTAAGGGGACGTAGCACCTTCAAATTAAAAAAAAAATGTTTTTTTCAAAGGCTTGTTTTTAGTTGAATAAAAAGACATATCTTAATGAAACTTTTCACACACATACTTAACACCTTTTATACTACATTAAAAAAATTGTTAAAAGTTTTTTGTGGCCCCCTGTCGTCTGCTACAATTTTTCGGAAAATACACCAAAAAAACCTGGCGTGCATGATAACTGTCCTCAGGAAAGTCTGAAAAAACAAACAAAAACGTGGTTTTGATCACCATCAAAGCGGCCTTGGAATGAACTAAAAAAAAAAAATTTGGTTGAAAAATAACAAAATGGCGGCGTTTTGTCGAAAATCGAGGTTTTTTTCCCCCAAAAATCGGTTATAACTAAAAAAATTTAGTGCCGATTTTTTCATCCGTAGTTCATTCTGAGCATCAACATGTGCAGATTAACGTGTTAAAATTTCAGAACGATTGGATAATATTGTTTTTCTTAATCATGCACGCCAACTTGCAAAACGTTGTTTCGAGAAAATCGCGTTTAAAGTTAAAATTAAATATTTTTTGCAATAAATTTTACCGAAAATTAATCTGCGATGCCTGGATCATACAATGTACCTTGTTCTTGCTCATACTCCTCCTCTTCCAAAGATTTTTGCTCCGTTCGAGCAGTTCTGGCCTCTTTAGATGCCTCAGTCGAGTGTTTTCCGCCTGATCGATTCTTGCAGCATCTCTATGTTCTGCATGTTCCAGCGCACGTTCGCTAATCGTAATTCCCATTACTTGCATTATTTTCAAGATAGCCATAAATCCTTCATTTAATGCACATGCAGAAATATTTGCAGCCATATTTAGTACGTTTTTCCCCACAAAAAGTATGTTTGGGGGCCAAATTCCAAACACAAGAATTATAGCTTTCGTTATTATTCTGCGGAAAATTGCCCAAGCAGCGCTTTAATAAATCTTTTGACGATAAGTCATCATAAATAGGCTTTAAAATTCCTTGTAACTCATCATCTAAAGGTGGAGGATGCTTGAAAAATAATGCATTATCACCAGCTGCCTCCGCCTTGCGCCAGTTACACCAAGTCGTTGCTCCAATAGGACAATAAGAGTGTTGAGGGTTCTCATCAGTTGAAATTTTGTGGTGATATGCTGCCCAAATTTACTTGCGCATATTTTCAACTGAATCAGGATTTCGTCGTATAGCTAGGCCATAATATGTGGCAAAATTTTTCATTAATTTTAGTGTCAGTAGGACTTTTTTCGGACCTTTTTTTGGAGATCCTACACTTTTTTTACAGCATTTTTTTTTGTTTTTTTTTTGCCAAGGTTAACTGTTTTTTTTTGCTTCCTTTAAAGGAGATGGCTCACTTATCTTTGTCTACACTTTGGGTTAAGTCGATGTAGCGATATAGCGAAGTCAACGAAAATCATAGAAAAAATGACCTTGGAGCGCTTCGCTATATATACTCACAAAATTTTTTTTTTTTAGAATTTCAATTTTATATTATTAAAATCATGTTTTTAAAGCTTCATTCTAACATATTCAATCAAAAAACAAAAATCGATTTTTCAAAAATTTGGAGGTGCTATGTTGCCTTAAGTTGTTGTATGAGCTGACACAAGTGTCTGCTTTGATGTTCCAGATGTTGATTGACCACCAGGTGTTAGAGTTCTGCTTGGTAATTGGTCCGTTTAAGCATCGTGCCTTCCCACGTCAATGAACTTAGAATCTTTAAATTTGTTTTAATCAAATGGTTAAATCCCACCTTTTCGTAAATCACTTTCAGCTATTTGAAGAGTAGCATTTTTTGCATAGGCTTTTTCTATTCACGCTCTGATTTGATAGCACCTAAGGTTCATGTTCCAACTTTTTGTGAATAATAAGCCTTGAATGGACTTGTGAATGACACATCCATTGGTTTCAACTTATGGGATGGAAGGGGCGGTTGGCATACATTGATCACTCCATTTTCCCCAGCTTTCAGTATCACATCTATAACGTGCGATCCATGCCCGTCCAAAATCTAGACTACAGGATCAGCAGGAGTAGGTGTCACGTAGTCAATGAAATGTTGAATCCAATCAGTGAAATTATGGGCTTGGATCCACCCACATTTGTGACATCTTGCGATCATTCCCGGTGAGGTGCCATCTAGATGTTCAGGTTTCATCGTTTGTCTTGAAAACACGATCAATGGAGAATAAATATCGCTCTTTCTCGCGCTGCGCGCTGTTTTTTCCCCTTTGAAAGCTACGACTTTAGAACGTTGAGGTTGAACGACAGTTATGCGTGTTTCGTACACGTTGAAAATTTTGTTTGGTTTGATTTTCTTTAGTTCCAGTTCTAATAAACTGTAAAACATGTCAACATTTTCTTTTGTAAAACCTTTGGCTCTTGCGGATGCCAAAGATTGCGGTTGGAGTAATGATAGAGTTAGATTTCGCTTTAGAAAATGTTCCTTCTATTTTTGAGCAATACTGAGCAAGCATATTTTTCCAAATCATCTAACGCACATTTTTTCCCATTCTAGTATTATATACCTTTTTAATATTCTGGTCTAGAAATTTGATCAAATAGATTTTTTTTGTTTGCATATTTTCAAAGTTTAGACCTTAAAGAATAAGCTTTTAAAAGGATTTTCGGAAATTGGAATTATTTTTGGAGTTACAGCTATTTTTGTGACACGCCAACTAACTGCCCGAAACGAGATTCCAAGTTTTAAACGCGTTTTTCTCGGAAGTAATTTAAAAATGTTTAACCTTATGTGTGCGCTGGGTGTCTAAAATAAGATCGAGAAAATTTGAAATTTTTTGAATTACGATAACTTTTTATGTTAATGTTACTAAGTTTTAGACTTATATAGTATCCCCTGTATTAACGGCAGGCACTGAAAATGAAAACCTTCATATCATCAAGTCTCTTGACAAATTTTCGCTTTGTCAGAAAAAAGTACTTCATATAAAATCCAAAGTTTTGTTTACACTGCCAAAATAAGATTTTCGAAATTCCATATCGGACAAGAAAGGTAGCCCTTCCCCAATTTACCCATATTTTTAGCATCAGATTCTGTTCACGAAAACTCACGCCCCATAATCAGATACAACACAAGTTCACAGAACGTCTTGGTTTTAAGTAGGCCCAGGTCTGATAAAAAACTGCTTTTTGCCCTATAAATTCTGACGAAATTCACACAGTAGCTGAACCTGAATCTAAGACAAATTTGGTTACAATTCGGTTCAAAAATTAAGTTGGAGCTGCCAGCTACGGTAATTTTGGTGTTTTAAGTTTTAAAAATTTGCTCAGCAAAACAAAACTTTTTGCCCTGAAAATTCCCCTGCAGTCATGAAATCAAAACAAAATTCTTATGATAAATGGACCTCATTCAGTAGGAATCTGGTTGAAAAATCGATAGCTTTGCCAGCTATGTATTTATTTTCCATATATTTAGTAAGCAATTTTATCATAAATGTTTCACCTGGCAGTAACAATAAACAACAAATGTTAAGATTGCCAAAATTCGAAAACATTTGCAAATAGTAGCCCTAAATTTCTTTGTACCCTGTAGCTTCCAACGCAGTCATCGGATCGAAACGAAATTCGCAGTGCAGGCTGACTTCAACGTGAAGCAGATTTGGTATATTTTTGGCTTTGGTGCCAGCAAAACGCATTTTGTCATTTCCGTTTAAATAGATGCTAACGTTAATTATTCATGTAACGAAAATCTGCAATGAAAATAAGTAACCAATGTTTTAATTTTCCAAGTTTTGAAAATTTTTCAGATGGCATTCCCAAATATTTTTCTTTTGATGATGTCAACGGTTGAAAACGAGATTCATAGGGTAGGTTGATTTTGACGGAAAGTAGTTTTGATAGACTTTTAGCTGCAATAGTGGTACATAGCCCTCGAAAAAGGCTGGCTGTAATAAGGCTGGTAGAATATACACTCAAAATCTGCACGATTCTTCTACTGGTCATCGAACATTAGTGTTTCTAGCGGTTCTGTTGCGGTCGAATTTTTTTAAAAGGTCAATTGAAATAATATTTGCACTGCACCAGCGAGTGTAATCTGCTCTACTCTAGTAGGAATATACCTTCATTTTAAGCACATTAATATAAGGTGCGTATTTTGCAAACCCGAGCATATCAAATTTTCTTAAGTATGCTGAATACAACAACAAAATTGTTGTCAAAACGCACCTATAGTTCACATTAACTCTTGTCCAATATTTCAATCATTTTCTCTTTCCCGCAAAGTCCAGTTTTTTTAGTTTAGCACTTTCCACCGTCAATATTATCTTTGGTATTTGGGCGATTTAATATTGTTTTAGCTTTCTGCGCTACTGTTCTCCAAACAACTTCAATAATAAACAATCTCTTGCGCATATAAAAAATGGAATTTGACATATAAACCTTAATCAAAAAAATCATAATTATGTATAGACTGAAATAGAATTCCAAATATTTTTAATCGAAATGCGCTAATTTGATTCGCATAACATGACATGTTCCCGACTTTGACCCTGTTGGAAAATGTTTTGCAATTTCAATATATTTGCATGTATCTGGCATGAAAACTTTGATAAATGTTTTTTTGCGGCGATTGGACAAAACTTACTCAGCGTGGGAATTCTAATTATAGTTAACATTAAAATATTTTATTCCAGTGAAATTTTGATTATAAACGACAGTAAACGCCGACTCAAGAAAAACACTAGAACATCGCTGCTCACTAACTTGCAGACAAGTCATCTATTTCCTATAGCACATTATATGTATCTATATTCACATTCTACGCCTCGCTTCCAGCCGGAAAAAATGTTTATTTGTGCAACTATGTCAGCCCATACATGGGCAGCATACCATACAATTCCAATGACGTTGATATGAGCGACATTTTGTGTTCTTGCCCTCGATTCTTTGATCAATATTCTTTTGGTCGATTTCATTCTGATGTCACTAAATTAGAATAAGGTCCATTGATTCTGCTGATTTCGGAAGCAGAGATGTCAATTTTCCAACTTTCACTGACTTGTTTCACATATCAAAGATGATATGGTCACAATAGTATAGAATTTATATAGCTATGCACGTGCGTGTAGTAGGGGAGAGCCAATTGAGTATCTGTGGACTCAAGCTAATTTTCATAGTTTGTACTACACGAATACAAACTTGAGATACCATTAACTGTACTGCTTTTACTACTTAATGGTAAAAATACTTGCAAGTCGATGACCTTTAAAGAATTGCTAATGAATTTTCGGTAATTACAGTTTTGTTCGTGTTCCCGCAATTGTTGATATGTAGCCGTGATTAAATTCTGGCTTAAAGTTGAATAAGTGCCTAGTACTCGACATGCCTGTCGGCTTAGTTTACTGTAGCAGTTTTCGTTGCGCTTTCATTAAACTCGCAGGTTCTTCTGGGTCGTAGTTTTTCATTGTGTCTGATAGTGGTTTGAAGTGGTTGTAAAAAAATGATCAGTTATGCAACAGACTTGTATAAAAATGTATAGTAACCCCTGAGGGTTTTGGTTAAGCACTGTAGCAATTAATTCATTTTAGATTTCATGCATTAACGGATATCTATCTTTGCGTTAGTCTCTAATGTATAAACAATGGTAAGAAGATACTTGTGGTAAGTTTCACATTGCTAGTATCATTGATGAGATTTGAACAACCATATTGTTCAATCTGTGATCTAACGTTCTTTTGATATTGTTAAGATTCAAAGAGATCGCGTTAGAGTTTATTAGCGTTTTTAAATGCATTTTTCATTGCGAATATATGAGCTGTTTCAAAAATACATAGATAGCAATCTTTGGTATTTCCACTTGATGTGCGTAGCTAGCACAACATAATGGAAGCAAATGAAAATTAAGTTTTGTGAAAATTCATTCAGTCGTAAAGAATTTCTGTTGAAAAATAGTTATGAAATAACCTTGCATCCTCAAGACTGGTGCAGGTTTTCTAAGATCTGAGCACCTCCACACCACTTACTATTCTGTTGTGATCTTAATTATTTATCGATGCATTTTCTTTATAATGGTTTTGTCGTTTTCATAAACAATCTTCCTATTGTAAATCCCGCCTTCCCACTAATTCTGCAAGTACAATATTGTTTTTCTAGTACCTCCGTTTTTCGCACCCCACATTTACAGCCACTGTTTTAATAACTTGAATATATACTATATAAAATAGGCTACCTAGCTCACTATTTTGAGTTTGCATGATTAATTCTTCAAATTTTTTTGGGATGCTACTTTCTATCTTTTTTAAAACAGAATATTTCGTTCTAAATGATCTTCTATAACTTCGAGGCTGTCTCCTTGGATTTTTGTGATCACTGTCTTGAATACTTACATAATAGGCTTACTTGTTTACCATAATCAAAGCACTGATGGTCCCATCGCGTTCAACTAACATCTTGAAATTTCACATTCGAAACAGGGAAGAGCTTACTTGCACCTGGTTGAAATCAAAAATTTTAACATTAGTCTAAATTATAGCCCAAGAAAACTCTTTGCATTTTGCTCAGAATTCTATCTGTTGTGTTTAACAATGCCCTGAACAATGGTTACTTTCCGGACTCATGGAAAGTGGCTTAAATTGTTCCTATTCATAAGAAAAGCAAAAGCAATGAGGCCAGCAATTTCCGCCCAATCTCTCTGCTTCCTAATTTGGGGAAGATTTTTGAGAGAAACTGGCTGGAAATGATAAAACATCACTGTGGGCTCACGCGGGTAATTCCTGACCACCAGTTTGGCTTTAGACACAGGCACGGGACGCAGCATGCCATCTCATACTTGCAGGATCAAATTGTGTCTCAGTTGAATGTGCAAAACACTCTGACGGTGGCGTGTTCTTTAGATATCGAGAAGGCTTTCGATTTTTAAGTTGATCAAGTTTGGGTTCCCGGAAGATGTTATTCTATTCTATCAGACAATTCTATATCAGCGTTAATGGAGTAAATTCAACCAAAGGGCCTGTTACATCAGGGGTACCACAAGGCTCTGCCACTGGAACAATTTTTTATACAATTTTCACTGCTGATCTTCCTATTCCAGCAAGACAATTTAAAGTCCAAGTTCTCCAATATGCTGACGACACGCTCTTATTTGCATCGAGCACACACCCGCTAAAAGCAGCGAAGACACTGGAATACTATTTGGCAGAACTAAGTCTTTACTTTGACGAATGGAGCATCAAACAAAATAGCAGTAATACATAACTCTGTGTATTTCGCAATCCTTCTATCGGGAATCTCAAACAATCCGCAACAAGGCCAAAAAAATTCGCTGTCTCGTTCGGAACATCTAAGATTACTCCTGGCCCATCTCTTAAGTAATTCGGAATCGATTTCCAGGAATTTTCAAAATTTAATCCCTTTGTGCGGCAGAAAATCAAAGCTGCCAAATCTGCATTTCAACGCATCCGACCTCTTTTTGCCAAAAAGATGGGCATGACCACCAAAGCTAAATCCATTTGCTATCAGACCCTGATCCGGCCAATCCTGACTTATGCATCCCCATCCTGGATTACCTGCTCAAAAAATGTCATGGCAGAAGCGGAGGTATTCGAAAGAAGAGTCCTTCACTTCTGCACTGGCAGGTTCTACAACCCGGTGACTAAAAAGTGGCCGAAGAACCTTCTCCTGTATCAGGAGTCGGGACTGAAGCCACTTATGGACCGAGTTGTGGAATTAACGACAAGATTTTACGGACAGACAGACGGGCATGAGAATGGACTGATTCGGACACTAGGGCGTACAGGTGGCTCTAATGAGCCATTTATGCGCCCCGCGAAAGTAGCGAGTCAACGACAGCTCATGGATGCGCTTTTTAATTATGTAGGCCTCCCAAAGAATAGAAGAGGCTAGATGTTAGACCTAGGATAAGGAATTAGGTCTAATTGGGCTAAGATAGTCTTAGTTAGGTATAAGTTAGACTTAAGTCATAGCGTAAGATAGATTTTAAGTGACTATTGTTAGGATAATCCCAGCCACTTTACACGGCTGGGTATAATAATTAGCGTGTAAGATTAAAAGAAAATTCAAAAGGGCCAAAATATTATAGCCGCTAGTAAGTATTTTTTTTATTGTAAAAAGTACTTCAATTAGATTAATAATGTACAAAAAAAATTAAAAATAAAATCTTTTCTAATCTAATCTTTGCATTTTGCAACGGTCTGACCTCTCGGAGATTACAAATAATTTGCGGCAAGGCGCAAAACTTGCTTACAATACAACTGATTATTTAAAAAGAAGACACCTTGTGGTAGTAATAAACATCATTTTCTGAAATTTAATCCCATGTGTTTCGTAAAAATAAAGCTGTCAACTTTGGGTTCCTGTGAATGTTTATTTGGCAGCTTTGTGAGAATGACAGGCTTAAGTGTCAGAGTGAAATTTCTTTCGTCAACAACCTCATATGTTCAATTCTAACTAACAACCTCATATGTGCATTTGAGTTATCCACACAAAAATTTCCGTTCTAGGTTCAGTGATATTTTTTAAAAAAAGTTTCCGTCGACCCGTATGCTGTATCAAAAGATAGGACTGACGCAATTAAAAGACCTGATTCTGAAGGTTAGGTTAGGTTCTGCGGCTACCTCTTCGAAATATACTCAGGAGAAGGTACACTTAGCCACAATAGGCCCATAGTGAAGTCACATTGTGTAGTATACAACCTGTGGTTTCTTTATGCAAGTGATAGCCTCTTTTCCCCTTTAATTAATCTTGGATCTCGCTAGGAGATCCGTAAAACTATGGCTGCGACATGAGTACAATGGGTCTTTCTAGACTGAGTGATTGGAAGTGGGCGGCGCTTTTCTCCAACCCAGTGGTCCACTTGATGAACTGAGTGACTTATTGCAGGCTCACTGAAGTTGCTTCGGTTAGGTAACCGAAGCAGTATGAGCCAAAAGACTTCCTCTTTCTTTAAGTCAGGGCCAGGCTTTCACCCAGTAAGTAAAGAATTCTTTTCTTTTGCTCCTAGTATTTACTGCTCGGGTAGAAGTCGTTGTAAGGGACACCTAGTCGTGATGCATGTCTGCTAAATAGCCAATGCCTAGTTTCGATAGCTACCGCTGCGCGAAGGGATTCCCTTTCTAATTCAAGAAGTTCCCTAGTGCGATCAATGACCAAAGTTTTCCAGAAGTGTCTAGCTAGGACTATTTTTGCTTGATAGGCGGTTTATCTGAAGATACATGGGGAAATTGCAGAGGACTTCCTGCAAAAGCGGACCAGCTTCAAGAAGGTGCAAACTCCAGCAAGGGATTGTTTGGCTGCTTGGCTGTCAATGAAAACTCAAACATTGACTCTAAATATCTGAATACATAAAAGTCAATTAGTTGCTAAAAGGTGGAAGGAATGCTTCAAGTTAAAGTCAGTGGAAAACAAACCACATTCCACTCTGTCGTTAAGTTTGCAGCCATCAGTATATAATTCCAAATCGTCTTGTGCTAATGATAACCTCCTAGCCCATTCCTCTCTGCTTGAGATCTGAGCTTCAAACCCCTGAACCAAAGATAGTTAGGCAGCAGTGAAATTGATATTTCCTGGAACTGGCTTGCCCTGCACTAAGGTTTTAGCAAAGTCCAGGTCTGTCATTATCCAAGGACCCCCACAACTAAGTCTTACCGCTGTGAACTTAGCATCTTGGCAGATAAGAAGATCAGTACATAGCCAATAAGGCAGCACCAGGAGTGTTTTTTCTGGGCTAGTACCGAAATCTTCCATAAACAATAAGGCTACTAACTTACGTACTTTCTCAATGATTTTCTAATTTACAGCCTCAAGTATGGTCTGCCATCAAACTACTGCTCCGTACAGCAGGTATGTTTTTTACTACATTAGGACAAGATACGATGTCAAGACAGGATACGATGTCGCATCCCCAAGCTCTTCCTATATCCCTCTCTAGATGCGAAGAGCACACAATGTCTTCCGAGCCCTTTTTGCTGCATTTTTTTGCAGAGAACCTTGCCTTCAGGATAACTCTCAGATATTTTTGATTGTTTTTGAAGCTCATAAATATTCCAGTGAACTTTTGTAGGTTGAAAAATGGGATTCTTCTTGTTTTACAAAGAAAAACAGTTCCGTTTAAATATCGTTAGCACTTTGGTCACACTCTTGGCACCTTTGCAAAAGAATTACTAAGGAATGGTTTAATATCTTCGATAGAGTCAAGATAAATTTGTCTGATATGCATATACAGACACTATCCCTTTACATCCAGTTTGATTAAGTTCCTTTTCCAAAGTAAGAGAGACAAAATACCGCCCGGGGAGCCCGTATTTAGAATTCGCGTGATGGTTGAGCTACACAGAGACGAGTGTAATATTCGGTTTTTCAGTAGCTGCTAATTAAAGGTTTCGAATTGAAGGTTTGTAATATTCGGTTTTTCAGTAGCTGCTAATTGCAGGTTTCGAAGAGCACTCAACATTGAACGCTCCATCGATGTCCAGAAACGTTACCAGCGTAACTTCTTGCAGACAAGTGACTTTTCATCATGTTCTTCTAGAATATGCAGCGCTGTTTCTTGAGATTTGCTCTTGGTATAAACATAGTGTGATTTTGAAATCAAAATAAAGTCTAAGGCACTGGTTATCCAATACCCCAAAAACCTCTGTAAAACCTTTAATAAAAAGGGTTGTTATGGGCATATATTAGTCACCCTTCAAATTGCATAACATAATGTGTGAAGTTTAAAATTAAGTTTAAAGTTAGCATAAAATAAAGACTAGCGACGACTCTGCGGATCATGCAGTTTGACATACTCAGGAAATGAACACCGCAGTTAAAATCATGCTCCATAACCGACTTTCTTCATGACTGTGAATCGGCCAAGTCTGTATGATGATTCAGGGTCGTCACTCTCATCTGGTTGACCCCACTCCCAATTTCTGGAGATAATATTGCAAAAATCACAATTTCTCCATCGCTGCAATTTATTACTAATGTTCGAAGAACAATAGTATTAAACTCGTTTCGCCGAAAATTCATATTTCTTTATATATATATATATATATATATATATATATATATATATATATATATATATATATATATATATATATATATATATATATATATATATATATATATATATATATATATATATATATGTATATATATATATATATATATATATATATATATATATATATATATATATATATATATATATATATATATATATTAGCAAAATGATTATGGGAGATAATCTCTGGAGTGGCCGATCCAATTGAGCTGAAATTTTCGGAGAACGTAGATGTATATAGTAGGTAGGTCCATGACTTTCTCAAATTCAGATAACCTAAACCTTTTGGCGGCGGCGAGCATTTTAGTGAATTTTGAGGAACTCCTATATTTCCAAGCAGTGTAAATTTTTGTTAAAGAAAAGTATTGGGAATAAAAACTAATTATGTTCTAAGCTTGTCTATGATAAAAAATTGGAAATGTTGAGCCGCGTGTGGGTGCAGGGTGCTTAAAAGTAGGCAAGGAATTTTTTTCAAATTTTGATTTGCCATTACTTGTAAGAAAAACAATGGATCATCGTGAAAATTACAGAGCGTATTGATGTTGACTAAAATATGGCACAAATAGATTTTCAGCATAAAGCGAGTAACCCTGTAGCTGTGGCAGGCTACTGAAAAAAAATCCTTCAAATCATTGACCTTCCTGAAAAATTTTTGATTTTTGACAAAAATTTCAAATCTTTGATAAATTTTATCCTTTGTCCTTCATCTCAAGATAAAATTTTCAAAATTCCGGTTTGTATAAGAACGGCAACCCATCACAAATTTACCTCTATTTTCAGCACTCGAAAGTTCTGTTCACGAGAACTGACGACCGGATAATCCGATCATAATGAAATTTACAGAATATGTTAGTATTAACTAGGACCAGGTCTGATAGAAGTGATTTTGGAATGCAGGCAACCCTGTGGCAGTGGTACCATCTTGAAAAACTATTGAGAAAAAAAAACATATTTTTGGCCTATAACTTCCGATTCAGACATCAGATTTTAACAAAAATTACACAATACTTGGATGCTACTCTATGTAACATTTGGTGAAAATTTGGTTGAAAAATTAGTATAGGGCTGGCAGCTGTGGTGATTTTTGTCTCATAAGTCTTGCAAATTTGCTCAGCAAAATAAAGCCTTTTTCCCTATAACTTCCGGTCGAGTGTAGAAATCAAAACGAAGTTCATGCAGTAAATGGACCTTAGTGTAGACCAAATGTCGTAGGAATTTCGTACAAAAATCATGAAAGGGCTGCCAGCTATGACCATTTTTGTAATTTTGTGGAATTTCTTTACTGAGCGATTATGTCATTAGATTTGCAATTGAGAATGATCCTGCAATGAAAATTAACAACAAATATTAACGTTTTCAAAATTTGAAAAGTTTTGAGGGTGGTAACCCTAAAATTCTTTTCACCCGTATACCATCCAGCGTACTGATTCAATCGAAACGAAATTTAGTGGTTGGGTTTAACTTAATGTGAAGCAGATTTGGTATGTATTTTGCTTTGTTGCTGACACAGGCTAACCAGCAATGTGCCATTTCCGTTAATATTGCACCAACAGATGCTTCAAATTACGTTCTCATATGCAAAGCATTTGCAATAAAAGTAAGGAATCAATTTTTAAATTTTCCGAGATTTGAACATTTTTCGGATGGCAGCCTCAAACAACGTTTAACCGCTGAAGCTTTCGATGAAATCCTCCGATGAGAACGAAATTCAAAGGATAAGTTGATTTAAGTATGAGCTTGTTATGGTTAACTTATTGCTGCTTCGTTCGGAAAGTGTTACCAACACTGAACATTTTCATCATTTGTGCTATAGTTGAGTTTTGTTGCTTTTTATAAGGAATGGTTGATATGATTCTACAAAACAGTGTATTACGTCTTTCCACACTTTTTTGTCACTCAAAGACAATTTCTTCGAAAATTAGTTTTCTAGCGGTTCAGGTGCGCTAGAGTTTTGTTTTTTGCTATTCATACAACATCAATCACCACTTTATCGAGACCATATGTTTTTGCTTACCAAACTTCAACAGCAGCTCCGCTTTGTTACGACCACCTCAGCTTAACCTGTTTGCGTTTGGCTCAACTTCCTGTCAGTGGATGGAGTGCAGGAAGTTTCACATGAGAGACTTCGAATTCATTAGCAGCGGCATGCTTCCCGCTGCAGAGGAGTGAGTTGAAAGCTATGGCAGAGTAGCCACCATTAATGTTTTAATTCACTGACGTTTATTAAACACATCTGGATAAATCACAAGAGCCTCCAAAGGATGGGTTCCAGGCTATAGTGGGAAAAGCAGCAAACACTTCCAACGATTGGTTGTGTGAGAAGGGCTGACAGGCACTTCCCAGTGATCAGCCGAGCAACGAAACAAACATTTGACATGTTAATGTGACGTGTAACATTAACCATGGTTAGTACCAAAAACATCTGGAAGCATCGGTCACAACTGATTGGGCTACATTTGATTGAATCAATTCAGTTCGGTGGAGAGTTGAGGTAATTTGAAGGAGTGCTGCATTTTGACAATTATAATTTTCCGATTTCAGTTCGATCTATCACTAAACTATTATTTGGATATTTGGATACAACTATTCTTGTGGGCAAAGTGAATGCTGTGGAGCTCAAGCGGAAAGATTGAGCAATCCATTTGCAAATCTGGAACTTTGTTTGGGTATCTGCGACTTTGTTGACAGCGACACAAGAGGACCCCCACCAAACATCGTAGGATTTGGACAATTAGAACATGCCGGTGTCAGTGGATCAGCAAGAAGCTTGGTAATGTAAGGAACTTAGTTTTATGGAGTCTCTTTTTTAAAAATATTTCATTTGCGAAACCAATTCGTAAAATCATTATAATGCACATACCTAGGGCTGTATTTAGGAATTGGACTAGAAATAAATTCCTTTCTAAGTGTGAAAAAAATAAGTTAATAGTTTGTTAAGGAATTATAATTTAAGTTTGTTAAGTTTGTTATATTAATAAATAATAAGCGGGAGTGATAATAGGAGACGTACTCTTTCCCGCTAGATACTCGTTTAAGATAGTTTGGGGAAGAAATGAATGGCTTCCAAATCCACCTCTCACCCACGGCTGCCACTCTAGCTCGCAGTCGGGGAAAAGGGCTAGGAGGACCATTCTCCTGAGGACGGTAAAAGGATATTAGTCAAATTGGTCTGAACTCCTTAGGTTTAGCGTGTGGTGCTTTCACTGCCTTGGAAACAAACACAACTACCTTAATTTTTGCTTTTTAGTTTGACCAATCGTTGAGTTTTTTTTAGCAAGGCTAATCTCCTTGCTGCTTTCACTTTGAAGACACGCAATCTCAAAATATCCTCTTTTTCCCTGCGGATCTAGTTGAGCTGTCTTTCTGATTGGTAAGCGCAGGGACGTGGTCCAGTTCAGTGCATGATGGACAACGAAACTGGCTGAGAATGTGGGATGCAAAGCCTGAGTTAGCGAGCAATTTATGCACTAAGATAAAATTGAACGCTGAAACGCTCTTTTCTGAACTCTCTCGAGAGAATAGCGGACAATGGAACTTTATTGTGGGGCCTCCTCACGATTAAAAAAGACAGTTAAACTAAACAATTAAAATTAACACATAAACTAAACAATTTGTGGTTCTATCAGCATGCATGCTCTTTTCCAAAAAGAAATGAAGAACCACTGAGATAGTATAAAATGGAGTCGGCATTGATGGTACCACTTTCCACCAATAGTCCCCGCGACTGACGGCAAGTGGACAAACCAAAGGCGTATTCGATTTCAATTTTTCATATTTTCTTGGGGTCAAGAATAAGACGCGGCATTTAAAAATTTATAATTTTTGTCTACTTTTCGTCTGTCACGTATAGTTATTTCGACCTATTTTTGTCCCCATAGTTTATGATATTATGTAACACGGTGTCACAACAATGATATACTGCGGAATATTTAATTCACGGAACAAAATAAATATTTTGCCTTGCAAAAACCCAATCAATAATGCATTGTTTTGGTGTTTTTTAAAAAAGTTATTGTATATTATTATTTTATATTACTCATATATTTTAATTTTATATCATAATTCTATATTGTTAAATCTACTGAGCTGCTCGCTTGTGTTTTCGCAAATAAGGTTTTAATCTTTAAAAACTTATATTAATGCTGATGGTGCAGTAGGGCTCTTTTCTCTGCGCTACACTCCCCACGTTAAATCATGAATTTTAGTTTTATGTTGATTTTAGATTCCAATAGCTTAATGTACATGTTTCGGAGCGTGTAATGTTGCCAAAGAAAGAATAATCTTTTAACATGTTAGTCTTTCTAATATAAAACCATTTGTTTATGCTTTAATTCCTTTTATTGCACATCTATAACAAGCATCACCACGTATAATTACATTATACTTGCATAAACAATAAACAAAACTGACACAACAAACAAACAAATTATTAACGCAGTCCTCATCACGTAGCGGGCTCAAATACCAATTTCTATCACATGGATCATTCATAATTTATTGAAGGACCTCTAGAACAAGCGAAGGAGTTACTTGAAAGGTATATTGAAATACTAAACTTACCTTTAAAAGCTTTTTCAAATTTCAATTTTTTGGTTGATATTGGTATGTAAACGGTAATCTGCCGTCTTTTTCAGTTTATAGCACACTTTTAGTACATATAACTATGTCCTTTTCAGGTATTTTTCTATCTATCCTTGTTGAAATGCATCTAAAATTTATCGTGCATCTTTGCATCGGAATTAACAAGCCTATATATATATATATATATATATATATATATATATATATATATATATATATATATATATATATATATATATATATATATATATATATATATATATATATATATATATATATATATATATATATATATATATATATATATATATATATATATATATATATATATATATATATATATATATATATATATATATATATATGTATAATTATTAATGTTAATGCAAAGATACACAATAAATTGAAGATGCATTTCATTCTCAGCGTGTCCATTTCACGCAGTTGAATTCGTAGTGATGAAATTATTCTGAAAATGAAAATATTATTTTTAAAGACTAAACGAACATTCAAATTATTTATTTACATAGCATCTATCTTTATATTACAAATGACTTACTAATCGGACGCCTTTTTCCACATATTTTAAACCTTTACTTTCAGGAAATCTAAAAAAAATTAAGATGGTTCTAATATTTCATAAATTGCCCCAAACTAACAATGATTACGACAGCTTTGAATTTTGAAAGCGAAAAATGTCATGACAACAAACGAAATGTAAACAATGCTCCATGAATTTGAACAAAATTCAAATTTCACAATGCAACACTTATTACATTGTAATATTTTTGAAAACTTATGATGTGAGACTGTTGTTAGTCATTATTTCGAACACTTACTTGGGAAAAGTGATTCCCCTTCTTCCTAATTCATCAACTCGTCGGCACTATGCAGCTGCAATCACTTTTTTGCCTCTGGGAGTAAATGTCACCAAAAAAAAATACACACTTTCGTCTCACTGGTGTAATTTACACACATTTCAGTAATTTTCATCGCGCAAAAGTAGTTCGCCACTTCACAAAACACAAATTTCTGAAAATTGGTGGCAAAATACTCGCGACACATTTGGTTGTCAGCTTGACACTGTAGTAGTCTTGTAGGGGAAATTGACATTATAATAGAGAAATTTTGATACCTTCCCCTCCAGTATGTTTCTTATGGACGTGTCAACTCCATTTATATACTATCTCTGTGTGAAGAACGTACAAGCAAATGAAAAGCGCTACGACCATATCCAAAGGAGTGCAGTTACTGAGATTAAAATTATTATGTCATGGCAATTATGTAGCAAGACAGGCTGAAGTTACTAGATTTCTAACTAGAAGCAAACTTTGAGCGCATAAGTTAACTGGTTAGTTTTCAAGTAATTGGAATAACCGTTTACTTGATGGTAGATTAATATTTAAAACTAAACCCAGTAGAAGATCAAGAGATCACTGTTGCGCAAAGTTTTTAAATTTAATTTCAGTATCATTTACCGTTTTTTTTGATGATTCTCTGCATTGTATTATATATTTTACATTTTCAAAGCATCAATCAAAATTACCAACTCCTTAGTGAACTCTATCTTTTAGATCCTTTTCTTACGCCATTTTTTTGAAAATAATATTTACCTACACATATTATTTAGTACTTATTAGTAAACATATTATTTAGTACTTATCACTATTTTATAGTTTGCTTAATTTTACTGCGAGTAACACTCTATATTTCTTTCTCATTTCAGAACACGAAAACCGCCACTAATTCTTTCAAGTGACATTACATGGTGACCATGACATGTACGTCTGGTCTATTGAAATTGTTTGGAGACGCTAGACATCGACAGTATCTTAAACTATTTGATTTATCGTGATATACTCTGATTAAGGAACATAATGACATAAGTCAAGTGATTTTACATCGAAACTTAGTAAACTCCTCGTGACAGTACAAAGAAACATATCAATCTAATTCCGCTAGGATTTAATGAAACGATAAGCTAACTTACAAAATGCATTCTTGGATTATTTTCGTGTGGATTAGCTGCATAGCAGCTATTCATGGTAAGTTATTGCTTTAATGGTTCAAATAAAGATTTATTATTTCAAAATAGAAAGAAAATCTCAAGTTAAAATTTCACGTCAAATGAACTTCAAAGAAAATCTAGATGACGAATTTTTACAAGTTAAGCCACGTTTCCAATGCTGGCTTGGATTGAAATGTGTTTGCATACACTTTTGCTCTCATGGACTTTCACATATCTTCCTCTCTCTCCAATCAATCTCTAAAATCTGTAGTTGAACTCTAGAGTAGGACCTATTTCAACTCCAGCGTGAAGCTTTTCGGACATTTTCGAATTTTTAAATTCATTACTTTCCAATAGAAGGCGTTGCTGAAAGCTCTGTTTATGATGAAGTGTAAAGTGTTGTTTTCCGCGTTAAAAAAAATAATGTCATAGAAAACACAGTTAGATGAATGATTTGTGCATTGAAATCAATAATGAAACAAATTCATAACCCATCTGTGATAAAAATAGTTATTGAAAATTAAATTCAAATATATGTTACGACATATGTCGTTGTACCTTCGAAATTCAAATTCGAATGAATTCATGTGTTGAAAGTTGTGAGGTTGGAGTAGGCATTGCCGGCAAATGGACAAACCAAAGGCGTATGCGGTTTCAATTTGTCTTTTTCTCCTGGAGGTCAAGAATAAAATGCAGTATTTAAAAATGTTTAAATTTTGCCTCATCAAAGTTTCGAGTGAAATGTTATAATTATTACGTTCCATTAACGTTACCATAGTTTTTTATGTTTCAAGGTGAAGCAAATATAGCCCTTCATAAAAACAATGATACTGCTGAAAATTAAATTCACGGAATAAATGAGAATAGTTTGCCTTTAAAAAAAAACTATCAATAATACATCGATTGAAAAAAAAATTGTTATACATGATTATTCTATATTAGAATTTTATATTACTTTTATATATCATAATAGTACATACCATAAACATATATTATTACGTGCCTTTCGAAGAAAGTCAAATCTATCTGCTACAGACCTAGTTAATGTTCAGCATCAATGATAATTTGAAAATCTGCTGAAGTATTCCTTGCAAGCCTCAGTACATTACACATATCTAAATGGTAAATGATTCGACCTTTCTTGATCGAATTGTAATAAACTCCTTGGCCATGGTGTCATGTGCATCCCAGCCAAGTAATCTGGGCATGGTTTAATTTTTTTCATCCAAAGTAATTCACATCATTTAAGCGCCATTGTTAGCTAGATGTTGGATTCAAAGTGACGTAGTGTGCTTTTTGCTCAGCAAAAATGCTGGAAATTAGTAAATGGCCAAGAGTAACTTACCATGACATTAATACGCTCAGTTCAATTACGTCCATCTGCACATTCAACTCCAAACGTACTTTTACCTTCACCCAAACCTGTCCCAAAATCATTGCTTCGAAATAATTAAGAATGGCAGCACCGATTACTGTCCACTCATTTTATTCCTACAGAAATTCCTGATAAAAAATTTCGCAGGATGAGTTCAGTCGATATCGAACGATCAACAAGTAAAGAAATCTAAAAAGGGTAACTTTAGTTCATGACAGCTAATGCGTACGCAGATACACTACACTCCAAGCCAGCATTGGAAACGCGGCCTAGTTCTAAAAATGAATTTATCGTATTTAAACTCCAAGCAAACATTCAAATTATTAATTTATATAACATCTAAATTTATTATTTATATAACATATGTATTACAAATTATTATATATATTATACAAATTACTAGCTAATTTGATCGATTTAATCATTTGTTTATTTATTTATTTATTTATTTATAATTTGCGCTACAGATATAATTCCAATTACAGCGTCAAGAAAGCAAAAATAAAAAAAGAGTGAAACATAAAAAAGGAAAAGAAA
The DNA here is from genome assembly GCA_947369275.1 of Nemotelus nigrinus. Taxonomy (NCBI): domain Eukaryota; kingdom Metazoa; phylum Arthropoda; class Insecta; order Diptera; family Stratiomyidae; genus Nemotelus; species Nemotelus nigrinus. Next base: position 152,757,989 of record OX376372.1, read on the forward strand.
TAATAAAAATAATTGAAAAATTAGAAAAACTAAAATTAGGACTAAGGTAAATAGCAAAATTAGAAAACTAAAATTAGGACTAAGGTAAATAGCAACTCAAGGTAAAATTTTCAATACATGCTTGAATTGTAAAAAAGATTGCGGTAGAGGACCAAGCTTAAGGCATTGTGCGTTCTGGGTAGACGCAGCAAAGGCGAATGGAAATAGACTTCCGTACGTGCAAAAGGAACAGAGAAAACCTCGGAAGAAAGATTTGGTTAACTGGATACACGGCTGGTTATCTGTGAACCGAGATCTGTTAAGAAAATGCCTTGGCAAAGTTTGAAGAGGAAACACTCATCGAGGAACAACCTCCGTGATTGCAACGAGGACATACGAAGGAGGGAAAGACGAGAGGAGTAGGGACAATAGGGGATATTAAATTTAAAAAGAAGTGAGCGAGTGAACCTGCGCTGAACAGATTCAATGGCGTCAGATAAATACTGAAAGCGCGGAGACCAGATTTGGCAGGCGTATTCTAGAATACTGCGTACTAAGTACATATAAATGAATACAGGAGGAAATGTTGTTAAACATATACGAAGAACGCAAAACAAATCCAGCAACCCTAGAGGCCCTGGACGTCATATTCATAACATGAACATCAAATCTTAATTTTGAATCAAACACCACACCCATGTCTCTAAAATGCTGGACAACTGACAGGGAAATACCAGACAGAGAATAAGAGAAATCAAGAAATCTAGGAAAAAATCCGATTATATTAGTTTTTCATAAAATGCCCCCAAAAAGCAATGAGTGCTACAACTTTGAGTTTTCAAAGCACAAAATGTCATCACAATTTTCGAATTTCGAAAATCCATCATTGGGAACAGGCCAGCTCTACTCTGAGATTCGGCGAAAGCTCACTCCAGCATTGGAAACGCGGCCTTAAGCCTGAATTACATTGGATTGCAGCGCAGTGCAGTGCAGTGCACTGAAATTTAGAACTCATGTAATTGCATGTGGCAATTCATATTAACTGCAGTGCAGTGCAGCGGACTGCACTGCATCGTTTAGGCTAATTTCTAAAAACGCTGCAGACTGCATCAGCTGACATTCGTTTGAGAGTAGTTGACCGGGCAAAATCCATTTAAATTGAGGCGGAAATTCCGCTCCAGGCATTAAATTGTAAATGGACGAAAAACAGATGCAGAAAATCGAAATATCAAACCTCCACAAATTAATTTGACTTTTATTGTCAGAACACTGCACTGTTTTCAATGTGCTTAGCAATGCGTGCACTGCTTCGGCACCGCGCTGGACTGCACTGCACTGCATTTCAATGTAATTCAGGCTTTACGGGCATCTATTTCATCAGGCTTTTTGAATAAAATTAAAGCCTGCTTCACCAATATTTTCTCAGGCAATTTTAAGCAAACAAAAAAATGTATTACCACTCGCTTCATTGAATTTGAATACTTTTCTAAGATTTCTGGCCTCAAGGGTGCGAAATCAAAGCTTTATATTTTACACATTAATAAATTTGTAAATCAGTCAACTCTTATCAATTTTTTTTTGGTCACAGAATATCAGGGGGTTTTCTATCTTCCACGAAAAAACTTAAGTACTTTTTTTTAACTTAAGCCTTAATGAAAATGCATCCCTGTTGCAAAACTAAGGAGAAAGTTTCATGTAGACAATAGTTTAAAGTCTTTCCGTTCCACTGCATTTCAGGTTTTTCTTTTACATTTGTTCTTCCGCTTGTGTTATAGCTGCTACTTCTTGCTGTGTCATTCCTTTTTCCCAGTTTAAGAGGTGCACATATATCTACTGTTGGTCCTTCACTAGTCTTTCTGCTTATAAACAATAGTTCAATTTTCTTCGAATCACATTGCCTTGTGTACGCTAATAGCCTTAAAACCTTCAGAGTGATTAAATCAGTGTGATTGCTTGTAGTTTTGGAATGGCTTGTATGTTTTAGATAGATGGTGAAGTGTTAGCTATTAATGCTCCAAAGTGTCACCAAATGATCTTTTAATCTCAAACATTCCTCTTGACGTTCTCTAGTTTTTTTTTGGGCCGTATTTTGCTGCAGTTGATAGCTATAATTGCCTGACGTGTTCCTAGATCTCAAACTGCAAAATCTGTTCTAATGTGGCCCAAATCAGTGCAATTTAGTCTGCGTTTAAGATCGGTTGCAATGCAAAATATATTGCACACATGAGTATGAAAATAAAAAGTGATAGCAACTTTGTGAAAACGAACTTAAAATTATCAATTTCAATTTTTAATGAATTACTTTACTATTTTGAAGGTTAGAGTTTTTCAAGACATAAAAAATTCTCAGATAGCCAAAAGAACGTAACATCCGTCTCATTGACCCGATTTCGACTTTAAATTTTCCACCACTAATTGAAAGTTATACATTAAATGAAACCTTTTTATAAAACAACCTTTCGTGTGAATTCACGTATATATCGCCATAAAACCACTTCTTATCACAAGTTTTGATTCGTTCATAAACAAACATCAACTCTAAAGGCCTCTGTCATTAATTTTAGTGATCATTCAATGAAAACCCATAGTCTTTGTAATCGTTTTGACTTTCGTAATCAGTCTTCATTCGCTGGCTTAAAAAAAAGATATTTCGTTACGCTGTCTCGAGGCATTTGATTGAACAATTGTGTACAACTTAGATTCTTTTTGTCGTCTATTGTTGAATTAAATTGCCTGCAAATGACGTCGCGGTAAATTATTGCAGGTGCCCATAGCAGTACGAGTAACCGTACAATGTACTTTTACAATCATGAGCACTAATTGCAATTCGTTTAGGTGGCATGCGAATTTTGAGCAATGCTGGTATTTTTTTTATTATATGCGGGCATGTTGTGAAAAGTAATTTTGTTTAGTTAAATTGTTACGTTGAAAACTTAAATAACTTGAAAGTTGTATTTGTCAGGCAATTGAATCGAGTTCATATCAACCACCGGAGTGGATGATTGGAAATAAAAGGATAAGTGTTGGTAATTTGAAGTTATAAGAGTTTTGCGTGACAGAAACCAGTAGCGAAACTATAATTATTGATACCAAAAAATACCAAAAGTACGTGAAAAACGTCCGTAAAAAAGTAAATAATAAAAAAAATTTCCGGTGAACTATAGCAGGTGTTTTGTAAGTGCTACGGTCAATGTGCAATAAAATATTTACGTAACTCTTCGTTCATTTGCTTATTATAAGTAAAGTCAATAAGTATATAAGCAAACCACATATTAGATCAAAATCTTGGGGAAAATACATTTAAAACTATTCTAACTTATCAATAACAGAATAAGATCTAAGGTGTAAAGCAAAATAAAGACAAAATGAGCAACGAATCTCACATCAACCAATGTTCGGTCTGCTACGACTATGATTAGAACTGGCAGGATCACAATTTTGCTTAGCTGCTTTAGTGCTTTTCTGACTCCCAAAAAACGGATACAATTGATTTTGCTTTTTATGTAAAATAAAGCCACACTAATTTCAATTTTCAAGATATATTCATTATCATCGGCACTATAACCGAAATCTGGTCCTGGTCTCTCCCAACAAATCTCTCCACCGAACTCTGATGTGGGCCGATGTAATCCAGTTAAGATCTGAGTGCCCTAGGCAACTTCATTTCTCCAGCGGAAGCAAGGTCTTTCTGCCATAGAATCTGCCACAAACGGTTTTCGCAGCAGGGTCCTCTTCGCTCATACAAAATAGGTGACCACCGCAATCTGCTGAGTGTTATCTTTGTCATCATATCCGTTTCTCAGCGGATAGCGTACATCTCAAAATATCCTTTCCTCAAATCACTCTTCCATATCGGTTATCAGCTTCTACTATTGACCCAAGTAAGTTAGGACTTTACTACTTCAAATTTCTGTTCCACTTCTCTGATGGTTCAATCAGATCTAGGTGTTCTTTCTGCAGATGATGCCACCATGAACTTTGTCTCTCTTTCATTTGTGTGCAGCCGCAGTTTTTGCGCCGTCCACTCAATCTGGGTGAACATTCTAGAATAACTATAATAAAAACTATAATAAAAGTCAGTGCATGCTTTCGAAACCACTTTGTCAAATAAAATTTTCAAGATAAATAAAAATTTTTTTTCAATTTTAGTCATCCCGCAAAAACAATTCCAATTTGATTCTGCTTTCGGAGGCTTATTCCGCAAAACGATCGAGTTTCCCGTATCAGTTATTCTCTGCTTTGATAAGCTTTAGAGACGATATACGTTGTCTATGCGATTATAGACAAGAAGGGAACCGTGATCACAAATCAATAACCTTTATGAGTAAATTATTTCCATGGATATAAGTCGGAGATTTTAAAATTTGTCACAACCAGCGTAAATATCAATTAATGATTTCCAACTGCAAGTGGTCACACCAGTCAAGTATGCACTGTGTGCTGGTGTCTGATGAGAATCAGTGCATGCTTTCGAAACCACTTTGTCAAATAAAATTTTCAAGATAAATAAAAATTTTTTTCAATATTAGTCATCCCGCACAAACAATTCCAATTTTATAATAAATAGGTTCTTCCGGTGATGTCAATGTTATATGCATAAGCCAGTATATGGCTGAAATCGGCCATAGTGAAAATGATAAAAAAAAACACAGGTTATAATAAGGAGAAAGGAGAAAAAAAGAGCATTCGGGGAGTTCAAGAAGTCCAAAAACTAGGAAAATTCAGTAATCCAATAATGGGGAATTCAAAAACGAGTAGTAAGGTAAAAGAGTAGTCCGATAATAGTAGAAAGTCCGAAGATGCAGAAAGTAGTAGTCAAAAATCTAGAAGCCAAAATGAGGCAGTCGAAAAAGGAGTACTTCAAAAATGAGTAGTCAAAAATAGTTTAAAAAAAGTTTTACTCGAATAAAGGAGTCTCTGAAAAAAAGATTAATCGAAAAAAAAAGAAAAATTCAAAAATTGAATAGTCAAACGGAAAGACGTAAGAAAGGAGTAGTAGGAAAAAGAAGAATCGAAAAGGAGCCAGCCGAAAGAAAGTAGTAATTGCAAAAAGGAGTAGTCAGGAACCGAGTACTCGAATAAGGAGTAGCTGGAAAAAGGGAACACAATATACAGGTAGTCAAAATACAGAGTTATCGAAAAAAGATGTAGTGCAAATGGAACAAACAAAAAATGAGCAAAAAACACCAAACAAAAGAAGGAGTAAAAATAGGAGCAATCGAAAATGTGTGTGAATTATCTTTATTACAACTAACCTGTATCTATCACTCTGATCCGATAAAGGCTTCCCAAGCTATAAGTAACAAAGGTTTCTAGAGTTTCCTTTCACATGAGTTTCAACATTAAAAAAAAACAAAACTTTTTCGCCTTATTTTCATTATAAGATGCTTATTATATGAAAATTAGATGGCAGCATCTCCTCATCCATAAATGATTGAAATGCTGAGTGTTGGTAACACTTTACCAGAACTACAACCAAAAGTCTGCCAAAACTGTATCACATATTTATCTGATTTTTGGGCATCTGAAGTTACAGGGATGCAAAGATTTTTGGGGCAGCCATCCGTGAAATTTCGAAAACTGAGAAAATTTAAACATTGTTTACATATTCTCATGGTAAATATTTATCATATGAAAATTTAATGTTTTTTTCTGTTTCAAGTTTCCAGAGCTAAAAATATATATAACTGAATGAAGAGTTACCATTTATGTGGGATGGGGAATTTTGAATATTTTAAGTTGGCTTTGTATACAAAGCATAGCATTTATCAATCATTGGCATTTTCTCCTAAAAAAGCAGAAATTTTTCAGGAGGTTTGCATGTTGGAAGGGTCTCTGCCTATGCGCCTGCCGTAACTACTAAGTTGGCCAAAAAAGAAGAAGTAGCCAGTAAAAAGAAGTAGCCATCAAAAAATTTAGTCGAAAAAAGGTCAGAAAGGTATTCAAAAATGGAGTAATCGAAAACATGAATAGTTGAAATAAGGAGTAGTCAAAGACAGGAGTACTAAAGAAAAGAAGTAACTAAAAAAGAATAGTCAAAAAAATAGTATCCGACCGAAAGAATAGTCCAAAAAAGGAACAGTCTAAAAGAATTATCCGAAAATGGAGTAGTCGAAAAACGGGTTTAAAAGTAAAAAAAAAACTGCCTATAATAAACGATTTAATACGAAAACAGTTTATTACATATAAGTGTAAAATAGAAAATAAACTATTTATTCAGGATATTCCAGGGACCCTTGAGTGCTGCCTGAGAACGCTGATAATAGAGTTATCCTATCGTACTCGATGCCTCGTATTTATAGGATTTGGCATATGCGCGTCGGAGCGTATGCAGTGTGGTGAATATGGGCGTCTGCAGGGTGGTGAATATGGGTGTCAGTAGCGTTCCGAAAATTGTTCGTGCAAAGTGGTGTTATACTGCCCAAAAAAATTGTAATCCTAAAAAGTAGTGATTGATATAAGGAGCCGTGAATAGAATAGAGTGGTCTAAAAAAAGTTGTTGGTCAAAAGTGAAGTCCAAGAAAGGAATCGTTAAAAAAAAACCACACAGACAAATAAAAAGCAGCTGAGAAATGGAGCAATTCAAAAAAAATTTGTCCGAAAATGAAGCAATCCTAAAGATGAGTAGCTAAAAAAGGAGGAAACCTAGTTCGCAGTCTATATTTTTGCAGTGTATTTCACATTTACATTCGTTTAGTGTATTTCAATACATCCGGTCTCTAGAATGGCTGTATTATTAGGAATATGAAGGCTTTACATTCAAAATGTTTCTCAACAACTTCTGATTTATTTATAAGTCATTTGTCCATTATGTTGAAGCTAATGCATTGTTTAATGAAAAGTATTGGCTCGTAACGGAATCGTATTTTGTGTAACAAATATTGATATGAAAAAATGAAAAAGAAGCTAGAGATTCGATGGACTTTATGGTACGTGATAAATGAAGATATACAGGTGTGTATACATCTGAGCACTAACTTCAACGCGGCAGAGTGAGCTCATATGAGCATGCAAAAGTGTTCATGTAACTGAGGCGCCACTGCCGGACTGTAGTTAAGCTGGATCAGCAAAGATCCAGTAAACGGGCTTGAGTTTATATGAGTGACCTTCATCATTCTCATCGTTTGATTTGGTACAGTTCATATCTTTGACCCAGGATTGTCGCAAAACTTCCATACAATCTGTCTAACTATCTTCGATGAAAATCCGTCCAATCACATGTCGGTACTCTTCATCAACAATTAGTACTCTGACAGCCAAAATCTAGCAGGCAAAAAAGGAGAACACGGTTCATACTCCGACAAAGTTAGCAACTCTTACGAGCTCTCTAAAAGACATAAAAGATCTCATAAGGAGGAGCAATAGAATATGGAGCAGAGCTAGGAGCACGGATGATCTTAGCATCAAAACGGAAGCAAAGCGGCTGACAAACACCATCAGTTGTCGGATCTTGCAGCTCCGCAATGAGAAGTGGAATGACATCCTTGAGAACATGGAGCCTGGGGACAACAATTATTGACGCGTGACACCAAAAACATAAAACCGTCGCGCCCTTCATACATGGGTTACATGAGTTAAAGTTTGACAGTGCTGCCAAGGCGAAGACCTGCTCCTGGGCACTGGAGTTTCAATTTCAAGAAACCCGTTCTCTGGAGGATGATCTTAGCGAAGCAGTTTCTGAGTCTGTTGACCAGCTCCGAACCTCTGCGCCAACAAGAGATTCTCAAATCAGACCAACTGATTTCGGAGAGATCAAGCAAATTGTAAATGGGCTACATAAGCGAAAATCCTCTAGGCCAGACATGATTGGCAACGAATGGTAAAAATATCTTTCTCATAACACACTAGAGACATAATCAACGACATTTTCTTTACGACGACCTTCGCAGAGACCTGGAAGATAGCGATTATTACTATGATGGCTAAGCCAGGCAAAACCTTTCTCTTCCCACAAAACTGGAGACCAATAAATCTCTTGTCCTCAGGAGGAAAACTTGCTGAGCGTCTTCTTCTCAATCAACCAAATGACCGACTTAATTCCATTGAACTCCCGCTAGAACGTATATAACCAAATAAGATCGACAGGCTTGGTCATGTTTGATATGTCCAATGCATTTGATAAAGTCTGGCATGCGGGACTAATTTTCAAACTGCACGCACTCCAAATCTCACTACTCTTTATATAACCTATTGCATCCTTTTTCCAGAGCAGAACTTTCTATCTGAGAATTAACTACCACGTCTTTTCAATGTGGACAATAGAAACTGGAGTCCCGGAAAGTTTACCACTCTCCCCATTTTTGTATAGTTTGTACACAGCAGACATTCCCAATATGCCCAATGCAAAAGTAGCCTTGTACACCGATGATACATGTTTATTTTATGCCTCAAAGCACCAGAAACTATATCTTCAAGCCAGCAAACCGTCATAAACATGCTATTGCATTATTTACAAAAATGAAAAATCCAAATAAACACAGAGAAGACACCAGCTATCTTCGTAACGAAACGACGCAGACAACAACTGCCGCAACTAACAATCGTAAATCAAATAATATATTGGCAACAGACAGCAAAATATTTGGGACATACATTTGGTCACACACATACAGAATAAGACTCAAACTATGAACGGAACGGAATATTGAGTAGAATACAACCAATGACCAGACTAGTCAAACAGAATATGACTAACAAGACGCTGCTTCATAAACAAATAGTTTAGACCGATGTTGACTGCGCACTATCAAACGTGCAAGATAGATAGACGTCAACTAAAAATCTGTCAAATGTTTACTCTGCGAAAAATATTCAGAACTCTAAGGCAATCCGCACACGGGTCGTTGAGCTAACGTCGTAGATGCGATATTTCTACGCTTGGTCGTTACAACCTATGTAAATCAATGGGTGACCGCTAACGGAGCGTTAGCCTATCGTGAAGAGCGAGAAGCGTAGTCGGTTCACGTTGAGTGCGTCTCAAGCGTTGTGCATTGCAGGCCTCAAGTCGAATGTCTAGTCGTTTTTGCAAGCGCGATGGATGACGGCAACGTACAATTCGTGGGGGAGGTGGAAAAATGCCCCGAATTGTATGATTTTAGGACGCATACTGACGTTTTCTTCGCGACCCGTGTGCGGACATGATACGAGGATGACGGCACTCGTTTTCTCGCGAGCTTCACAAGTGTCAAACGCATATCTCACGTATCGCATGGCTAACGACCCGTGTGCGGAGTGCCTTACAGGTATGCTAACAATGGGCCTTTCCACACTTGTATTCTTGATGCACTCCTCAAACCGGTTTGACAACAATCACCATTTCCACACTTGTATTCTTCAGCAACGGAACCGTTCATATACCGATTATGCATATGAATGTGTGCGTGTTGTGGTTTTCTCATTTCGACTTGAGTGTTTCATAAAAAATTCCTGACCCGTGAACTATGTTTATAGTTAATGATTTGCATCAGTTTCAAACGTGATGTAAATTTCTCTCCAAGTGCATCACTCTTTGTAGAGAATTCCCCTTGATTCTTCTGCCTCTTGCCTGGAAAACTGGTTTGAGGAGTGCATCAAGAATACAAGTGTGGAAAGGGCCAATAGCATATGTATATGTATGTACGTACGGTATCATAACAGGTGAACGAAAAAATACCGCACCATAAGCGTACTGTACGCAAAAAGTACACATACTCTATCTCAGTCTGTAATGTTTGCGTTCATGTACACAACCGATGTACCGAGCGAAACAGACACGATGCAAATGGTCGCTACGGTTGAATACTGTACGGTACAATGTCCACAAACCTTATCCTCTACAGTACGGAATGTGTACGCCTAAACAACCCGTACACAAACGGTATACACTAAACGCACTGTACGTTTAGTGTACTTTTGCGGCTCATTTATACTAACAGGAAAAAAATTACAGATAAAAGTGAGAATGCCGTAGCCGAAATGAATTGATTATGCTCTCCTGTCAAGCTCAATATTTTTGACTCAGTGCTTTCACTTCTAAAGTGTTTTTCCTTCTAACCCATTTTTCACTTCTAAAGTGTTTTTCCTTTTCATTTTCACTGAATGCTATAGGGCAAAGAGTTTTATTTTCCCGAGCGAATTTTCAAAATTTAAGACGCTAAAATTACCATAGCTAGCAGCTCCAGCCGAATTTTCCGACCGAATTTCTTTCAAACGTGGCACAAAGTAAGATTCAGCTACTGTGTGAATTTTGTCAGAATCTGATGACTGAATCAAAAGCAATATAAATTGACAAATATGTCCTGAAAGTTTCATAATGATTTAATTGCTCTGTCAAAAGTTATCGCAATTCAAAAATGTTCATATTTTCCCGACCTCTTTTTAGGCACCTAGCGCACACATGGAGTTAATAAATCCAAAACGTTATCCCATTCACATTTCAAACACGTTCGAAATTCATTTCGCTAGCTTAATTTTTGCAGAAATTATTTGTGGACAGAATAATAGGTATATTAAGAATATCAGTAAAATGGCTGCCGGCGCCAAAGGGTTAAAGATAGTTGACTTTTGGTGAGACCTGTTCCTATTTTTGTATATACACCAATGTATCCTGAAAATTTCAGCTCAATCGGATGGCGCGTTTCCGAGAAATAGTCAGTGAATTTTTGTGATTATATATATATATATATATATATATATATATATATATATATATATATATATATATATATATATATATATATATATATATATATATATATACAGTGGTACCTCGACATACGAGTTTAATTCGTTCCGTAACCTTGCTCGTATGTCAAATTGCTCGTATCTCAAAGCAATTTTCCCCATTGAAATTAATTGAAATGCCATTAATCCGTTCCAGCTCTCTAAAAACCACCTCAGTTTTTTTGTAAAGGTTTTTGAATAAGAAAAATGAAAAATTTCTTCCTCTCTTTCAGGATATTGCGGAAATGCGTTAGGCAAGTTTCGTTGAACAGCTCCGATGCACGACCAGTTGCAACTTTTTCCGGGTGATTTTTATCCACGAACTCTACAACTTTCTCCCACATTCCCAAGATCTCCTATATGTCTTTTGTAGCGATAACCTCCTCCATTTCTGGCTCCTCTTCAAAACTTTGAACCACCGTATGCTCCTGCGAATGAAGATCGTGTAACTCTTCAGTTGTAAGCTCCTAAGACTGTTCCTCGACGAGTTCGTTCACATCACTCTCATCTACCTCCAGACCCATGGATTTTCCCAGAGAAATAATCTCCTCTACCACTGACACTTCAGCTTCTAACCCTTCGAAGGCCCTTTCAGCTACAGCTTCAAGCCACAGCTTCTTCCATGCAGAGGTTAAGGTCCTCGTTGTATCACCCTGCCATGCCTGATCAATTATTTTTAGGCATATCACGATGTCAAAGTGGTTCTTCCAGAACTCTCGAAGGGAAAGGTTTGTGTTCTCCGTCACCTCAAAGCAGCGCCGAAAAGTGTGCTTGGTGTACAACTTCTTAAAATTAGAAATCACCTGCTGATCCATGGGCTGCAGGATAGGAGTGGTGTTGGGTGGCAGATAGAGAACCTTTATAAATTTGAACTCTTCGAGTAAATCATCTTCGAGATTTGGTGGGTGAGCAGGGGCATTGTCGATTTATAAACAACTATATTTATAAACAAAATATTCTTATCTACTACTTACATACTATTCGGGATGACGGATTTCGCACCTTCCTTTGAAACTCACCGACAAGATCCACTAATCGACTCACAACTCATCGTGTGCAGTGGTGTTGTGAGCGCTTCCTCGTATCTCAAATCTTGCTCGCATCTCAAAGCAAAATTTCGCTCGCTCGGCGGCTCGTATCTCAAAACACTCGTATGTCAAGGCACTCGTATGTTGAGGTACCACTGTATATATATATATATATATATATATATATATATATATATATATATATATATATATATATATATGTATATATATATATATATATATATATATATATATATATATATATATATATATATATATATATATATATATATATAGATATATATATATATATAATGTTCTTCGAACATTAGTAAAAAATCGTATAGGTTATTAATAGGAACTTTCAAGCGTGCAGCTGTTCTTTTTCGCATGACCTGTGAATGCTAAGCAGTCGTTTTGTTCGAATGACCGAATGATTTAAAGATACATATATGTATTTATATGTTCACATTTGCGAAAAACTAAAACCTTTCCGTCTACTCTATAATCCATGTGTAGAGTTTTTTAAATCCATGTCTACTCGAAAATCCAGTTGCATAATACAATAATCATATTCTTGCAATAATATACATACTTCGCAGATTAGATTTGAAGCTATATGATTTCGTTTGGGTTTGATCATGTTTAAATAATTCGTGAATGATAAAGATATTAATCAGATTATTCATTTTTGCAAAAAAATTATCATCCAAACAATCATAAATTTTAAAAAGAGCCTTGAAAATTCAAAAGCTCGGTGTGTTTTAGACAGGCTACTCCAACTGCAGCAAAAGGAATACAACATATAATGGCTAGAAATATGGAACGCTTTTGAAACATCTGTTAATCACTCTCAAAATTTCACCAACATTATTTCCAAAGTAAACCGGCCACGGAACGATCTTCAATTTTAAACATTACCAAGCCCTTGCTCTCTATAATTCATAAAAGCGATAAGCACATGAGTTCACTGTATGTGGGTGTTTCTAACATCAAAACGTTACTCCTAAAATACGAGTACACATCCGATCAATGGAATGAAAATTCAGTAGTATCAGCTTGTTTCTAGGTTAACAGCAATTTCTTCGTATTCAGGTGCACATATGCATTCACGAAACGTTTTTGCCATTTCAAATTTTACTCACATCGTAATGAACTGGAATCGAAAACGAAAACGATGAGATTTGTAAGAGGTTTTCGCATAAGGTGACATCACTTTTCCAGACGACGAACATATATGTAGCCCAGTGAAATCCGACATAAAAAAGGCGAAACTTCGGAAAAATTAGGGGAAAGCTGAATTTTGGTGTGAACCTTGGTACTGGCGTGTTGAACAAAATGTCAAAAGTCCCCATCGATCCGAGTGCTACGTTACTTTTTATTCGGGGTCAAAGGTCACCAAAAGTGACCTTTCCTAAATATCTCAGTAACGGTCACGTCTTCAGAAAAACAATGTATGACGAATTTGTAGCTTAAAAAATTTCCAACAAAAAAGATTATAATTTCTTCTTGTAACCATAACCGTTTTTGAGATATATTGATCCAAGCATTTGCTCTTGACAGCATCCTCTTTCTCAACGGCATGTTGATATTATCCGATTTTGATTACGACTTGCAATGTTTGTGAGTTTGTTTTTCTATGTTTAAGAGGCGCAAGAAAAAAAACATGTAAACAAACTTATCTACCACACTCCAGGGAAAGGTCTCTTTTGGTGACCTTTGACCCCGAATAAAAAGTAACGCAGCACTCGGATCGATGAGGACTTTTGACATTTTATTCAACACGCCAGTACCAATGTTCACACCAAAATTCAGTTTTCCCCTAATTTTTCCGAAGCACCATGTTAAATTTCCCTGGACTAATAATATGTTAAATGTAGGTCACCGATTGAGGTGTCTGCTTTGAATAAAATTAAAAATTTGGATTACATGTGTTGAGTGCGTAAAAATCTGATTTCATTATTATAACATAGGTTTTTCAATAGTTTTTGGCAAAAAATTTATTTTGAAATTCGTATAAAAAATTGGGTGCTACATCAATAAAGATTTGTAAGTTTTATACTACTCTAATCTGTGCGGTTCTAAGAGAAAGCTTGGCAGTAGTGATTACAAATATACTATGCTTTAGCGAATTTTTTATAGAGATATGTATTGCATAAAATTTCAAATTAAGTAGCTTCTTAATAATTCAGAAGTGGTCTTAAAACAACTTTGAAAACAAGAAAGAATGTAGTTACACAGGTAAGGCTCGCAACTTGTATTCTGGGATTCAACAATTGAAAAAGTAATTCACAACAATGAGACTTTCGCTATCAATTTCAATTTATCGTCAAAAAATCCATAAGATTCTGCAGATATGTCTGAAACAAAGAGCCCGCTTTATTGAAATATACAAAATATTGATAATATACAGCTTTTATGATTAGTAATCGTTTTTCTAGAGATTCAAAAATGTTCGAAATCTGCTGTGATAATTAAATTATACTTTTCTAAATTTGTATGCTTGAATTTTCTAATTTAGTAAGCTATGTTATTGTTGTTTTTTGCTGAAAAAAACAATAACGTGAATCGAATATTCTTAGCGTTCTCAAATCAAACATGTTTGATTTCTTCAATGAGCGATCCTTTATTTCTACGCACGTTTAAGTCAGCTCATACAGTAAATAAAATATTTTTAAATATCACTTACAGCTAACCTACAAGATGTTATTCTTAGCTTAACTTTTCGTGTTTCCTATTTTGGTTCAATCAGAAATTCATACGTATCATTTTATATACATTCATGCGTATCATTCTCTAATAAGTTGATCCTATTCTAAGAAAATAACATGGTTCCGAAAACTAGCTAAATAAAATACTAAGCAAACTCCTGATAAACTCATCAAAACAGCTTATAAACGCTACTGGTAGAAAGAAGCTCGACAAGCACGGTGTTTAATCGAGACCTAGTCGTATATTATGAAATCCGTGTCTTTTAAATTAAGCTTTAAACTTTTACGACACATAACTCTTTGGAGCACAATCAAATTGACTTTTAGTATGGACCACCACTGAATTTACTGTGAACTTATAACTAAACAATTATTTTTTCGGAACTATTAAAAGTACAAGGCAGACAATCCTTAATTAAACTTAATTTCTTTATTTATTGTATCTTATTGCTGAGTCAATAAAAGGCTCTAAAACTATTTTATCACAGTTGATCTTATCGTGCATCCAACGTAATTGCTGATTAGGTCGATTAATGCACCGATTCGATTTAGGGCAATAAATGTACAAGCATTTAGTTAAGTAATTTGTTCGTCGCAGAAACTCCTTATGTGACGAACGGTCGGCCGATATCTATGAGCGAGCAATCTCCGAGCTGGAGCAGTTCTAGTCAGGTGCCAAGATAATGGTGTTGCCTTGGGACGAAATCCCCAGTCGGCCAAGATGCAGGGCATGAATTCGCTGAGGCTCTTCATTTTCATCTTCATTTCATCGCAAATGAAGAACTATCGCCGGTCTTGGATGCCCAAAAAGTCATTATCAGATACGAGGTGAAAAATGCGCAGAGCAGTTCTATCGAAGCAACAAACCAAAGAGCTGTGATTCGGAAGATCACGAGTCTACCAAGTTTGATTTGAAACAGGTGGCTCCAACGCCAGGGGAGCCATTTGGAAAGGGAAGCATCAGCTGTCTTTGCTGATGAGGTTAGCGTCGGAACTACCTCCAAGTTGCGTGGCTGCCTAGACCTCTGGATTCTAGATGGAGGAGGAGTTGAGACAGCTATTATTTTTGAAGAGAAGGGCCTCGATCTAATCTTAATTTATAAATTGGGTTATACACTAATGGATACAGACTGATAGCAATCGATAGCTTATAGAAACCACGAGACTGTATTTTTGCTAAGAAATTTATTAACGCCATTGTCCTGTACAATTTCTGTGACAAGAATAACATGGTTGTTGCAGCGGAAATCGACCAAAGATTATGTTGGATTGTTTTTTGCTACATGGCACGCAATCATGGCACTAGCCCTCTCTGCGACGATGTCAAAAGTGTTGTGGCTAAGGCCACAAGAATTCATGTACTCTTATTCTGGGAGCTGACTCAACCTCATAGTGAAATGTGGGGCAGCTCCAACACAAATGGTTGAGGTGAGGCACTTTTTGATTTCACCCTGGCCCACGGTTTATTCATCGCCAATGCTAGCACTTCAAGAGAGAAGGAGAGGTTCTTGATGTTACCCTAGTTAGTAGAAGACACTTGCATCTCCTCCATGACTGAAGGGTTTTACATGAGTTTTAGGCACATACCTTTTAAAGTAGCTGGCCGCATCTCAACTGATCAGGTGGTAGCAGAAAAAAGAGGGTCTGGAAGTTATTCCAATCCCTGGCCCTATCTTCACAAGAAACTGCTCCAAGAAGCATCGACTGCTACCACGAATTAGATCAGGTGGTGGATACCTTTACTAGTGTCCTTAGCTCCGCATCTAAGGCAGCGACTGACTCATCTACAGACAGGAGGAATCCCAAATCCAAAAAATAGTCACGTACGACGAGGGGTCAGCACGGGCACACCTCCAAGTGGAGTCCTTTCTCTTTTATTGTAGAACATTACGATAAATACTCTTCTAATGAAGCTGGACCGTACCGGCCGCAAAGTGGTTGCCTATGCACGACGACCTAGCCGAAACAGTGCCGGTTAACTATTTATTTACGCTTTTGAAGAGGTTAAATCGATCTCTTGGCATACTTTCACGTTCGAGTTGTGAGAGGGGCTTGAATATGAATTCAAACGAAACAAAGCTAGTACTATTTACAAGGAAGTACAAAGTTCCTCAATTTGACTTGCCGAAATTTGGCCTGAGCCAGAGTGTCAAATATTTAGGGTTCATCATCGACTCTTAGATACTACGGAGCAAATATATGTATAGCAGAAAGAACGCGGAAGGTGTTCAGTGCGCTTTATTGCTGCAAGAGAGCCGTATGAGCTAATTAGAGGTTTGTAGCTTCCTACAGGTGCTTGGCTTTACACCGAGTGATTACCAACGAATCTAATGGTCTTACAGTAAGCTAATTTTGCTACTGTGACACTGCATTGTATTTCCGCATGGAATAGAACAGAGTTCGGGTATGCTAGAAGGTATCGGGTATGCGTGTCTGAAGGAGTACTTGCTCCAGCACCGGAATAAATCCCTGGTATCATACTCGAAAGTGGATGGAGTGGAGCTATCCATGTGTACACCGATGGCTCAAAGCTAAGCAATAGGGTCGGGAGTCGTGCATACTCGGATGAGCTGAATCTCAAGCTGTCCCGCTGCCTACAAGACCATTGTCGTATCTTTTAAGCAGAGCTTGTAACTATTTTTCTGTGTAATCGAATATTCAGAGTCAATATTGTCATTTTTACAGATATCTAAGTTGCTATTAAGTCCGTTGCTGTTCTTTGTAAAGTGTCCATGATTGTCGCTGAATGCTCTGCATCTCTTAGGGAGATGTCAAGACGTTCGGCAATATAATTGATTTGGATATCCGGGCACTAGGGCTTTCACGTGCCCCTTCTCCATAGGAATACTGAAGACATCGATCAAATTGGCCATTAAGCAAAAATACCTCGAAAACGCTAGGAAATCCTGGACCACTGGAACATCCTGTTCTATATCAAAACAGTCGGACGTGCATCGCACCAGGCAGCAAAGAAGCTTAACTCCTAGTGCTCTGCGTTGTGCTGCTGGTCGGAGCTGTGGCTCTGAGGTGCTCACTTTTGGTGAGGAGGATGGTGCTGGCACTCAATACACCCTTTCTTTCAAATCGGACCAGCTTATCGCTGGCTAAGCTGAAGAGGATAGTGCATTTTGTCAAGGAAAGCAGATGGTTCCTAACTTTAGTGACTAGGTGAAAGTTAATTTTATGGTGCATCACAACGGGTCGTTTTTGAGCCTATGTGCTTCTGTCAGCAGGCCTGTGTGGATCCCAGCCATTTCAGCTTATCTACTTAGCTAGAGATACATGAACAATATAAAACTTAGCTGCTATACTATTTTGGGCTGCTGGTTCTTATCGGTTTTATTTTATTATTAATTCTCTCTTAAAAATGAGCTTATGATATTACCGAGTTTTTCCAGAATCTAGGACCATCTTGACAATAACTATTTATATACTTCCTTGTCCATAACTTATATGCTTTCTTATACCTAATTACAACTAACTTACTACCAACTTAAATCTAGCCTCTCATGCTCGTTGTGAAGCTTTTTTATTAAAAAAAGCATCGATGAGCTGCCGATGACATAGTTTCTTCGCGGGGTGCATAAATGGCTCGTTAGAGTCTCCTGTACGCCTAAGTAACCACATCAGCCCGTTTTCATGTCCCTATGTCTGTACATAAAACCTTGTCGTTAATTCCACAACCCTAAGTGGCTTTAGTACCAAGTTCAGATACAGAAGTAGTTTCTTTGACCATTTATTAGTTACGGTGTTGTAGAACTTTTAACAAGCGGCGGATTTTTTTTTATAATATCTCCGTTTCTACCATAGTAATCGAAAGACTGAAGCGGGTAACCTTATCTCTCCAGGATTCTTTTTGAACAATTACAATACTTTTATTTTTATTTCAAAGTTCGTACACATTTCTTCAAACTTAACGCTACAGCAATATTAGTGGTACTACTTTCAATGTTAGAGCGCTAATCTAATGTAAAAACACCATATTTAGAAAAAGTTAGTTGAAATTAATTGACTAAGTCTTTCGTTATTTTTCGGACTTGCATTTCAAAAAGCATAAGTGGGTTGCATTTGCTGAATTTAAAGATTGTTTATGAGTTGAGCCGCTCAAAAAGTAAAAGGATATTTTTGGCCACTAAACATATACCGTCAAATCTCGCTACTATGCCACGTCACTAATATGACACTCTCGCTATTATGCGAGTTGCGCACGGTCCTGGCAAAAATACATACAAAATAAATTTACTGTGTCACCTCCTAATCTCGCTACTATGCCACTCGCAAACACAAGAGGGCAGTCAAATTAATCTTTTCGGTACCTCTTTTACACACGCACGCACTTGTAATCTCGTACTGTAGTGAATTTCAAAAAGTAGCCTACAATGTCAGCTCAGAAGTCCGAGTGGACTGAGTTTACGCTGAAGGAGAATATGGAGGTCATCGATGCCGCGAAGAACGAACGGAATCAGTTTAAGCTGGCCAGAGAAATAAGCAAGATATGGGGCATCGAAGTCAAGAGAACTACCGTGAAGGGCAGTCTCAGCAAGAAGGATGCAATCGAGGCGGCCATCAAAGTTAGAGTTCCATCAAAGCGCATGAAGCTAACGCAAGCTCACAACCCGAAGGTCGATGAGGGCGTGCTAATATGGTTGAAACAAGCAAGAGGGAAAAATCTGTATGGCAGCGGCAATCTGATGAAGGAGAAGGCAATTGAACTGGCCGAGCCTATGCATCTCCGAAAATTCATGGCGAGCGATGGTTGGCTGAAAAATGTCAAAAAACGACACAGCGTCACGTTCAAGAAAAATGCGCCAGCAAACAATTTTTGAGAGCTTTAGGCTTAACTGATAGAAAACTTAATAAGTAAATCCGGATACTATGTATCATTTTTCAGTAATGTAGCTTTGTAGTGTAAATTTTGAATTTAGATAAATACAATGATAGTGAAACATTAAAAATTCGTGGTTTCAGTCAAGGCCAAATTACGTACTTTTATGCAGAAAAAGCAGTTCGTCGAGACGTTTTCTCTCGTTACTATGCCAATCGCACTACTATGCCACTTTCGCTTGGTCTCGCCGGGTGGCATAGTACCGAGATTTGACTGTATATTAAAAACAGTGAAACAGTGAAATTTAAACCAAACAGTGAAATTTAAACCAAAATAAATATTTTGCATTATATTTTATATTTAAAATGTATTGCTAACACTCTATTCTACTCTACTCAGTACAAGTATTATTGAAAGAACTTGAAATTGAACTACGATTTTAGATTGGTTTAGAAAAGTTATCAAAAGCTACAGGCTGTATCTGAACAAAATTGGAATGAAATCAGCTGTTCTTTTAGCACATTTTTCAAATTATGACGCTTTGAATGAGATATGTGCATCTGAAATATGTGCGTGTTAAAATTATAACAAGTGTATTACTTCAAAATCTGAAACGTAGTAAAATAATCTTTCTCCTTAATGAGTATTTTTCTCTCACTTCGCTTTCTGATACTTTTGCAACCGAATTCAAATAAAAAAAAACTAACGCATAAGAACCGCTAGAAAACTAATTTTCGAAGAAATTGTCTTTGAGTGACAAAAAAATGTGGAAAGACGTAATACACTTTTTTGTAGAATCATATCAACCATTCCTTATCCCAAGCAACAAAATTCAACTATAACACAAATGATGAAAATGCTTAGTGCTGGCAACACTTTCCCAACGAAGCAGCAATAAGTTTACCATAACTAGCTCATACTTAAATACTCTTATCCTTTGAATTTCGTTCTCATCGGAGGGAGGACTTCATCGAAAGTTTCAGCGGTTAAACGTTGTTTGAGGCTGCCATCAGAAAAATGTTCAAAACTCGGAAAATTTAAAAATTGGTTTCTTATTTTTAATGCAAATACTTTGCATATGAGTACGTAATTTGAAGCATCTGTTGGTGTAATATTTACGAAAATGGCTAACGCTGGTTACCCTGTGTCAGCAGCAAAGAAAAATATATACCAAATCTGCTTCACGTTAAGTTAAACCCAACCAGTAAATTTCGTTTCGATTGAATCACTGCGCTGGAGGTTATACGGGTGAAAATAATTTTAGGGTTACAAACCTCAAAACTTTTCAAATTTATAAAACGTAAATATTTGTTGTCAATTTTCATTGCAGGATCATTGCCATTTGCAAATTTAATGACATAATCGCTAAGTAAAGAAACTCCACAAAATTACAAAAATGGTCATAGCTGGCAGCCCTTTCATGATTTTTGTACGAAATTCCTACAGCATTTGGTTCACATAAAGGTCCCTTTACTGCGTGAACTTCGTTTTGGTTTCTACTCTGGACCGGAAGTTATAGGGAAAAAAGCTTAATTTTTCTTAGCAAATTTGCAAGATTTAGGAGACAAAAATCACCATAGCTGGCAGCTCCATTCTAACTTTTCAGCCAAATTTTCACCAAATGTTATCTAAAGTAAGATCCAAATATTGAGTGAATTTCGTTTAAATGTGATGGCTGAATCGGAAGTTATAGGCCAAACATTTTTTTTCTCAGTGATTTTTCAAGATGGTACCACTGCCACATGGTTGCCCGCATTTCAAAATCACTTCTATCAGACCTGGTCCTAGTTAATACCAGCATGTCCTGTAAATTTCGTTATGATCGGATAATCCGGTCGTCAGTTCTCGTGAACAGAACTTTCGAGTGCTGAAAATAGAGGTAATTTGGTGATGGGACGCTGATTTGTGCAAATCGGAATTTTCAAAATGGCAATTTGGCATGATGAACAAAGGTTAAAATTTATCAATAATTTGAATTTTTTGTCAAAAATCAAATATTTTTGAGGAGGTTCAATGACTTGAAGGATTTTTTTTTCAAGGGCCTACCGTAGCTACAGGGTTGCCTGCACTATCTGGAAAATCCATGTGTGTTAAATCTCAGCTAACATCAATACGCTCTGCGAATTTAACGGTGATCAAATGTTTTTGTCAGAAGTAATGACAAATCAAAATTTGGAAAAAAAATCCTTGCCTACTTTTAGGCACTTAGCACCCACACACGGCTCAAAATTTTCATATCTTTATCATAGACAAGCTTAGAACATAATTAGTTTGCCTTCCCAATACTTTTTTTTAACAAAAATATAGGAGTACCTCAAAATTCACTAAAACGCTCGCCGCCGCCAAAAGGTTTAGGAAATCTGAATTTGAGAAAGTCATGGACCTACCTACTATATATCTACGTTCTCCGAAAATTTCAGCTCAATCGGATCGGCCACTCCAGAGATTATCTCCTTTAATCATTTTGCTGATATATATATATATATATATATATATATATATATATATATATATACAGCCTTGGCCAAAAGTATTAGGCACCCCTTCAAAACACATGTAATTTGAAACGTGTGTTAAAATTGATAATTTCTTTTCATATTTACGATACTGGTTTGTCCAAACAATAATAACAGCGATAAACGATCTTCTTTGAAGAGCCATAAAACATCTGGCGAGCAAATTCCAGGAAATAGGGTATTTGAGAAATTGTTGAAAATATTTTGTCAGTCTTCAATTGTTACTTATAGGGTAAGGTTGCTTGTTTTTAACGCCACTTTTGATGTGATGGTGTATTTCTGTATGTTACGCTTCAGATTACCCCAGAGGTGTTCAATAGGGTTCAGGTCTGGGGACTGCGCTGGCCAATCTAATAATTCGATATTGTTGTCTCTAAACCAGCGCATCGTAATCGCCGATTTGTGACAAGGAGCATTATCTTGTTGGAATTTGACTCCACGTAGATTCGTGTCACCAAAAATGCGCGTTAACGAAGTCATTAGTACAGTTTCCAGCACATTTATGTACTTTTCACTGTTTAAACGGTCTTCACAAACGAACATCTCGCCAACTCCATCAGCAGCCATGCCACCCCAAACCATGATACTGCCTCCTCCATGTTTAACTGTAGGCACCACGCAATCTGGATGATATTCCTCATCAACGCGCCGCCTAACAAAGGTCACACCAGGTGTTCCAAATACCTGTTAGCAAATACAAAAAACCTGTTTTATTTTTTTTTGAAAAATTTTCTGAAATCAAGGTCTCCGTAAAAAATTACGGTTATTGTTGTTTGAAAAAGGTTATAATTAAGCTTACCTGGAAACTAGATTCATCGGACCACAGAACATTTGCCCAATCCTCTTCTGTGAAATGCTGGTACCGAAGAGCTCATTCCAAGCGATTTTTTTTGTTGGCTGCTGAAAGCCACGGCTTCTTTCTAGCTTTACAACCTCTCAAGCCTGCTTCTGTGAGACGCCTTCTTACCGATCGAGCACTTATTACTTTCCCCAAGTTTTCCGACAGGCTAGAAGCAAGCGCAGAAGATGTTTTTTTACGCTCCTTCAAAGAGTCACGGACAAGTTTTCTCTCCTGGCGTTTTGAAGTTGCGCGTTTTCTGCCTGTACTTGGATTATTTTCGTGAG
Organism: Nemotelus nigrinus; assembly: GCA_947369275.1. NCBI lineage: Eukaryota > Metazoa > Arthropoda > Insecta > Diptera > Stratiomyidae > Nemotelus > Nemotelus nigrinus. Next base: position 152,780,874 of record OX376372.1, read on the forward strand.
AACTGGTCTCCGCAAACCGCATGATTGCAGATTGCACTGCGCACCGAGAACATTTCACTAGCTTGGCAATCTCAACCTGAGATTTGCCTTGTTCATGTGGAAACTGAATTCTACAGCGTTTTTCAATACCAAGTTCACTCGTTTTAGGCATATTGTATTGCACAGAGTGTCTAGTTTGCAAATTAATCACAAAAACAAGCAACCTTACCCTATAAGTAACAATTGAAGACTGACAAAATATTTTCAACAATTTCTCAAATACCCTATTTCCTGGAATTTGCACGCCAGATGTTTTATGGCTCTTCAAAGAAGATCGTTTATCGCTGTTATTATTGTTTGGACAAACCAGTATCGTAAATATAAAAAGAAATTATCAATTTTAACACACGTTTCAAATTACATGTGTTTTGAAGGGGTGCCTAATACTTTTGGCCAAGGCTGTATATATATATATATATATATATATATATATATATATATATATATATATATATATATATATATATATATATATATATATATATATATATATATATATATATATATATATATATATATATATATATATATATATATATATATATATATATATATATATATATATATATATATATATATATATATATATATATATATATATATATATATATATATATATATATATATATATATATATATATATATATATATATATATATATATATATATATAAAGAGATTTGTATTTTCGGCGAAAAGAGTTTAATACTAATTTTCTTCGAAAATTAGTAAAAAACCACTGAACAAGAAAAAAACTTAAAATCTCTTATCCTAATCACTTCTCTGCAACCATCAGATCACAATGATTTGAACTATTCACCTTTTTGTAATCCAAATATCTAGCCATAGTTAATAGACCTAAAAAAAATCTCGATTATGACATAGCAACTGAAGGCAGCGGAGTAATTAATCCTTGGAACTTTTCATTCCACGAGGAATAGAATTATGTTTTGTGGAGGATTGATAATGGAATTTTAATTCGTTGCCCAACAAAGGCTCAGAAGGATAATAATATTGTGTGAATGTATCTCAGTTTGGATACAATTTTGATTAATGATGTTTAGGTTTTCGGGGCTACCAAGAAACATCATCAACTAATTGGATGCTTGTGACTATATATGCCAGACATGGTAGTGTTTGAAAAAAGGTAAAGAATATTAGTGATTTAGAGTTTTGAGATTATTAAAAAAATAAATATATTCTTTCGTTTCAAGAGGTTTTATAATTCTATTTAAAATTTTTTCGAAAAGAATGAAGCATTAAACTTAATTAAGATTTACTTTTTATTCTTATCAATGAAAACAATTGTTTAAGCGATTCTATACTAAATGAAAGTGTGATCCACAGCATCTCTCTTGCTTTTTTTTTACAGAAAAATGTATGATTTGAGCTGGCGCACAATCATACATTTTTTTAGTAAATTGAGTTTCTCACATTAAAATAGTTTCATTTTTATGTTTTCGTTTTCGTTGTTCTCATAATTAACGAAAATTTATTTTCGCTTGTAATACATTCTTGTAGATACTTTCGGCTATTATCTTCATACATACATATATTCGAAATCAAATGTAATTCAAAATGAAAATTCGGCTAACCGATAGTTCAATTTAGTAGTTTGTAATTGCAGAAGATAAAAAAAATTGCTTATTGAGCTAGACAACATGCTAAAATATCACACATTCAGTCGTGTGCTCAATATTTCGCATACAGTTTCATGTAATTATGCTTACTCGCAGGAGCTCGGCCGGTTGCTTTGTAGACTAGACGCATTATGTTGTTTCGAAGCTGAGAAAAAATAAAAACACTTTTGCTGGGCCGCGCAAGCAGATGCCAAATCCATTTCACTACCATTTGAATTTAGGCCTGAATCCAAAAGTAGTGAGTACCCGTATTAGAATGATAGTGCTAATTAAGTGAAAAAAAGAGAAAGTAATGATAAATGTAGTTTTACTTGATGAAAAAAAAAATACACACACGGCCTTGTTATCATTTTGGTATAACGAAATGATGGAAAAAAATTTAAAGAATTTAGTTGAATATTGTATGAAATGTGGGAAAGATGCACTGAAGTGATCATTAGCTCCTTATTATTCAGAATATTTTTTTCATTAACTGAGTGGAAAGTTTGTCATTTACTGAGTTGGTTAAATTTTTTTAGCACATTATTAAAAACTTATAAATGAATAAATTTCAATGAAATTGAACAACATTTTATGAGTTGTAGAAATTGAACTAGAAATATTTTAACTTTCGAATTCAGCAGTAAACAAAAAATATTTGAATAGTTTTTACTCAACATTTAACAAAAATAAATCAAAATAATGTATTCACTGATTCATTTATATTCTGAGCACGTATACAAGTAAACAATAGAGGAAGCCAAATATCCACGCAAAACCAAAAAAAAAAAATATAAAAAATGACCGTGGAAATTATACCTGCCCAGTTATTTTTGGCTTTCTCTAGAAAATAATCAAATGAAGAGTTTTCAACACAATTATTTTTATTGTAGGATTAAACCTCAATGTAAAAAGTCCATCACGAAATCGAGTGGGAAGAAAATTATCGAACCACAAAAGTCACGCTAATCAGTTTTTCTTAAATATCTCGTCTGTATCTCTCGTGAGGTTTTTGCAGTTGAGATTTGGAGTGGTTTTAAGTAGATAAATCGAAATTACTTCCGATACCTCTAACATGGTGTTTTTGACACCATGTTGCGATACGCAGGGCAAACGTTCACTGGATGCTGGCAATCCGCTCTTTAAACTTCTTCGTTTGGGGTGCATCCGCCCAAATTACCTCCTCGTACAGCAAGATGAAATTTGTCACTGCTATCAGCAGCTTCTGCCTCGTTTCGCGGAGGCTACCAATGCTGGCCAGCAGCCTGCTCTGGGAGCTTCATCAGCTTATTCCACAAAAAACACCTCCGTGGGTAATTTCAAATGTAGCAGTCTATCGTAAGCGATGTACTAGAACTCAGGTCCAACAATTCAATGCTGTGCTACCCCTGAGCTTCCTGTCCAGCACTCCTTTGTGGGTGCCGTTCAACAGCAATCAGTCCCTTATATAGACCTGTATCATAACCAATAAGTAGTCAAGAATGCGGAAACTTTTCTCGATTGCCAAATGTAATACTGTCTACATCATCGAATTGAAAACAGTTTGGTTATCTACCATTACCAGTAAACAAGCCGGTTTGGCACTGTGGCTCTGTCTATTAGTTCAATCACTGCCAAGATATTTAGTTGCTCTTTCCGGGAGTTATACTGTGCGTCAAATAGATCATCAGCTGATCTAATTACCCATTACTCAAGGAGCTACTTCTGTGGATAGATTGCCCAGATCTTTCTTTATTTTTCATCGATATGCGCCAATGAAGAAACTTTCCGGTACATCAGAGCTGGGATCTTTTTCTTCCCCGTTCCAGAAGCTGCGTCGATCAGCTCCTCCTCCATGGAGGAACGAGCATCCCCTTGGTAGACAATGATATCGGTTGCGCCGAGAACAAGGAGCCAACGATACGCTCTAAGATTATCAAGTCTTTGGGAGCTCTAAACCACATGCAGCCAAATCTGCAGGTAAGTCTTCACATCGTGAGTCTGAGTTGATCTATTTGTAAAGAGCCTTTTCTTTTGCTACGTTTGTTCCTTTTCATGACTTTGGCCAACTCCATTTTTGCTAACGTGTGGCCTGCATAAAGCTCGTTAGCTAGTGTTATATATCTGGCCAGCTGTGTCTTACGCCTGCAAGCAGAAGGAATGCATTACACCTCACTGAATCCATTGTTCTACCACGAGAGACCTGCCAAATTGCATGCTCTGTGGGTTCACCTCATGGTACTTGTAAAAGTAGCTTTAAATGCTTCACGGGTCACTTTGGCTCTAATGTATGGAGCTTCCTCTCTTTGCTCACGTTTTGAGAAGCCACTATACTGCCCTTCTAAGCGCAAAAGAGGTATCTCAATGAAAGCGAGTTTCGAGATAATTGAAGTTTTGTAAAAGTAGTAATATTGATATACCTCTAATTTCTTTGGTGATTTAAGGTAAAATTGAGATAGGCGATGAAAACTGGGTTTGTTTGGAGCTGGTGAAGAATTCTCTTTACTCCACTTTTCCCGGTGAACAGTCTTCCGCTTTTGGATACATCGGGTACTTAGATTTAGAAAATTTTCTAAAGGTGATTTCCAGATGTTTTAAATAAGATACCATTAAAAGGCTTAGTCCATTAGATGCGTATTGTTTTAAGCTTTCTAATGTTATCAAAATCAATGTTTCGATTTTTTTGAGATACCGTTTTTGCGCTTAGTAGGGCAGTATATCACTTTTGCTTAGCCTGGCTGTGTTTCAGCCAAGAGTTTTCCAGAATAAGCGGTATTAGTTGCGTCTGCTCTCAATTATGCACAAAGAGATGTAGCTATGATCAATACCTGTGGTGTCTTCCGTCACTCTCTAATCACTCACGAGTGCCACTACTTTTTCTAATGCCATGGTGACATCGAAAATCGGCTCGCCAACTAAGTCCCTTCGGTTGAATGGCGTAGAGTCCGTGTTTAACACCGACAGACTCAAGCTCAGCACCATCTTTACTATAGCATTTTTGTTGGCATACCCACTCCAAAGCCTTACCATGAAGTGGACCTCCTACTATGAAATCATCGTTAGAGTTACGGTGAGTGGGCTCTAATGAACTCAGCTTACCTCCAAATTCCTGCATTAAGCCACTCGTAGAAAAGTAACAGCTCACGAAAACTACTTCTCTGTATTTCCCCCATAGATGGTCTCCAACAAAGACGCAGTCACCAGTACCTGCGCTGAAAGCATCAGCAATCCAGATCACCACGTATTCTGTGCCATTCCAGATCCAAGTAGACGAGCTTCTTTTGGTGTAAATTTACCCGATCAGGAGATCTGAGCCTTGTTTTCGAAGACGAGCTACGTGAGAATGCCCAGCCTGACACTACCGGCTATGGCCTGGCACTTCAACAAGCTCTAGCATAGCGCTTCTCTGGCCTCTTCAGTTTGGGGGGAACAAATTTGTCTTCTTTTCACTAGTTCATTCCTCTCCGAATTCGGGCCTTTTATCTGCAGCCTTCTTTTCATCAAATTTATAGCGATCGAGGTCCAAAACCTTGATTTTAACTCTAAGGGTCATTCGTTTCGCAGCTCTTTGACCTTTCACATTAGTCCTGGAGTTTCATCTGATCATCATATCGCATGGTTTTCAGTAGAACTGTGTCCCTTATACAGCAAAATGCCGATTTCGTTTAGCTGAGCTTCTTTACGAATTGTACACCGTTACATTCTCTCGCTTTTCTGCCGTTTTTTAGGATTCTTGATCTCTAAAATATCTTTCCTCTGGATCTTCATCATCTCGGTAAATGCTTGTGGAACATTCCATCAGCTGGCTAAGGATATAGAGCGTCTGAAACTTTTGTCCTATGTCAGATCCAGAGCACGAGACAGCAAAGAAACCTTTGGTATATCACACACAATGCCTGTGTCAAAGAACAGAAATAACTAGAGTACTGACAACGCATGGAGCTCCTCAATGCTAAAATTATAGAAAAAGGGCTAGACATGATTGCTGGAGGGAACCAACGTCGAGGCATTACTGAGTATGTGCCGGATATACCAAAAACACAGCAACACTTTGAACAGAAAGACAACTACTCTTGGGAGCTCCTGCATGTTTAACTGCCAAAAGAGAGAACATTTGAGTCGTGATTGTCTTAAATATGAGTCCAGGTAATGCCAAAGATGCCAGCAAAACGGTGAGTGCAAATTGCCGAAAGTAACCACTCCTTTTTGGAGAACAGCAGCAAAGTTAGTAGAAACTTGATTCAACGGCAAGAAGTTGGCCAGTAAATATGATGTCCTTTAAACTATCATCTTTACCAGGCTATATTTTTAGGAAATTGATTTGAGTCTGAAATGAAAAATTGATAAATTGAAAAATTGAAAGTTTGAATCATCACAATCGACATCCAAGCTGCTAAGCAGATCTTCAGAGTAGATATAGTTAAAATCTGGATACTTAGCAACGGGATACGATATGTGCTTCGGATGCATACTGTTGAATCAACACCGAATCGTGGCGTTTGGCACATATAGCTACTAAATCTGATATTTCAACATCGGTTCCTGGTACCAAAAATAGCTGATTGGAATGAGCTTTCTGTGCTTTCACGGTTTCAGCTTAGATTTCGAATAACGAAAAATCAAATGGAGGAACACTGGCGTATTACCAGCACATCAACCAGAATGCAAACATTATCACGGATTAAAATTAAAAGAAAACCATATGTACGTAAACGTAAAAAGAGTGACTATTTCGAACGGACAACTTATCGATGTGCGATTTCAATTGAATTTCAGGATTATCATTTCTTGAAGCTGTGCAGCCCTCGTCGGTATAAAGGCCTGAGCCCTTACCTGCAACCATAATGGGAAGGACCATATCGCATAAGCAAATGGCTCAACGATGTAATCAAGATACAGCAGCATCGCAAACACCGATCCAAAATGAAGGTTGTGCAACTGGATTGACTTGCACTGTGCCATGTAGACAGTAGTATTCATGATAACAACGAATCTGTTCGGAACAAACAAGTCTAAAGAGGATAGTGTGATAGTGTTGCATATACGTGCACCCAAAACACCTTCATATAACCTAGATGGATCAAGAGACGTCTATTTGACCAGAGCTTGCTGGCAATCGAAAGGTGGATCTTCGAACAAAAATTAATATTCCATAATTGTCCAGAATAGCCTAGAAACTCGAAAGGCGACTATGAATAGTTTCTATGTGTATGTGAGTATGTGAGTTCTGATAGTCGTTATGTACGAAAACGGATCGCAATTACACTAGTCAGCTATTTTGACATTTTTTTGCTCTAAAACCAAACTATATTTTTTGTTGCTTTGATCGCGCAAACAGAATCTGTAAACTCCAAAAAACAGGCAAGTCTAGATTATGAGAAAAACAAAAAATATTATAACAGTAGTTTGAATTATCATGTAAAAATGTCCAATACTGCTAACATATTAGGAGTCGATTTTACTTGATACCGCTTTTCCATGGTCCTTATATTTCAATGAAATTGAAATAAAGAAATATTCAATGAAATTCATCGCTAACTGTGAGTGCAGAAAATGCATAAAGCCTGAAATTTTTTTAAGAAGATTTGATATGAGGTCTCCATAGTCAGTTGATTTTGTGCTACTAAAAAAAAATTGCTACTTTAACGTACGAAAACCATACACTTTTTTCCAACGAATTCAGTTTGAATCGTACAACTTGGATCGTTCATAGTCCTGGAAATATATTTTCAAGATATTGAAACCGTTCCCCATTTTTATCCATGGCTGTCACAAAATTTTTCATCAAGCCCAACAATTCTATATGAAGAGGTGACAATAAAATATTCTCTGGTTCAACAAGAGTTCTTTTTGACCACTGTTTTTGTACGTAGTGTAAGTTATCTCAAGCTCTACTGTCTCACTCATAGATACAACAACAAAATGTGGTGTAACCACATTGCATGCTTAGTAGCATCCCAACAACTTTAAAGACAGCACATTTTTTCGAGAATGTTCTGTGTACTGTATTTTCTGTATAAAAAAATTAAACAAGGAAACAATTAATTAGTGGTAATATAAAGTAATAGCAAATAATGCATTGTGATTTTCTTTAGCATATAAGGCCATAATAAGCAGTTATAAAAATAATGAGAAACTAGCGGTACTTTAATAAACCAAAACAACAGCTTTCATAGCTATTAATTAAAATGTAAGTGGTTTAACACAATTTAACCAGGACACGATTCCACGAACTCTAAATGTAAAGAAATCCATTTTTAAAGTAGTCCATATTTGAAGTGCTTTCCCTTATACCAATATTTTATTGTCTGGGAAGTACGAAAGTAATAATATTGAGGAGATTTGATGCACACGGACCGTGCATTTCGATGATGCACACGGACCGTGCATTTTGATGATGGAGAGAGTGGAAGGAAGGAGGAAAAAAATAATAAACTGAAATGTTGTTGGGCAGTTTTTTACTAATTTTCGAAGAAAAGTAGTACTAAACTCGTTTCGCCGAAAATTCATATTTCTTTATATATATATATAAACATATATATATATATATATATATATATATATATATATATATATATATATATATATATATATATATATATATATATATATATATACAGGGGCGTGCACTCCATATAGGCACAAAAGCACTGCCTACCCTGCTGTGCGGCTTATCTTTTTCTTGCTATTTATCCTATTTGCAATATCAATGATATTTATATATATTTTACTAATCAAAATTGAAAGTTAAATTGAAATTAATTACTAGTATCTGGCAACTACGTATATTTCTGACTCTAAAATTCCATATTTCCGATTTCGCAAGCTAATTCAACAAAATAAGAGCAAAAAATACTCATATATGAGCGTTGAAAGGCATGCAGTCTCAATGCCTTTACTTTACGCACACCGTCAAACGAATTTCGTATCAGAACACTATGTTCAACTGCTCTCAGCTACAATAGTATGTGTGAGATGTGGTACAATTTTATACCGGGCAAAGGCATGCCTGCCTTCATGGATTTTTGGTTGTCGCTAGCAGAGATGATACCATAGCTCCATAGCCGCTGCATGAGTTTAGCGTTCGCTGTACAAGTGCAAATAGTTCGCAGCTATGCTGCACAAGTGCACAGCATCGCTGACAAGTGAACAGCCACGCTGCACAGGCAGCCAGAGCTGGGCTTTAGATATGCAAGGGAGTTGCCAGCAGAAATTAAGTGTAAATGCATATATATTTTTACATATAAATATTTTGTACATATATATATATATATATACATATATATATATATATATATATATATATATATATATATATATATATATATATATATATATATATATATATATATATATATATATATATGTATATATATATATATATATATATATATATATATATATATATATATATATATATATATATATGTATGTATATATATATATATATATATATATATATAAATATATATATATATATATATATATATATATATATATATATATATATATATATATATATATATATATATATATATATATATATATATATAAATATATATTATGTGAAACACTTGAGTTGTTTTTTTATACAATAGTGTTTGAAATAATTTCAAAACTTATAGTTTTCATAATTATAGGTACTTAAAATGACAGAATTATAGTTTTCTTAATTATACTTAAAATGACACTTAAAATGACAGAAAAATTATAGTTTCCTGAGATCTGGAATTTCTTCATGTTTTACTAAAATTATATACTGAAAGTTAGTATATATTAACCAAATTTTACCCGAATAAATAAAAGAAGTGAGCTAATAGTTCAGAATTTCCGAAGAAAACTATAAGCTTGTGAAATAAAAGCATTGGTGTGTATTTTATGTGAAAGCGTTTGTGTAGCAAAGTTGATGGAGTTGGGGTTTCAGCCCTTTCATTCGAAAATAAGTGTCGAGTCATCTCAGTGGACAGAATGACACCTGCGTTGGATTTGACTTAAAAAAGGAATGCTATCAGTCAGTTTATTTGCATGTATTACGATAAATTTACTTGGCTGACTGGCTGCAAGTACAGTCACCGTTTGTTTTGCATTGCAATACTGCATTGCATAGTATTTTCAATTATCATTTTTCGTTTTCCTGTAATGTTTACTTCTAAGACACTTCTAAGAATATGTTACTGCCTACCCTGCGCGAAGATCTTATGCACGCCACTGTATATATATATATATATATATATATATATATATATATATATATATATATATATATATATATATATATATATATATATATATATATATATATATATATATATATATATCATCAAAATGATTAAGGGAGATAATCTCTGGAGTGGCCGATCCGATGAGCTGAAACTTTCGGAGAACGTAGATGTATTTATTAGGTAGGTCCACGATTTGCTAAAATTCAGATATCCTAAACTTTTTGGCGGTGGCGAGCGTTTTAGTGAATTTTGAGGTACTCCTATATTTAAAAGCAGCGTGAATTTTTGTTCAAAAAAAGTATTGGAAATGAAAACTTATTATGTTCTAAGCTTGCTTATGGTAAAGAATTGGAAATTTTGAGCCGTGTGTGGGTGCAGCGTGCCTAAAAGTAGGCAAGGATTTTTTTTCAAATTTTGATTTGTCATTACTTCTGACGAAAACATTGGATCATCGTGAAATTTGCAGAGCGTGTTGATGTTGAATAAAAATTAATACATATGGATTTTCAAGGTAGTGCGGGTAACCCTGTAGCTGCGGCAGGCTCTTGAAAAAAAATCCTTCAAATCATTGAACCTGCTGAAAATTTTTTGATTTTTGACAAAAAATTCAAATCATTGATAAATTTTAACGTTTGTCAATCATGTCAATTTGAAATTTTTAAAATTCCGACTTTTTTAAAATTCCGACAAGAACGGCAACCCATCACTAAATTACCTCTATTTTCAGCACTCGAAAGTTCTGTTCACGAGAACTGACGACCGGATTATCCGATCATAATGAAATTCACAGAACATATTGATATCAACTAGGACCAGGTCTGATAGAAATAATTTTGAAATGCGGGCAATCCTGTGGCAGTGGTTCCATCTTGAAAAATCACTGAGAAAAAAAACCGGTTTTTGGCCTATAACTTCCGATTCAGCCATCAGATTTAAACGAAATTCACACAATATTTAGATCTTACTTAAGGTAAAATTTAGAATAGGGTTGCCAGCTATGGTGATTTTTGTCTCCGAAATCTTGCAAATTTGCTCAGCAAAATAAAGCTTTTTCCCCTATAACTTCCGGTGCAGTCATGATATCAAAATTAAGTTTATGCAGTAAATACATTTTAATGTGAGGCAAATTTGATAGGGATTTCGTACAAAAATCGTGAAAGGGCTGCCAGCTATGACCATTTATGTAATTTTTTGGAATTTCTTTTCTGCGTGATTATGTCATTAGATTTGCAAATGGGAACGATCCTGCAATGAAAATTAACAACAAATATTAACGCTTTAAAAATTTGAAAAGTTTTGAGGGTGGTAACCCTAAAAAAGTTTTCATCCGTATAACTTCTAGCGCAGTGATTCAATCGAAACGAAATTTATTGGTTGGGTTTAGTTTAACGTGAAGCAGATTTGGTGTATATTTTGCTTTGCTGCTGACACAGGGTAACGAGCTTTAGCCATTTTCGTAACTATTGCATCAACAGATGCTTCAAATAACATACACGTATGCAAAACATTTGCAATAAAACTAAGAAACCAATTTTTAAATTTTCCGAGTTTTGAACATTTTTTGGATGGCAGCTTCAAACAACTTTAACCGCTAAAGCTTTCGACGAAATCCTCCGATGAGAACGAAATTCAAAGGATAAGTTGATTTAAATATGAGCTTGTGAAGGTTAACTTATTGCTGCTTCGTTGGGAAAATGTTGCCAGCACTGAACACTTTCATCATTTGTGTTATAGTTTATTTCTGTTGCTTTGAACGAGAAATGGTTGATATGATTCTACAAAAAAGTGTATTACGTCTTTCCACATTGTCACTCAAAGACAATTTCTTCGAAAATTAGTTTTCTAGCGGTTCAGGTGCGCTAGAGTTTTTTTTAAAAATATATTACTTGATAGAATTTTTTAGATATTTTTCCAAGGATATATCAACTAAACAAATCCAAATTATATTAGTATAATTCCGAGCAAAAACCATGGCTATGCAATAAAAGTGTTTTTAAATTCAATTAAACAGGCGGTTTGTGTTTCAAATCGCAGAAAATTACAAGCCCATAACCGGTGATTCAAGATAAATATGACAATATTTATTCATATTATTTTAACTAGTTTTTATTATTGTCACAAATTTCCACAACTTACTGGGGAAGATATAATTGAATTGCACTTTATGAAACCAAATATATTTAAAAAAATGTAAAACTTACCACTGACATTGTAACGGCGAATAAATAGTAAACGTAACCGCTAAATGTTCATCACCCAAACGCAAGATAGATCAAACTGAATTTTCGTCACAATATTGCGGGTACAAGATTAGGTTTAGTGTTATATGTTACAAGATTAGGTTTATCTCATTGGATGGTAATTATGATTAAGTTCCTGCAGCTTGATAATTAAGAGCTGCTTGGTTAATTTATTCCATATCCTGATAAGGTTTCATTGAATTTGGTTTCTGCGTCATATAGATTTTGATTATGTGACAATAAATCAAGATAACTCCCACAAGGTACATCCTATTGAGCTGAATGTAATGACGCTCAATAAATTATGGACTGATTTGAATTGATTTATATGAAATGCTATTTCTTCTTTTATGTGACTCTTTTCCCAATTCAACCAAAGTTAAAAAATGCGCGATAGTACTGTTTATATTTTCAAACCAATGAATTGTGCCTAAAAGTACTTGATTGATAGCCTGGAGTGGGTCCTAAAGGACCCTATCACTGCAACCTCCTGGGTCTATTGTGCCTCCTCTGCGCTTTGTCCTATAGGCTGTTTAGGCTTCTAATGAACCTGGATATGTTCCTTGACGGGGCATTTGTGATGTTCCTGATGGAGGGAAGAGCAGAGCAAAAGAACTCGAATCTTCTTCTTCCAATCGCTGGACAGAGTGTGAGCAGATGTTTTATACACTCTGTCGTTTCTCCACAGCATCTACAGCGGGTCTTCCTGCTCCTTAGCTATCCTGTAGAGATACTTTTTGGAAGTAAGATGATCTGTCAATGCTCCGCATAGGGCTCTTATGCCACTTTCGCAGAGAGCCACTGCTTCTTTTGCTCTTTTGTTATCAAAGCCAAGGTATTTTTTGAGAGTTTTAAGCTCTCAATATTAAACTAGTAATCTTCGAACTTCTTTTTGTTCCATGTTTTGATTTCCTTTGCTCCATGTTTTAATTGTTTCCTTTGCTTCATGTTTTATTTTCCTATCTGCATTTGTAAAACTCCAGTACGGAGAAGGACCCATGAAGGGCATTTTCGCTCCTTCTTTGGCTTTGGTGTCAGCTTCCTCGTTTCCTTCGTGCCCCACGTGGCCGGTGATTCATATCAACTCGAGGCTATTATGTGCCCGTATTTCATTTAGGGCCTCCTTCACCTCTAAGAGTGGTGATTGCAATTGATAGCCATGAGAGCCGCTTGACTATCCGATAGTATCTTAATTCTGACCTTTTTAGTGCTCCTTACCTTCATTATTTACACCTTTAGGGTACATAGCTGAGTTACAAGCTCGCTTTAAATATGTGTACCAGAATGTACCTCTTAGTATGGCAGAAAGTTCTGCTTGATAGATCGTTGCCTCCTTTGGGAGAGGGAAATCAATTTTGGCCTTAGGACGTACGATCCCTGTTCTTACTCGACAATTCATCTCTGAATCATCCGTATACCACATTTGCGCTCCTTAGTACGAGCGGAGTGGTCCATCCTCCCATTTGTCCCTTGATGGAATTGTGACTTTGAACTTCTTCCCGAATGCTGCTTCAGTTTTTATTTGGTCGCTGAGGTTCAACATTTCCATTAAAGGTCCGATGTCCTCCAGGATTTTGAGGTGCCTTTTAAGGTCCCCTGATTTTTACCTGCAGGTCTGTTGTACCTGCAGGCCTGCTTTCTCCTGAATTTTGAAGTGTATCGGCTCTAGGTTTAGTAGAGCCTCTATATCTGTTGTTGGGGTGGAGCTCAATGCTCCTGTAATCAGCAGACAGGCCATCCTTTGAAGCTTGTTGAGCCTATTAGTTGCAGTTTTTTTGGATGGTTTTCTTCCACCACACTGCAACTCCATATAAGAGGATAGGTCGCACCATTTGTTTGCGTGCCCATAGTGTCTGTCTTGGAAATAGTCCCCAATTGCGTCCAAGCATTTGATTTGTCGCTCAGAGTGCCTTAGTGGCCTTCATTGTCGTTTTGTTTAGATGATTGTCCCAGGTGTTTCCAATCTAAGTGTATTCCTAGATAATTTACCTCTTCTTGCAGACATACGACTGTACTCCTAATATTTAGGGCTCCTATTTTAATTTTACTTTTCCTGGTGAATAGTATTATGCTAGTTTTCTGAGGATTAATGGATAGACCCTCTTCTTCACACCATTGGCTAGTTTCATTTAAGGCTTTTTACATTCTGGACCTCAAGGTATCCAAGTGTGAGCCTCTTATTACTACCGTGATGTCGTCTGCGTAGCCGAGAGCAGTTAGGTACTGACTATTAAAGGTCATTAGAAGGTCATCAACAAGTAGGGACCATAGCAGGGGGATAATACTCCTCCCTGTGGACATCCCCTCTTAGTGTCCGCCCTTAGCTTTGCTTCCCCCAGCTCCGCGAACACACCTCAATTCCTTAGTATTTGACTTGTCCCTAGTATTTGACTTCTGAAGAAGCATCACACCTCTGGAGAGCGAGGTACAGCGAGTTATTGCATTATCAAAGGCTCTTTCTATATCCAATGCCTTTTCTATTATTTATATCAGCTTATGTGTAGGTGATATAGTTGATTTACCTTTCTGGTAGGGAAATTTAAATTTGTGAAGTGGCACCTTTGTCAAAAGACCATTCTGTATGTATAGGTCAATCAGTTTCTCCATGCTCTTTAATATAAAAGATATGAGGCTAATTGGCCTGTATGATTTTGGCAGGTCGGCCGGTTTGTTGCCACCTTTAGGGTATATAGTTGAGTTGCAAGCTCGCTTTAAATATGTGTACCAGAATGGTTTTTAGTTTCCCCGTCGCTCTTTGTAGCAAAGCTGGGTAGATTTTGTCTGGTCCTGGTGATTTAAAGAGTTTGAAGGAAACGGAATTGTTTTTGTGCGATGATTAAAATTGAATTTTATTTTAACTAGATGGTTTCGAAAGTATGCACTGATTCTCATCAAACATCAGCTCATAGTGCATACTTGACTGATGTGATCGCAATTTGTAACGAGGATCTGCCGTCAGAAGTAGATGGGGAGGCTTCGGGAGCCTCTCCTGCCTTTCTCTTTTTGTGAAGCTGGCTGGGATATTTGTTCCTTCCCTTGTCCACTTTTGTTCTTTGGTGTGGAGCTATGTTTCACACTCCTCTTGCTTTGGCCCTTCTTGTGCCTTTGTTCTTTGGAATTCTTCTGTGATTTGGGCCTCAACTGTTCCCTTAATTCGCTTGAGAATTCACTGAGCAACGCTGGAGCTCCACTGTTAGAAGGCTTTCGGGTCTTTTGATTTTGAGCACTTAAGGCAGTTCCCTCCTTATTTACTTTGGTACTCTCAATTCTGGTCCAAAGAGTATGAGGAATATATAAGACCAGCCGTATTACCCTCTGTATCCTGGCCTAGACATTAAACTCGACGGGCTCTTGCCATCCGAAACCCGAATTCGCATATTAGCGGCTGCTTCACCCAGCAGTCATTCGAACCTCGGCAAATGCTGTTCCACCACTGGCTCGGGGTTTTTTCATTGGGGGCTAACTTCCCAAGAATAATATTAGCCAATCTTTCCTTTACGGAAGATTGTTACCGGCAGCTACCACGTGGAGGTTAAGATCACACTTCCATCAGCCTGAATAGTTGCGGCAAGTAAATATTGTCATATCCTCCATGTTATTCCCCCTACTCATCTGATGACTGCTGACGTCTAACGGTACTTGATAGTCATTAAATGTATTTCATGCTTCTCAACAACAAAATATTGACTGAAACCTATAAAATACTGTCTTCCGCCATCTGTGATGAAGTATCAAATTTCCCTTCATCACTGATGGTATATGGAGAAA
Organism: Nemotelus nigrinus; assembly: GCA_947369275.1. NCBI lineage: Eukaryota > Metazoa > Arthropoda > Insecta > Diptera > Stratiomyidae > Nemotelus > Nemotelus nigrinus. The sequence goes on from OX376372.1 coordinate 152,796,740, forward strand.
CAAATGTATGGATATTGCATTAAATTCACATTATCATATTGATGAAAAATGAATCATTTAAAAATTTCCATCCGTTATTAAGTGATGCAACGTAACACAACTAAATTTTACAGTATGCATTCAAATTTACTTTTCTTCGAAATCAAATCGTTTTAATTTGCATAAATACATATCTGATCAGGGAGATCAATAAACTGGTTGCTTAGTACACAATCAGATGCTTAAAATTTCATCTCTAAGTTGTCGATTTGTAATAAGACATGAACAATATTTTCTGAAAAAAAAACGTATGTAAACGTATCATATGTTTTACAGACTGAAAAGTAGATTTGATTGAAGTACCATTACCTGGTTAAAACTCGTAAAATCAGAAAAATGATTGATTCAGTATTCTTATTACAGCACATGTATGAGTCATTAGTTAGATTAGTACATGTAGCCATGAAAATAAAATATGTTATAGATATTAATTATTCGATAGTATCGATTATGCCAAAAATTGCTTTGGTTTTTGCTCTCAAATTACATCTTTTGTGGTTTTTCCGATTTCCCTATATCGTAAAACCAGAATATTCAGCAATTAGGTTCCGAAATCGAGCTCAATGTAATAAATTTTATTTGGACGCGTGATTAATAGTAACGGCACAGAGAACAAATCGAGCATTTTTCCTTGTATTTGTTTTGATATACATGTATGTATGTACATATTACACCATATTTATTTGCTCCGATTGAGTATTACGTGCGCGCATTAAAACGAAATTTCTCTCATTTATAGGAAGTGATTTTTGCAACCTTCCGCAATTCGTTCGAGTAATTAAGATTAACACGGTTGTAACCGAATGAAGTAGTCATTGATGCTATTTCATGTCATGCTATCTGTACTGCAACAAAACCAGCAATTTGTTGAAATACTGAGACTTTGAGAATCAAGCTCACCTACATTTGATGTAATATGTATGTACTAGAAAGTTACAGAAGTTTTACTGAAATTATATTAATAAGCACATGTAAGTTTTAAATCTAAAGTAGAAACTTTTTCTGGTATTGTGAGACTATTATTATATTTTGTAAATGATTTAGACGTTAAAATTTTAGCTAATCTTAACTTGGAAAATATTGCTTATTAAAATTTAATAGTTGTATTTAATAATGAACAGAAAAATCTTCAATCATAAATTTCAAATTTCGAAGAGTATCTTGTATTGTTTCAAATAAAACTTTTTTTCTGAAATTTCCTAACTTAATGTGTAAAGCATCGATTCCAATCATGATAACACCAGTCGCAGTGGGCAGTCGCTTCGAGTTTACTAATCTCTAAGGAAGCACCTAGTTAAAATCAGAAGTATCTAATTCAAATCAGAAGCGTGAAGCTTGTCACTTGATGTTACTTACGCATTGGCCGTAAATAGAGATGGGCTGTGGCAAAAAAAATCGGTATCAGATTTCCGCGATGTACGAGTTAACGCGAGTTTACCTCATTCCCACAGAAAAGTGGAATATGAACCTCCAGACAGTCTTGTCAGCAAAATAGTGCACTTTCGTGGGAATGCATGTGAGCTTTAGCAAATAAGTAAATTTCTGTAGATGTTTCGAAAATGCAGTTGTTAGATTTAATCAGCTCGCGAACAATAAAGACTTTTTTTAAGGGACCGCCTTCCTATTTAATTTCACTTACGCGAGCCCATGCCAAGAGCTGGGCTTTGACAAAAAATGTCTGTATCAGGTACAAGTTGCTACTGTTACTTTTGATATTTTTACGCTGTACAAGTGGGTACAATACCAACAAGCACGTTTACACATTCGATCGCAAAATGCATGGCAGACGAGTTGCACTTATATGAGAACTACAAATATTGTAGCTTGTGGTTGACTTTGATTAGGCTGGGCGTGAATGAATGTGGCTCATATTGGGTCATCAAATTAATATGATTATTGTTATTAAAAAAACCACATACAATTGGGTTTTATCATATTCGGGTATCTGTAAAATTCTTGTATCAGTGACAAAGTATCAGTTTGATACAATATGACCCAACTATACATGCAAACAGTGTGACCGGTTTATCTCCTTTGTGGCCTGATTAACACTATTTCCTTTTTTCAGTCCCAAAGTATCATCAACTAGCCCATTTGACAGTTTAGACATTTTCAATTTCCCTAGCTCCAAATTTAGCTAGCAGCAATCGGACGTGGACAATATTTACTTTATTTTTTCGAAAAAATAATAAGGGTAGGATAGTATAAAATGTTGTAAAATTAGTATCCGAAAACTCGAGCATAACCCGATCATGTTGAAATTTTCAGAGGGCATGGATCTGTCTAAGGAGTAGGTCCATGTCAAGTCAAAATGAAAATATATTAAACCCTTCGGTGGCAGTAGGCATTTTAATGAAGTTTTAGGAACCTCTATATTTCTATGGAAAGAAGAACTTCAGTAAAGCCTAGAATGGGAAATGAAAACTTCTAATATTTTGTTCTTGCTCGTGTTAACGATTTGGGAATTTTTAGCCTTATGTTAGCGCAAAGTGCAAAAAAGTAGAGAACATTTTTTTGTAAATGTTGACTTATACACACACATCTACATATATAAATTCAAATTTTTAAAATTTCGCGTTACAGCTTACCCATCACTAACGCTTACCCATCACCAAATTACCTCTATTTTCAGCATTCGAAATTTCTGTTCACGAGAACTGACGACCGGATAATCCGATCAATATGAAATTTACAACACATGTTGGTATTAACTAGGACCAGATTTGATAGAAGTGATTTTGAAATGCAGGCAAGTTTTTGACTGTGATGCTGTCTTGTAAAATCATTTGGAAAAAAAACTGCTTTTTGGCCCATGGCTTCCGATTCAGCCAACAAATTTTAACAAAATTCACACAGGAGTTGGACCTTACTCTAAGCCAAATTTGGTAAAATTTGTTTGAAAAATTAAGATACAGTTGCCAGCTTTGGTAATTTTTTTCACCTAGATCTTGTAAATTTGTTCAGTAAAATACAGGGATTTCCCTATTACTTTTGATCCAGCCATGAAATCAAAACGTAATTCATTTAGTAAATGGACATTGCTTTAACTCGAATTCCGTTGAAAAATCGTGAAAGGGCTGCCAGCTACGGTAATTTTTGTATTTTTTGGCATTTCTTTACTAAGCGATATTGTCATTAAATTGCGAAATGGGAATGATCCTCCAATAACCATTATTAATAAAAAATATTGAGGAATCGAAAATATGAAAAATAATTCGGGTGGTAACCTTAAAATTCTTTTCATCCCTATAACTTCCAGCGCAGTCATCCAATCGAAACAAAATTCACAGTCTTCGCAAATTTCGCCCTATCAATGCCTGCAATATTTATTCATATGCAAAGCATTTACAATAAAAATAAGCTACCAATGTATCAATTTTCCGAGTTTTGGAAATTTTTCGGATGCCAACCTAAAAAACAAAAACAAATAAAACATTGTTCTATGGTCTCAAATCCTCGGATGAAAACGAAATTCAAAGCATAGTTTGAGTTTAGCATGAGCCTGTTATGGTAGGCTTATGGCTGCTGCGTTGGAAAAGTGATGGCAGAATTGATCATTTTCATCATATATGTTATAGAAGATGCTGTCATAAATGTGTTATATGATAGGCATCCTATAATGAAAATATATAACAAGGGTTTTTTTGGTTTTCTAAATCCTGTTCTACCAGGATTAGGTTGGCTTATCACAGTACATATCAGCCATCGTTTCTCGATACCACCATAGTGTAGGTTTGACCATAAATTTAACGAGTACCACTAGGTCTACTTAATTCCGAGCTTTTACAATGAAATTACGTGCTTAGCAATTAATCTTAACTAACGCTATTGCTACAGTACTAATTGGTATATTATGAAGCTTTAAAATGATATTTCCTTGTATGATTATATAACAGCGGTGCAGCGGTACATTTCTAATGTATTATGCTAATAAATTCTCATTAATTTAAATTACACATACTTGTTGAAGTCCATAATTCTAAAATCTATAACCTTACAAATAAGCTATTATACAAACAAGCTATTATAAACTATTATGAATAACCCTTATGATCCTTATCAGAAGATAGCAGAACATAACTTACTATCAGATACTTGAATAATTCAATTTCATTATAATAATACATGCCAAACGACAAACATAAATCAAACTAATGTTTCTCCTTATTAAAACAAACAGTTGAAGCTTACACATTGTATGAGGAAAGATCTATATCCTACTAATCATTAATAAGAACAAAGAATACGAAGGTTACCTTGAGACTATTTTTTGGTTTTAGCGTTAAACCAAGTGCATCTTTTTAGCCTTCCTAATTCATTTTGGTACTGTGATTGCCATTTCATTCTTATACGGGAGCTAAAACTTTGAATAGCTTCATCCGGTTTCAAACCACATATATATCTTACATTTCTCCGATCATTCCTTTCCTTGCCAATTGATCCACCCTATTCGTTTCACCCAGACTCATATGTCCCGGAATCCACATGATTCTAATTGATCTGCGTGGCATAAGATCGCACATATTGTAACACATATTGCAAATATTCCATGGGTTGGATATCAACTCCAAACAGGGTTGGTTCGAATCTATAAGGACCAAAATATTATTTGTGCCTTTTTCTAGGGCCGATGAGATACCAGTGAGTTCCACATTTAGTACGAAAGTGTGTGAACAAAGTGAAAATGATCACTCAGAATCCCCATCACAAGAAATAAACGCACAGCCCACTCCCAAACAGGATTTTTACCCATCAGAGAAAACTATATATTTATTTAAGCAACTTATCTCATTAACAATTTTGGTAAAGTTCTCCTGAACTTCTTCTAGAGCCATTCCACCAACATTCTGAAACCCTCCTTTATTCTTATGAATGAGCTTTAGATTGTTTTTGGGAGAAATAAAAGTTGTGGACTGAATGTGGTCAAATCTTTTTGTATTTGATGTAACTTTTAGAGTACCTGGAATTATTGTTTGCAGTAGACAGCTCAGAGTAAATCTCCCTGTTAATCATCTTAACTCTGATCAACTCCTTCGATATCACCAGACGTGCTTAACAAGGGTTTTAGTTTTCTAAATTTTGGAAATTTTTCCATGGTAATAAATCAAAGACAATTTTTTCGAAAATCAGTTTTCTAGTGGTTCTGATGCGCTAGAGTTTTTTTTTATTGAGATTTGAAGAATAGAGTAAACATTTTTTTTTGGTGTGGGTGCATGTACTTTTTTCGATATTTATATTAATACTTATATATATATTTACCTACTATGATTGCTATTTCACGTTGCTTGCTAAGTTTTATAATTTTTTTTTTTGTATGATTGATGTGAACTCCACACCGGCTGGGGTTGCTTATGAAGATGGCACCACTGCCACAGTGTTGCTCGTATTTCAAAATCACTTCTATCAGACCTGGTCCTTGTTAATATAAAAATGTCCTGTAAATTTCATATTGATCGCATTATTCGACAAAAGTCAAAATTTATCAATAATTTGAATTTACTTTCAAAAATCAAAAATTTTTCAGGAAGGTTTTCTCAGCGCCTACACAAGACTCAAAATTTCCAATTTTTTATCATAAACAAACCAAAAACATAATAAGTTTTCATTCCTAGTACTTTTTTAACAAAAATTTACACTGCTTGGAAATATAGGAGTAACTGAAAATTCACTAAAATGCCCGCCGCCGCCAAAAGGTTTAAGATATCTGAATTCTAGTAAGTCATGGACCTACTTGTTATATACATCTATGTCCTCCAAAAATTTCAGCTCAATCAGATTGGCCACTCCAGAGATTATCTCCCTTAATCATTTTGCTGATATATATATACATATCTATGACGAATTTTCGGCGAAGCGAGTTTAATACTAATTTTCTTCGAAAATTAATAAAAATCTGTGCACCTGTAGACCAAGTAAAAAGCTGTAGATCTACAAGTTTCTCTGTGGATGTGGAAACTCTGCTCATGTGGGAAATCCTGCTCGACCCACCGTATCCATCTGACATCGCTACTTTAGCCTGTTAGCTTAGAAAGTTTGTGGTGCCGAGTGGATAACTAGTAAAAGTTATTAATGCAGCCGAGCGGATAGCTAGTAAAGGTTTCCTTCTTGTATATAAACTAGCATAGACAACGTAAATCGACTCTAACAATTATCAAAGCAGAAAATATTTGGTACGGAAAACTGGATCGTTTTGCGGAATAAGCCTCTAAATGAAGAACCAAATGGAATTGTTTTTGTGGGATGATTAAGATTAAAATTCTTTGAAATAAGTGGTTTTGAAAGTATGCACTGATTCTCATCAGACATCAGTTCATTCTGCATACCTAACTGATGTGATCACTTGCATCACTTCATAAACTCTAACATTCTCGACTTATATCCAACGATATCATTTACTCAAAAAGGTTATTAATTTGCGATCACAATTTCCTTGTCTATAACTGCATCGTCCCTGGCTTGAGCCCAACCAGGATCAAACCACTTGCTTCGAGATAACTTGAGAAAGTATCTGAGTCAAATTACAAGTAAAATGAGGCGTAGAATGTAGTATCTACCAACTACAGAATCTCGCCAAGACATTTGGCGAGTAAAGTTTATTTGAAAACTTGACCTTTCCAGCTCAAGTCGACTTGATTTATGATGCCTCTTACATGCTAAACCGTTAAATATAATTGTTTCGAGTATGAACATTCAATCTATGCCAAAACCTTGACACGTTTAAATCTTTGGTTTGCATTCATATATTTTATATATATCAGTACCATTATTATAATAGCACCTTTTTTTCCTTTTTTTTTCAGGTAAGTTTCCAGTGTTCAAAAGACTCGTTTGAAATACAAACAAGAGTTAATAAAACTTCCGTTTTATTGTTTGTTGGATTAATATGTTTTGCTCAAATAACGTAAGTAAACACAAAAATAAAATTTCGACACGAAATAGACTTGTAATCAAATTAACGAACTTGCTAAGCATATAGGTGCAAAAACCTCATTACTGAAGAAATTAACTGAGCACTATTCATCTGCAAACTGAAACAGCTCTCACCGATGAACCTTATCAGAAAAATCATTAACCTCTTGTAATTATTTTCAAATGAAGTATCATTAATTTAAATGATTATCAATTAAAAAAACTGGCTTCCAAGTGTTTGAAAAATCCCTGATCCAGTGATCGCAAAAGCCTAAGGTCCATTAAATTGAGATCATCATTCAATGTATTTCAGTCGTATGGTTTTTTTACTTTGTTTTTTCCCCCTTACGTGGCACTTCAATCGAAAGTCCTATAGTATTGACTTTGTGGTGAAAATTAATTAATCGAAATTGTATCAAATCGAGAGTCATATTTTCAATGTCGAGTACAGGAAGCCGATAATAAAAAATCATCTTAAATTCTACACTAATTGATATAAAAACACCTGGAGTGTGCAATAAGATATATTTAACGACTTGAATAAGCATTCAAGGGTATGATGGCTTATTAGTTGCATTGGTCTAGATATAGTATTGATAGATTGGCGAAATTGGTCAAAAAATTTAAAAGGTTTTATATGGCTATTTTTTTCTAGTATATTTTTCGCTAGGCTTTTGGTTAATGCATTTTCGTGGTATCATATAAATGAGTGCTCGATTTAATCGCATGTTCATTCGAAACCTTGCCTTCCACCAGTAACGTTCTTCCTATCACGCTAAAATGAAGTCATTTTTCGTGACTTTTGCTCTTTTAGGAGTATGTGCTGCATACGATGCTTCAGATAGAGACGGCATTCCAGCAGCATTGGGTTTCGAAGGATACCAAACAGTTTCTGATTATGGGTATAAAGCTCCATTTGTAGGTAAATACCAGAGCCAAGCTATTGCTAGTTCTGTACCAGTAGCTGCTGTCTACAGAAAATCGGTTTCGGGAGGATTCAAAAGTTCCATCGCTGGAGGGTGCAAGGTTCCATTTGCTGGAAAATATAAAGGTCCACTTGCTGAGGGATACAAGATTCCAATAGCTGCAGGATACAACGCACCACTTGCTGGAGATTATAAGATCCCAATCGCTACAGGATACAATAGCCCACTTCCTGGTGGATATAAAGTGCCTCTTGTTGGAGAGCACAAAGTTGGCCTAGCTACAGGATACAATGCTCCTCTTATCGGAGAATATAAAGTACCAGTTGCGAGTGGATATAAAGCTCCATTTATTGGGGGATACTCAGCACCAGTTGTAGGAGGGTACAAAGTGCCACTTTTTGGAGGACATCAGGCACCCTTTGTTAGATGATACAAGGCACCAATTACCGGTGGATTTAAGACTTCAATTATTGGAGCGTAAGCAGCTGTTGTTACCTATTCTGTTCCTGCTCCAGAAAAGAAGGCGTCTGTTTAGTTTATATGAATCCTTTAGCGATACAATATGTCATTACTGTTTTATGAATAAAAATAAAGCAACATATTTTTAATGCTTATGAATTTTACAGTTGGACAAAAGCTGAAATATGTCTCATATCTGCTGCAAGTTAGATTTTGAATGATATCTCTGATTTCATATTTTTAATTCTACTTTCTACTAGATGACCTTTCACGGTTTTCTCTGAATTTTCAAATTCATTTATTAAATTCGTCTAATGCAGACTATACACATACAATAAAAATTAATTATTCTTATACAGAATTCGTTTAAGTGATGCTGTAGATAAATGAAAATCAAACTTATAATAAGCTTCGTTAAAGCATCTACTTATTGCAGTGACTAGTTCATTGCCACCATTGTTAGATTAGTTTTTATTCTTTATAATAATTCTTTTGAACACCATATACCTTGTAACACAATAATTTCTTTTGAAATTCAATATTATTTTGAACACACTAATTCTTGTAACACAATAACTTCTTTTGAAAATCAATATTATTTTGAACACACTAATTCTTGCAACACAATAACTTCTTTTGAAAATCAATATTATTTTGAACACACTAATTCTTGTAACACAATAACTTCTGACTGAAAAAACTCGCTCTCAATCCTTCTTTTTTTTCGAATTTATTTCACTCGGCTACTACGTTTTTTTTAAACATTTCCGCCCGCCTTCGTCGACCCGAGCGACGAATCATCCTCAGCCTCTGTTTTGATGTCTAGTGGACAGAGCTTGACGATTGGTTTCGTGATTGATGAGAAACTAGTTTTCACCTCAGCTACTCGAGCTATTCCGTCTTTACCATAATGTAATTTGATAATTCGGCCCAATGGCCATTTAGCTGGAGGATAGCGTTCATCCATAATGAATACTAGTGAACCTTCACTAAGTGGTGGAGTTGATTTTGTCCATTTGTAGACTGCTTGATGTCGTTGCAAGAATTCTCGTGACCATTTGTTCCAGAAACTTTGCATCATTTGGGAAATGGATTGCCATCGTGATAGCCATGTTGATTGGATTTGCAGTAAACTTGGCTCTGGTGATAAATTTAGAGGTTGGCCAATTAAAAAATGGCCTGGAGTCAGCACATCAAGGTCTTCTGGGTCGTTCGTTAATGTCGTTAAAGGTCTTGAGTTCAGGATAGCCTCGATTTGGTTGATGACGGTTGACATTTCTTCATATGTTAGCAACCTATCACCAATGACCCGACGGAGATGATATTTCATGGATTTAACTCCAGCTTCCCATTTGCCACCAAAATGAGGAGAAGCTGCAGGATTAAAATTCCATTTGGTTCCATCTTGGGATATGATTGAGGCTAAGTGCGCCAGTTCCGTTGATGTTTGATAAAAGAGTTTTTTCAACTCTTTGTCTGCTCCTTTGAAATTTATGCCACAGTCACTAGCCAGAGTGGCACAGATTCCTTTTCTGGATGTGAATCGTTTGTATGCTGCTAGAAATCCGTCAGTGCTATAATCTGTAACAATTTCGAGATGGATCGCTTAAGTGGACAGGCAAATGAACAAGGCTATCCATGATTTATATGAATGAGCTGTTTTCCCTTTCCAGGTTTTGATGTCGATGGGACCTGCGTAGTCAACACCTGTGTGAAGAAATGCGCGAGACGGAGTAATCCTTTCTGCTGGTAATTGGCCCATGATATGCTGGGCATGATTTCGTCGATATCTGGTGCATATAATACATTTTAAAATAAATGAATGAACTGGCCGGCGGCCTCCAATAATCCAGCATGAGTTCCGGATGTAGATTAAGGTCTCTTGGGTGGAACCGTGAAGATGATGTGCATCTTGAATGATTAGAGTTGATAGAGTGGACTGTTGAGGTAGTATGTATGGATGTTTGGCAGTTGATGAGAGCAGTGAGTTTCGCAAACGACCTCCAACACGAAGCAAACCTTGACTATCAATGAACGGAAGTAGCCTGATTATTGGTGATGATTTTGGTTGCTCTTTATTTTCAGAAAGAGCACGAATTTCATTAGATAAATGTTGATGTTGTATTGTCTTAATCCAAAACAGTCGAGCAGAGAGGATATCTTCCGGAGCTAATGGTTCGACAAGAGTTTTTAAACTCTTTTTCTTGATGACCCGGCTACAGCGTGCAGTAATTCGAAGTAATTGGTTTAGAGATGAATATCGATGAAGCAGATCCCATTTGAGGGATTTTTGTGAGATGTGAAGGACTCTGGTCATTAGTGAAGGTCTTTGCTCAAGATCTTCAGATGACCGAAAATTAGCAGATGGAGATATATTAGGCCATGATGATGATGCTGCTTTTAGCCAAGTGGGACCGGTCCACCAAAGTTGATGATTTTGGAGTTCTATGCTGGAAAGGCCCCTGGTGGCACAATCTGCAGGATTTTGGGTTCCTGAAACATGTCTCCAGTAAGCGTTAGGCAAAGTTTCTTGAATGAGGCAAACTCTGTTGTGGACGAATTCCTTCCATCTGGAAGGATGGTTATTTATCCACGTGTGGACAATTGAAGAATCTGCCCACAGGTAACACGGTGTAGTAGATAAACTGAGAACCTGAATGCAATGTTGAGTCAACTTTGTTAGTAAAACAGCTCCTGATAATTCTAAACGTGGTATAGTCATTCGCTTCAGTGGTGCTACTTTGGTTTTTGAACAAAGTAGTGAAATTTGAACAAAGTCATTTTGTGATGTTCTCAAATAAACAACAGCAGCCATAGCTAATTGTGAGGCGTCGCTGAAACCATGAATCTCAACTGAGCACGCAGAAGAAGTCCCTAACCACCGTGGAATTTGAATGTTTTCTAAACATGAGAATGACTCCAGAATAATTTTCCAAGTTCGTTGTTGATCAGTGGGCAAAGCTTTATCCCAATGTAGTTTAAGTGCCCAAAGTTCTTGCATGAATATTTTTGCTTTAATCAATAGTGGCGATAACAGTCCTAAAGGGTAAAAAAACTGAGCAATTTTCAATAAAACTGATCGTTTAGTTACTGATGACAATGACGATGAAGTGACGTTGAACTGAAAGATATCGAGTGATGGATTCCAAGATAATCCGAGAGCGAGGATGAATCGATCTTTAATGGGAATGGACTCTGTTTTTAATTTGAAGTCTGAATGAATGAGACTCAATACTTCAGGATCATTACTGACCCATTTTCTTAATGGAAATCCGCCCGCCATGCATAGTCCATATACTTCTTGAGCTATTTTACGCGCTTCTTCTATCGAATCGGAACCGCCAAAAATGTCATCTACGTATCGTCCTTTCAATAGAATTTGGATATTTCTGTCCCTCATCTTCTATGAGTTGTAACATGCTCCGTAACGCTAGAAAAGGGGCGCAGGCTAAGCCATAGGTAACAGTGGTGAGTTCATACTCGACAATGATGCCATTTTCTTTCCATAAGATTCGTTTTTATTTGCGATCATCAGGATGGACTGAAATCTGGCGGTACATTTTTTCTATATCAGAGGAGAAAAAATATCGTAAGGTCCGCATCCAAATCAGTATATCGAAGAGATCTAATTGACATTTTTGCCCAGTATGGAGAGCTTCGTTAAGAGAGATTCCTCCTGCCACTTTGCATGATCCGTTAAAAACGACCCTGAGTTTGGTTGTAGAGCTGCTCTCTCGAATTACTCCATGATGAGGCAGGTAAAATGCGGATTTTGTTTCCTGATTCATTTCAACACGGTTCATATGATGTAACTTTTCATACTCACTTAAAAAACCGGAGTATGCATCAAAAAAGGTTGAGTTTCCGTCAAATTTACGGAAAAGGTGGTGTAACATTTATAATGCTGACGGCTTGGATTCTCCAATACTGTTAACTGCTTCTTTGAATGGGAGTCGTACAATATAGCGTACTGTATTGTCTCGCTGGTGGGTTTCCAAGAAATGCTTTTCACATTCTTCATCTTTCAATGATAAAGTATGTGTCTTCTTCTTTTTGCCAGAATTTTTCAAGTAGTGATTGAAGATCATGATCAATCGAACAATGGTGGATGGAGACTCCTTGATGTTCTGATAACGAATGCGATGGACCTGAGATAATCCAACCTAGTTTAGTTTGTTGGCCAACGGGTGAATTATTTGGGCCCTTAGAGATTTGACCTTCTAAAAGGTAACCATAAATATTTGCTCCAAGAATGATATCGATTTCTCCTGGGTCAAAAAAGTCAGGATCAGCTAAAAGTAGTCCTTCAAGATGTTGCCATGCTGGTTTTGTGACTTTCGCTGAAGGAGTTAATGTTGTTAGCTTGGGCAATACGTGAGCATCAATCCTGATAGCTGTAGAGGATTCAAAGTGAGGTTTAATGATAAACGAGACGATTCCCTTTGTTCTTCCTGATTTGTGAAAGCCGATTCCTAGAATAGGTACTGATGATGGCTTCCTCTTAAGTCGTAATCGTTGCACTAAGTTCTGAGAAACCAGCGTGATCTCTGATCCCTGGTCTAGTAAGGCTCGGACCATAATGACCTCTCCATGGCTATTGAAAACCTTTAGACGCGCTGTAGCTAATAGAATAATCGTTTGCACTTCTGGGCTTGTATGGTCTTGAGACGCATGATTAACTTGTTTTGATGATGTGAAAGATGTTTTCTGCAAGAAAGGAATACTTTTATTATTATAATAAGTTGTATTGTCTCTAGTGGAGATCAATACAAACTTCAACTCACGATTTCTTAGAACCAAATTGTATTGTCCCTAGCGGAGACCAATACGAAATTCAATAGCTAAGATTGTATTGTCTCTAGCGGAGATCAATGCAAAATTCGAGAACTCAGATTGTATTGTCTCTAGCGGAGACCAATACGAAATTCAAGAACCAAGATTGTACTGTCTCTAGCGGAGACCAATACGAAATTCAAGAACCAAGATTGTATTGTCTCTAGCGGAGACCAATACGACTCAATTCATTTGATTTGAGATACCAACACAAGTTTTAACTCAATTTTGCGTATAACCAAAATTTGTATTGTCTCTAGCGGAGACCAATACAAACTTTAACTCAATTTTGCGTATAACCAAAATTTGTATTGTCTCTAGCGGAGACCAATAAAAACTTTAACTCAATTTTGCGTATAACCAAAATTTGTATTGTCTCTAGCGGAGACCAATACAAACTTTAACTCAATTTTGCGTATAACCGTCAAAACAGGTTCTAAATGTTTATCTTGTAGATAAACAAAATGTGACGGCTGTAAAATAACTAGAATAAAAGTCAGAATTTTACCTGACTCTTTGAAGATTCATCTAAATGTAGCGATGTATGATGTCGTCTTCCGCATTTAGCGCACCTGTATGTGGACCTACAATTTCATACTGTGTGAGGTCTGAGACAATTATAACAAAGTTTGAATTCTTTTATCAGCTCATTGCGTTGCTTCGGAGTTTTCATCAATAACTTAGAGCACTTGGCAATATAGTGAGGCTCCTTGCATAAGATGCATGTAGAATCAAACGAGAATCTTTGGCTAGATTGAGGTTGACCACTGAAGTGGCTCTTAACTACGGGCTTTAGAGTGTGACTGGATGTCGATGCTTTTTTTCCTTGAGAGTTTTCGATGGCTCTCAGTGTTCTTGATCTCGAAATGAGGAAGGATTGAAGTTTATCCTAAGTCGGGGGCTCATCTGTTGATCCAACATGTTGTTCCCAGGATTGAATCGAGTTTGGATCCATTTTTTGCCGTACAATGATATGTACTAGAATATCATCCCAATGCTCAACTGGACGCTTTAAGCTTTTTAATGTTCGGTATACTTGCGTAACTGAAGTATACAGCCTTTCCAATTCTTTTGCACTTTCTTGTTTAATCTCTTTGATATTCAAAAATGTATCAAGAGTCGCACTCACGAGAATTCGACGGCTGTCATAGAAATTGTTGAGAGCATTCCAAGTTTGAGAAAAGTCATCTTCTCCTGATGAGGATGTCTTGAACAATTGGTCAGCAGTGTCTTTAAGACAGCATTTCAAATAATGATGTTTTTCTGCATCAGAAATCAATTGATTCGATACGATTATTGAGGAGAATAACTCTTTGAAGATGAGCCACTCATTGTAGTCTCCACTGAAATTCGGCAAATTGATACGTGGTAACCGTGGGTCTTGATAACTGCGTGTTGATGCTTGAAATGCTACTGGTGATGCTATTGACTGATTAGCAAGAGTTGGTACGGAAGTTTCGATTTCTAGCGGTTGTGTGCGAAGTGACCTCATTTGTTCAATGTTATCCAGATAGTGTTCTAATGCTGTAGCGTACAAATTATTTACAAAATATGAGGTTGATTCCACGGTTTGACGGTCATCATGTGAGAGTTCATCCATCGCATTCCTGATTGCGACGTGATTTGTCCGGAAATTTCTCCATTCATCTGACAATGCTTCTAGACGAGTGTCAACTCGTTGAGGCGATATATTTTCAAGACCGATTTGAATTAACCTGTTGTACGCATCAGAAATAGTTTTCATGCTCATCATTTGTTCGCCAATATGGCGCTTTTTGTGTTCAACTCTCATATTTCTCGACACTCTCGACGAGATCCGGTTCGAAGGACCAAAAAAATGTTAGATTAGTTTTTACTCTTTATAATAATTCTTTTGAACACCATATGCCTTGTAACACAATAATTTCTTTTGAAATTCAATATTATTTTGAACACACTAATTCTTGTAACACAATAACTTCTTTTGAAAATCAATATTATTTTGAACACACTAATTCTTGTAACACAATAACTTCTTTTGAAAATCAATATTATTTTGAACACACTAATTCTTGTAACACAATAACTTCTGACTGAAAAAACTCGCTCTCAATCCTTCTTTTTTTTCGAATTTATTTCACTCGGCTACTACGTTTTTGAGGGATCGACAAAAAGTTAACACGCCTGACACGTTTGTTATTAGTGTTAAAATTAAGTTCTCTTAATAAGTAGTTTGAGTCAACGGTGCCAGCCAAAATTTTCGCGGGAAATAAGATTTTGGAATTTTGACGTCGAGAGTCCAAGGTATCCATTCGCAAAAGATTCAAGCGGGCTTGATAAGGAGGTAGATGTAAAGGGTCATACCACGGAAGACCGCGTAGGCAGAAACGTAAGAACCTATTTTGAATGGACTCAATTTGGTCTATGTAGACTTTTTGATAGGGTGCCCATACAATACTTGCATATTCGATAATAGGTCTTACTAAGCTGCAAAAGAGGGTCTTAGTTAGAAAAATGTCATTGAATTCCCTCGAACGTCTTCTGACAAACCTAAGGCATTGCTAGCTTTCACAACGATTGAATCGATGTGATCGTCAAATGTGAAGGATTGATTCAACAATACTCCTAAATCGAGTACTTTCGCTGATCTGTTTAAAGATGTACTCAAAAGTGAGTATTCATAGATTACAGGATTAATTTTGCGTGTGTAAGATATAATCATACACTTCTCAGGATTAATTAGGAGATTGTTATCGGAACACCAGTTTGCAAATCTGTTTATATCCTGCTGCAAGTCATTGCAATCGTTAAGGTTTCTCACAACTTTGAAAATTTTAGCGTCATCGGCATAAAGAAGAACAGAAGATGACTGTAGAATGGAACCTACATCATTAATAAATAAGGCGGACAGTAAAGGGCCTAGATGACTACCTTGTGGAACACCAGACGTGGTTCTAATTTCAGATGACAAGGCACCGCGAAAGGATACACGTTGGGTTCTATTCGTCAAGTAAGAGTCAAACCAATTTAAAAACAAGTAAGGGAATTGAAAGGAATGAAGCTTAGCTAAAAGTATAGAGTGATCAAGCTTCTCAAAGGCTTTCGTCAAGTCTGTGTAGGCGCGGTCAGTTTGGAGCCCAGCTTCAATTGAGTTGGTTATTTGGTGAGAAAATTTAAGCAGGTTGGTTGTGGTTGAACGATCTTTCATGAAACCATGCTGATACGGAGCCATAATTGATTTGCAATGGAAGGCTACAACATTCGTGACTATGGCTTCAAAAAGTTTTGCGACACAGGGAAGTTTTGCAATAGTCTATAGTTGCAAGCGTCATTACGACTCCCTTTCTTAAATATAGGAGTGACGGTGGAGTATTTCCACAAATGAGGAAAGATGCCTGTTTTTAAGGATGCATTGAAAATGTAAGACAGCACAGGTAGTAGTGATGACACACAATATTTCAAGACCAAATTAGGTATGCCATCTGGGCTAGGTGTTATATTATTGTCAAGTTTATTAACAAATGTGATAATAGTGTCCTCGTCAATTTTTAAATCCTTCATCTCCAAAGAAGAAACTGTTGAGTTCGTCAAGTAGGGTGAAAAGTGTCTGGAGTTTGGAAAGTCCGTACGATAAGTTTTACGGAAAACGGAAGCAAATAAATTACTAATATCAAAAGGATCATCAAAATAAGAGTCGTCAGATTTAAATGTGAGTGGATACCCATCGTTATAAGTCTTAGAATTAACAAAATTCCAAAATCTCTTAGGTTGAGCTTGAAAATTAAATTTTAGCTGTTGCGTATGTCTATGATATGCAAATGCAACTTCTTTATGATGCAGATGTCGTAATCTGGAAAAACGTTGATAGTCAGGTTCTGAGCGAGTCAGACGAAAACTTTTTCCAGGCTTTGTCTTTGGAATTTTTCAAATGGCAAAGCTGTGGAGACATCCAAGGAAAACGAACCTTGCTTTTAGTGAAGGTAGTTGGCACGCACCGTAAAAAACAGCTAAGCAACCGAATGTGGAAATAGAACGTAGCTTTATCAGGATTAGGTTCCTGCAACACGGAGGACCAATCATAGTTAGCAAGCAAGACACGTATTTAATCGACATTAGCTCGTCTAAAATTAAATTTAAATTTCACGCAATGATTTCATTTTTTTTCTGTCCAAGAGTGCGATCAACTTAACCCTTACATATACATCGCTATGCCACATCTTCCCAGCCTAGAACATGCAATGTTAAAAAGAAATAAACATGCAACGGTTCGGTAATGCTTCCACGCATTACGCAAAATACTTACCGAATATATCCGCAAGCATTACTTTTCCCGTTTGGTAGTGGCATACGCACAAGCAGACCCTGATATCTAGTAGGCGTTCGGCTTGCTCTCTTCTCCCGCACACTTCGACAACGACGGTCGCATCGCTCTAGTGAATTAACATATGTATTTCTGTTGTTAAATTTCGTGTAGCTATTAAATAAAGATTGTGTTGTATAGACTGTGACAACACTTTTAGTACCCACAATTGAGCTTCCGACGAATAGGTTAACGTTTGTAATCACTAACGCATTACGGTCAATTACTGCTTCCCAACGGGAAAAGTAATGCTTACGGATATATTCGGTAAGCATTTTGCGTAATGCGTGAAAGCATTACCGAACCATTGCATGTTTATTTCTTTTTAACATTGCATGTCCTAGGCTAGGAAGATTTATACAAGGGGAAACTTATGCTTTTAGCTTCATGTATAAGAGCTTTTTGGAAAGTACGACATCGTATTCACGCATTTCCATCATCTAGGGTGAATACGAATCGAAGCTTTACGAAGCCGATCGTACCTCTGCATGTGTGGTTATTGCATGCTAAGTGATTGTGACGCTCATTGGAAATTCCAACAGCGCATTCTCTTTGCTACTAGGGGGGATTGGTGCTGTTGTTTTTCATACATTTTACTTACCCGTGATGATTTGAAATGCTCCGAAATTTTCATCTTTCCGCTTTATATAGCACACTAACCATAGCCGATGTATTCTCGCAAGTTCTTTTCCCCTTATTTCTGCGAGTGATTTTCATTCGCCAGTCATGGATTTTTGGAAAACCCTTGCAAGCACATTGCATTTTCATTACCAAGAATGTTTTCTTCATATATTCCGTCCGAAATGCATTACAGCGATTCCCGTTGGCTTGCTTTTTGTTGTTAAATGTATTTGTCACCATATTTGATATGCCCCTCTTAAAACTGCCATTTAAACCTGGTTGGGCAATTGTTTTAATGGTTTTGTGGCTATATATGCAAGTAAAGAGGCCACGCAAAGACTGGCAAATTGTCTTAGGTCATTTCGTCGTGATTGAACCAACAGATGCTTCCATTACATTGTCATATGATAAACTACTTAAAATGATACATAAACAACTGGCACCTGTTTGAGTACGTAAAATATTGAAATTTTGATGCGGCTATCACTACTATACACTGGGCCACTTGTACCCTGAGAAAGAAGCCGCCTCCAAAAAAATATTTTACCTTAACGTTGTTTTCTGGCATAAATCTATACTACAGGTATATATTTGTAATTCTGGTTCAACCACAATACAAAAAATTAAAAAAGTTTTGGGCTTGGAATGTGATAATTTTTTTGAAGACAGCGAATCTGTTAATAACCATTCTACCTTACGTTGCTTAAAAAAATAAGAAGTGTTGTTAAAAAAGTGTTGTCAATAATTATTTATGCGTGTGCAGTCTTCTTGTAAATACTGAAATTATGAATAATAAGCTACATCAAGAGTTCTTTAGGGTTCGATTCTGGGTCCTATATTTTCTATTATTTTCATAAATGACATTACTTTATGCTTCAAAAATACCAACTTTTTCTATAACGCAGGCTGCTTAAAACTTTTTAAAGAAATTCACTCTGAAGCTGGCTCATGCGCACTTCAGGATTGTTGGAATATATAGTACATTTGTCTGTACACTATAGCATATACTATATGGTACGCGAGCTCAAGCTCGAGCTCGCTGTGTTAGCTGTGTAACGCGCGAGAGTGAGTGTGGATCAGATAACCACTAGCGGTGTCGAGACTATACGGAGCTCTCAAATCGCTCACTTGGTTCCAAGCCGTCGTACTATACACATGGTGTACATGGCGTTATACAATAGAGTAGCTGTACTTACAGTCAATAAAGTTATCCACATTTATTAATCCTCTACCTCTTTTCATTCTTCCAAACATGGTAGCAGAGCGTAGTTTGTGTTTTTCTCTATCTCGCATATCTACTTTTTTAAGTGATATGAGGGATATATAAGTGAAAAGTGAGGTTAAATCCACGTGGTGTAAAAATTTTACAAGTGGAAAAATATAAGCAACAGTAGAAGCAAGAAGTATACGACTAACAAAGAAGAGAAAAAGTTTTTGAGAAAATTCGAAAAAATAGTGTGATGCACACGGATTAAAAAGTGAATCTGAAACACGTGGTCTAGTGCAAGCAGAGAGCATTTGAGTTTATGGACAACGGTGAGACATCGGAAGAAGTAAAAATAAAAAAACAAGAATCCGAACACGAAGGAACGTTCGAGAATATAGAAAAAGTTGAAGAAAACTCTGAAGTTGAAGAGAAATTCGAAGTACAAGTAGAAGAAATGGAGAAGAAAGAATTTTCTATACCGGTATTCGACGGAGAGGATTACAGTATGTGGAAAAAAAGAATAGAATTGTTCTTAAGATTAAAGAAATGCCATGAAGTGATAACCAGAGTAAAAGATGAGACAAAGGATAAAGAAGCATGGGACGAAAATGACCTAAAAGCAATGAACATAATTTATAACTCGATTTCGAATAAACAATTGGAGTTTGTGTGTGAAGAAACCACAGCTTTTGCAATAATGAAGAAACTAGATAGCATGTATTTGAAGGAGTCGACGGCTTTGCAAATAGTGTGCAGAAACAGACTTGAAAAAATGAGATTATGTAAGTACAGTGATACAGCGTCATTTTTCAGTGATTTTGAAAAATCAGTTAATGAGTTGAAAGGCGCAGGTGCTAAAATAAGTGAGAAAGAAAAATTGAACTACATGCTCAACACGTTGCCGGAATCGTATAGTTATATAGGCGATTTAATTGATACACTAAAAGAAGAAGATCAAACGGCAGACTATGTAAAAAATAAAATAAAATTAGCCGAAATGAAAAATCAAAACGATCATGTTGAAGTAAGATCGAATGCTTTCGCAGCGAAAAAGGGAAGCTGCTTTAAATGTGGAAAAACCGGGCATTTCGCAAGAGAGTGCCAAAATGGCGGCCAAACGGAACACAGCGGCACAACATGGCGAGGTTCAACACGTGGCCGAGGCCGCAGCAGCAGAGGAAGAAGAGGCAACTACACCAGAGGGCGCGGAAACTTCCGCCATCACCAGCAACAGCAGCAAGGGGCCAGCACTACACGCGAGCAGAGCAGCACTGAAGCCAACGCCTGGATAGCAACGGTACACGCGGCGAAGTACGACAGGTTAGGTAATGAAATTCAGTGGCTATTAGA
This sequence comes from Nemotelus nigrinus, assembly GCA_947369275.1. Lineage (NCBI taxonomy): Eukaryota > Metazoa > Arthropoda > Insecta > Diptera > Stratiomyidae > Nemotelus > Nemotelus nigrinus. The sequence goes on from OX376372.1 coordinate 152,817,423, forward strand.
TAGCGGGTGCTCCGATCACATTATAAATGATGAGAGTTATTTCGAAAAATGTATAGAATTAAAGAAACCTATAAATATTTATCTCGGTGATAATAGTTCAGTAAAAGCTACAAAAATTGGAAATGTTGTAAGTTATTTTGATGCATTTGGTAAAAAGAATAAAGTAAATATGAGTAACGTATTTTATGCAAAAGAAATGAATATGAATCTGATTAGTTTTGGTAAACTAACTGATAATAATAAAACAATTATCTCGAAAAACAATATTGCAAAAATTATTGATGAGAAAAATAAATTAGTAGCTGTAGCATATAAAGAAAATCGTATATACAAGATCACGAGTCAGTTGAAATTCAAAGAAAATATTGTAAACAGTGCCGAATGTAACAATAATAACATGAGTTTGAAAGAAAAATGGCATAGAATGTTAGGTCATGTAAACTTTAGCTATTTGAATACACTGTGTAAACAACAGTTGTTAGACGGTATTCCAAATGAACTTGAATCAGAATGTATGAAGTGCAAAACTTGTATTGAAAGTAAAATGCACAATCTCCCATTCAATAATAATAGAACAAAGGCGAATGATATTTTAGAAATTATACACACGGATGTATGCGGTAGTTTTAAAACCGCTGGTTTAAATGGAGAAAAATATTTTGTGTCGTTTATTGACGATTATAGTAAAATAGCTAGAGTTTACTGTATTAAAACAAAAGATGAAGTTTTTAATTGCATTGTTCAGTATATTAATGAAACTGAAAATTTAACGGGAAAAAAAGTAAAGAAAATTCGATGCGATAATGGCAAGGAATATTTAGATAATCGATTTTACAAATTTGCTAAAGAGAAGGGTATCTTCATAAATAATTGCCCAGCATATGTACACGAATTAAATGGTACAGCGGAAAGATTCAATAGAGCAATCATGGACATGGCCCGTTGTTTGTTAGCCGAAGCACAAGTAGATAAAAAATATTGGCCCGAAATTATATGCGCAGCAACGTATTTAAAAAATCGTACATTAACAAACACAATCGAAAGAAAAACTCCGTATGAAATATTTTTTAAAAAAAGGCCAAATGTAAAACACTTAAAATTGTACGGGAGTAAAGTTTTTGTAAGAAAGCCAGAACAAAAAAGATCATCCAAATGGGATAAAAAAGCTGAAATGGGAATTTTACTAGGTTACAGTGATGTAGGTTATAGAGTCTTGTTAAATGGTAAAGTAATAGTCTCTAGACATGTTGAGGTTATCGAATCGTATGAAGATTGTATTGGTCTTGATGATGATGACAAAACCTTTTCTTCCCGTACTCTGACTCTCGAGTCCAGTAAGAGAAGTGAACTCGATTCAGAAAAAGAAAGTGATCTCGAAGATAATGTTTTTGAGAGTGCAGATGAGAGTGGAAAATCAGAAAACATTGTAAAGAAAAATGAGAATGTAAATTTAAAGTCAAATACTCCACGCAGATCTACACGCAAGAGAAAAATTCCAATAAGATACCCAAACAATACATCAAATAATGTTTATGTTAATTATTGTAGAATAGATACACCTTGTACTTTTGAGGAGGCGTCAAAAAGCGTTGACAGTAAAAATTGGATAATAGCCATGGATAAAGAAATCGAATGTATAAATAAAAATAAAACTTGGAAATTAGTTGATAAAGTAAAAGGTAAAAAAGTTTTAGACGTTAAGTGGGTATATACGAGAAAAACAGACGATAGATATAAGGCTAGGTTAGTTGTACGAGGCTTTCAACAAACTGATGTCATTGAGGACATATACGCTCCAGTAGCAAAGAACCAAACTTTAAAAATTCTATTTTCTTACTGTTGCCAAAACGGCCTAAAAATTGAACAAATGGATGTAGAGACTGCTTTCCTAAATGGAAAAATAAACTCGGAGGTATATGTTCATCAACCAATAGGCTACGAAAATGGAACAAATAAAGTCTATAAATTGTCAAAAGCATTGTATGGATTGAGAGAAAGTCCGAGAGACTGGTATGAGTGTTTTGATGAATATATTACAAAATTAGGCTTTGAACGAAGTAATGTAGATCTCTGTTTATATAAAAAAAAGGGAAAAGAGAATGATGTAATTTATATTTTGATTTATGTAGATGATTTGTTAACTTGTAGTAAAAGCAAAGAAAATATACAAAGTATTAAGAATCTCTTGTCAGATAAATTCAAAATGAAAGACTTAGGAGAAATTAAAGAGTATCTCGGAATAAATATAAATTATAACAATAGAAATAATAAACTCACTTTAAGCCAAACGAAATATATAGAGTCACTAGCCGATAAATATCAAATTCAAAACAGTAGATTATACAGTACTCCTATGGAGACAAACCTGAAACTTGAGAAGGCTGAAAATTGTGAGTCAAACATAAAGTATAGAAACTTGATAGGTGCTTTGTTATATATAAGTTCAAGCACTCGACCAGATATAAGTTATAGCGTAAATTACCTTAGTAGATATCAAAATAGTTATAGTGAAGCGCATTGGAAATATGCACTGCGAATTTTGAAATACTTGTATTTAACAAAAGAATTAAAATTACATTATAAAAGGAATAAAAATTGCGATATTATAAATTGTTACGTTGATGCCGATTGGGCAGGCGATAATATTGATCGAAAATCTACGTCAGGTTATGTAATAAATATGTATGGAAATGTAATTGATTGGAAATCAAGAAAACAAAAATGTATAACCAAAGCTTCGACATATGCAGAGTATGTAGCGTTATCTGAGGTAGTAAGCGAGATAAAATATATACGAGAATTAGTAACAATATTCGACATAGACATAAGTGAACCTATAAAGATTTATGAGGATAATTCGGGAGCAATAAATATTGCTAATAATGGTAACTTTACGAAGAATTCGAAACATATAGAAATACATTATAACTACGTACATGAAAGTGTAAAAGAAAATTTAATTGAAGTATGTAAAGTTGATTCGAATGAGAATAGAGCTGATATATTTACAAAAGCATTATGTAAAGAAAAATTCGTAAAGTTCAGAGAACTATTAAATGTAATAATATAGAGTACAGTACAAATGTAAGGAGGCGTGTTGGAATATATAGTACATTTGTCTGTACACTATAGCATATACTATATGGTACGCGAGCTCAAGCTCGAGCTCGCTGTGTTAGCTGTGTAACGCGCGAGAGTGAGTGTGGATCAGATAACCACTAGCGGTGTCGAGACTATACGGAGCTCTCAAATCGCTCACTTGGTTCCAAGCCGTCGTACTATACACATGGTGTACATGGCGTTATACAATAGAGTAGCTGTACTTACAGTCAATAAAGTTATCCACATTTATTAATCCTCTACCTCTTTTCATTCTTCCAAACAAGGATAACCTTGAAAAACTGATCTTCAAAAGTAACAAAATGGAACTAAATCTCAGAAAGCACTATCAAATTACCTTTAGTCGAAGCAGTACAGAACAGGTTTAAGCACTGTATGGATGAGAAATTATTAAAAACGATGCTCAACATCAATGACTTAGGATTAATAATAAATATTAGGTTAAAGTTTAGCGACAATTTGGATCCCTGCAGGTGCTTTTAGGGATACTGGATTCGTAATCAAGAATATCTTTGAGTTCAAAAGTAGCCAAACAAAAATTATTTCATACAAGTCGCTAGTCCGCAGTACCCTAAAATATTGCTCTCTTGTTGGTAACTCTTTTATAATTCTTACATCGAAAAGTAAAAAAGAGATTAAAAACAATTTATGAATATCATCGGCTCCAAAGAAAACTTACTGAAAACAGTGCCTTCATACAAAGAGAAGCTTCGATATTTCAAGCTAATGTCTCTGTCTGACCGTTGTAACCTCCAAGACTCTGTTTTCTTTTATAATCCTATTAACTGATGCTCTTTGCTTCCAAAATTGAGCTCCGCACTCCGCATTATTCCAGAGAGCGCGTAAAAATGATTCACTGAATTCGGACAAATATCAAACTAGTTCAAAATGTTGCACCAATGCAACAATCTATCGATATTCATGTATACTCATATATATTTTTCAATGTAAAATAAAAGAATTAAAGAACATAATTTACTATCGTAATAATGAATAACTATCTCGTCATTTGTCTGTACTCAGAAGCTTTGACCCATGCCGTTTCGAATATGTGCTGAGCATCGTTGCGCTCAGGCACACAGTACCGGCAGTACGGAGTGCCTAACTTACCCATTCTGTTCGGGCATTTTCTAAAGCAACCGTGCACTGTCGAGAATTGACAAAGGTAGAAGTTCACCTCTGCCCGGCTACGGCTAACCCAAGGCTCTATTAGGCCAACTAGTTTAGCCGTCTAAAGTCCTTTCCTACTTCTATTCCAACGTAGTTGCCAAACTTAGAGGATTTGCGTACGCGCATTCATCAGAAACGTAGCTCTGTCCGGTTCTGAGCAAGAGAGGTACCATTCCTTGCGTTCTCGCGCTAATAAATCTATAACGATTACACGTGCGGTAGCTACAGCTATACGTATGGCACCTCTGCACGTCTGAAATTTCTTCATTTGGAGCGCGTTTCTCTAAATGTTGGCCTCAAACAGCAAAACGGAATTGACTGCCGCTATCACAGCCTCTGTATCATATTACTGGGTCCGCTTTATTGGCCTTTAGTCTATTTAGTGAACTGACGATTGACTAGAACCATGTCGCATGCCATGCGGATATGTTTGCAATAGGTCAGCTGGGTATCCAGAGTCACTCCCAGGTGTCTAACCGACTTGCTGGTCTGGACCTCGACAAAGCCAACGGTGACGGTAGGACAGTTGGTATCCTCTCCTTTGTCAACATGACTATATCTGTTTTTGAGATCGCCAACTGGAAGCCATGCTTGGTCATCCATCACTAGATTATTCTCATGTCTCGGTTAAGTCTGAGTTGGATGAATACGGTACATCTGGCAGTGTTAACCACTGTAAGGTCGTTTGCGCACCTATCAAAATAACATCCGCATGCATTTTCAGGTGCAACAGATCATCATACATGGTGTTCCAGATGTCAAGTTTTAGGGTCGACTTTTGTGCAGCACTTGAGGCTCATTACGTCCTAGGTGTCGTACAGGACCCATCGGTCACTGATGTAGTCCCGTATCATAGACGTCAAGTAACTAGGAATACGGAACTTCTGCTCAATGGCTCGAAGGATGTTTGCCAATCTCACCGATTTGAGGCGTTTTGCATATTCCGTGTTACCAGCAGGCAATCAGTTTGGCGCTGCGTCATAGCGCTGCGTCATGGCTTTTAATTTCAAATAAGTAAATAAAATATGCATGGCGTGACCAGCATTCTACTAGAAGGCCATGCCAGAACAAATAACCAGTCTGCAATTGGAAAACTTACCACTGATAATGTCAAAGTTTTTTTTTACTGTAACTTAAATTAAAATAATGATCACACTTACACATACATAAACACCTCTTTTTAATCTACTACTAGATGGATCTAATGAATTTTGTTTTCACAAGAAAAATACAACTTAAATTTTTGAAGACAAACTATACATTTCCATCGTGTTCTGTCCATCGGATATTATGAAAATTACATCACAAGAAATAATTTGTTGCCAAATTGTTACATCCTCTCAACTTGTACATATGATCCCAATTAGATTTTTGTTTGCACAGCTCGAATAAGCAAATCTTCAGGTAGTACCGTTCTTTTCACGTACATACCGTACTTTACAACATATGCGTGATATAAGCAAGCATTTAATGTTCCGGACTTCATCCAACGCAAAATTAAGTTTTATCTTGAATTTCAAGCTGCCGGGTTACACTTATGGTCAGACAATGCGAACTTTCTATTCCATATTGCAGAAGGCTTTCTTTCAACGAACATCAAAACAGAAAGTTGCGCCCTATTAAAATGCTCTAGGTGAGGATTTTTAATGTTCGAGTGGAGTTTTTCGATTTTCGTGCTCGTTCAACTGGTATTTATGTCATTACAAATAATGGGTATTAACGTATCAGCACGTAAACATTCTATAAGCATTGAATACAAGGCCATTAACTGTAAAATGATCTACGCAGAAAATGGAAATTCACCAAAAATTCAAAACGCGATCGCAAACGATAAATTACAAACACAATACAATTCGATATAACCGTAGCTTTTGAGTGCGCTCGCCAACCACTGACTTATTTATGATAACCAGACTATCAAAACTGTTGGAAAAGCCTTATAGTCAAAAAAAAATAGATTGAGTAATTCGCCTAATTTGGCTTTGATTTCCGCCCTCGAACTGGTCATTTTGGCTTTGAATGCCAAAAATCTCTGGTTCTGCGTTGGAGTGTTTTTTTTGTGTGCAATGTTGAAGCTTCCTTTGATTTGAAAGCAAAAAGTGGATTCGTTAGTATTCTACAGCCGTACAAAAATTACACCTCAAATACAAGAGCTCCTTACGGTATGCCCGCCAAATCAGTATTTACATTACCGGATGATTCCGTAAAAGCTAAAATCATACTTGTATCGTACCGGGAAAGGTCCATTGCCCCTTTCGAAATATCTGTTCACTTATTCGTCGCACGAAAAGTGTCCAACGATTTCTTTATTCGATCGGATTTTGTCCGGGTCCGACGACGATTGCCGGCTTTTGAATGAATGGAAATCGACGAACGTTTGTTGTTGCCGAAGGTTGTTGAACTTTTGCTATGCGCTTTAGATATTGTGCGTTGATTTTTCGAGATATGAAATTTTTTTGATGCATATGCAATTTTATTCAAATGATTCGGTTGAGTACATTTCGACATATCTCCAGTCCCAAGCGGCTGATGTCGCAAGATCAAAATCAAGTAAGAGCCACTGTTTCGTGGAAATTTATGGCATGATGTGCAGTTTCTATTTTGAGTGCTTTCTAAAAGCAACTGATCGCGAAGTGTAGTTCGTTATGGTGGATGGCTTACGGTATCTGCATGGTTTGGAATCGAGTAGCTATTTAATTCAATGCTAAGTGCCTACATGCAATCTGGGAGACAGGTAAGCATGAGAAGATGAATCAACAGATTCTTCGAGACTTTAATTAAGGTTCTTGTACCATGGGTGCTTTCATCTACTTGTACTTGAAGGATTAGACAGCTAAATTTGCATAGCTACAGTGGGTAAAAAAAGTTAAGGCATGAACTCTTAGTATGAATAAAAAACCTATTTTTAATGCGACTTTAATAATAAATGATGATGTTTTCGCATTGAATTAAAAGTTTTGCATGTTTACTTTAAGACCAATATAAAAAAAACCGGTAACGAAGCAAATTTCACAACATTAACGTAACATTTTTCACTGAAGTACCAAAATAGCGCAAAAAAAGTTAAGGCACAGCGCAGTTTTATCTGAAATTATTTGTAATTCCTGGAAAAAATACCGTTAAATGTACTTAAAATCATGAAAATATGATATTTCTATTCAGTCTAGCTTGAAAAGTGTTTTAGGTGTTGAGGGTGTTGTTAAAAATGGGTGTGAAAAAGAAATCGGTAGGTGCAGAAATCCGTGAATGTTGTTTTGCGACGTTAGAAAATATGAATGGCGTATTCTGAGATTGGAATACTAATGGGAAAATCAAGCTATACAGTGAGAAATGTAATAACAAAATATAAATCAACCAAATCGTTTAAAACAAAGCATCGGTCAGAAGAGACTAAAATCTTATCTGATCGAAAAAAAGGGGATTATCAGAAAAATTAAGAAAAACCCTAAACTAAGTGCCCCAGTTTTACAAATTAAGGTGAAAAAACGAGTTGAAACTCAAACTCAAACTATTCAAAATGTAATAAAGAAAGCGGGGTTTGAAGGGCGGAATGTGCCTGAGTAAACCTTATATTAGTACAAAAAATGAAATTGTTAAACTACGTTTTGCTGAAGCCAAAATCATTCTGGAAGTCCATAATTTTTGTTGATGAAGTAAAAATTAATGTTTTTGGATCTGATGGACGGCGATATCCTCGGTGAAAGCCTAATACAGAGTTTAGGAGGAAGCATACTACTCCCACTGTAAAACACAGCGGAGAGAACATTATGCTATGGAACTGTATGGGGCCATCTGGTCCTGAAAATATAGATTTTGTGAACGTTATGATGGATCAAACCTGCTGCCTGGGTATTCCTAAAAGAAATATTAAACAAAATTGCTGAAAAATTAGGCACTTTATACAATTTTGACCTGTATCAGGATAACGATCCGAAGCACAATTCGGAGCAATGTCGGCTTTGGGCTATTTGTAACTGTCCAAATGCTATTAAAAACCCCTCTCAGTCAACGAACTTATACCCGATTGAGCATTTATGGTATCATCTCAAAACAAGAGTAGCATTGCGAAAGGTAAAGTATAACAAAGGGCTCCAAGATGTGATTATTGATGAAGGGACCAAAATTTTACCCACTTTTTGTAAAAAAAATTGCGAAAAAGATGCCGAAACGACTGCGAGAAGTGATAAAAATGCATGGAATAGCCACAAAGTATTAGCGCTATGCAAGCTAATTTTTTTTGAAATTTATCACTTTTGAAATAATTGAAATAATTTCAGATAAAATTGCGCTGTGCTTTAACTTTTTTTGCACTATTTTGGTACTTCACTGAACAATGTTACGTTAATGTTGTGAAATTTGCTTTGTTACCGGTTTTTTGTATATTGTTTTTAAAGTAAACCTGCAACACTTTTAATTAAATGCAAAAACACAATCATTTATTATTAAAATCGCATTCAAAATAGGTTTTTTGTTTTTACTAAGTGTTCATGCCTTAACTTTTTTACCCACTGTATGTACTTGTAGTAATAGAGAAATGTTTGGGAAACAACACTCGAGCATTAAGTCAGCTCGACATCAAACTTATGCAGTACATTTTGAAAAAAATGAATTGTTCTTTAATATTCTCGCTTATATCTATCATAGTAAACTCTTATTTCAAAGTTGCTCTTTTTACTGTTTTCTACTAATTTTCGAAGAAAATTAGTATTAAACTCGCTTCGCCGAAAATCGTCATATATATATATATATATATATATATATATATATATATATATATATATATATATATATATATATATATATATATATATATATATATATATATATATATATATATATATATATATATATATATATATATATATATATATATATATATATATCTATATATCTATATATATATATATATATATATATATATATATATATATATATATATATATATATATATATATATATATATATATATATATATATATATATATATATATATATATATATATATATATATATATATATATATATATATATATATATATATATATATATATATATATATATATATATATATATATATATATATATATATATATATATATATATATATATATATATATATATATAAATATATATATATATCTCAGCAAAATGATTAAGGGAAATAGTCTCTGGAGTGGCTAAGCCGATTGAGCTGAAATTTGCGGAGAACATAGATGTATATAACAGATATATAACATAGATGTATATAATTCAGATATCTTAAACCTTTTGGCGGTGGCGGCCATTTTAGTGAATTTTCAGGTACTCCTATATTTCCAAGCAGTGTAAATTTTTGTTAAAAAAAAGTGATAGAAATGAAAACTTATTATGCTTTTAGTTTACTTATGATAAAGAATTGGAAATTTAAAGCCTTGTGTAGGCACTGAGTGCCTAAAAGTAGGCAATGATATTTTTCAAATTTCGATTTGTCATAGCTTCTAAGAAGAACAATGCATCATCGTGAAATTTGCAGAGCGTATTGATATAGACTTAACTTTAACACACATGGTTTGTCAAGACTGTGCGGACAACTCCTGAAAAAAATCCTTCAAATCATCGACCTTCCTGAAAAAATTTTGTTTTTTGAAAATAAATTCAAATTATTGATAAATTTTGACTTTTGTCCACCAAGTCAAATAAAAATTTCCGAAATTCCGCGGTAAACAAGAACGGAAACCCGTGATCAAATTACCTCTATTTTCAGCACTCAAATCTTCTGTTCACGAGAACTGACGATCACATAATGCGATCAATGTGAAATTTACAGGACATGTTGAAATTAGCTAGGACCAAATCTGATAGAAGTGATTTTGAAATACGGGCAACATTGTGGCAGTGGTGCCATTTGGAAAAATCGCGGAGAAAAAATCTGGTTTTTGGCCTATAGCTTCCGATTTAGCCACCAGATTTTCACAAAATTCACGCAGTAGGTGAACTTTACTCCAAGATAAATTTCATAGAAATTTGGTTGAAAAATTATTGTAGAGTCACCAGCTATAGCAATTTTGGTCTCCTAAATATTGTAAATTTGCTCAGGAAAATAAAGGTTTTTTCCCTATAACTTCCGATGCAGTCACGAAATCAAAACGAAATTCATGTGATAAGCATATCTTGTTGCGTTCTAATTATGTAAGAATTTCGTTGAAAAATCGTGAAAGGGTTGCCAGCTATGATGAATTTCGTAATTTATTGACATTTCTTTATCGAGCGATGTTGTCATAAAATTTCCAAATGGGAATGGTCCTGCAATGACAATTTACAACAAATATTTACGTTTCAAAAATTTAAAAAGTTTGGACGGTGGTAACCCTCAAATTATATTCACTCCTATAACTTACAGCGCAACCATTCAATCGAAAGGAAATTCATAGGGTGAGTTTAACACAATGTGAAGCAGCTATGGTGCTAGCACATGATTGCCAGCACCAGACAATTTCGTAAATATTGCACCAACAGATGCTTCCATTTTGTATTCATAAGCAAAGCATTTACAATAAAATGAGAAACCGGTATTTAAATTTTCCGAGTTTCGGAAATTGTTCAGATGGCAGCCCCAGACATAGTTTAATCGCTGAAACTTTCAATGATATCTGTCAAATAAAACGCAGTACCTTGTAATTTATGACTTATTATTAAAACAAAGTTGAAGTACAGTATTTATTTTAGCGCGGCGCGTTTCACTTCGTCTTTTGCCGTGTCTTGTCGGAAGATAACTGCGTGCTTTGATACTCAATTGGAGTGAGCGGCGGTGCTGCCACTTTAGGATTGCTGCTAGGAACTGCCACCTCAACTGCATTATCATTTTTCGCGACATCTCCGGCTCCCCGTGAATCGTTTTGGGGGAAGGATTCACAAAATTCTAAGGCGGCTAGCCTTGCTGATGGGCGGCGCACCAGACCGTTTCTCGTCATGACTTCGGCAGATCGTACTTGTCCATCTTTGGCTGCGAATGTTTTGGTGATTCGACCTTTCAACCATTGTCCTCTTGGCTGACTTGGATCGCAGATTATCACCAACTGTCCTGGATTTAACGGCGGAGTCTCCTGTCTCCATTTTGATCGACGTAGCAGCCGCGGCAGGTATTCTACCACCCACCTCTTCCACAGTCGGTCCTTTAAATTTTGTGCTAATTTCCATTGTTTCCGAAGACATACGTTTTCAAGATCATCGCAGGGAGTTTGTGTTGAATTCAAGCAACCAAGCAGAAAGTGGTTCGGCGTTAGTGGTTCTTGTTGTTCTGGGCTCGTTGGTATATCTGTTAGTGGTCGGCTATTTATAATGTTTTCTGCTTCTATTAGTGCGCTTCTAAACGTCTCCAGCCTTGGCGCCTGCTCTTTGAACACTTGACTAAGCAGACGCTTAACGCACTGAACTAGTCGTTCCCAGCAACCTCCAGCATGTGGATTTCCAGGAACATTAAAAATCCACTCAATATTTTCAGTTGATAAGTTTTGTTGTATTCGGTCGAGATCAAAAACCCGATTTTCCTTCGTGAGCTCCTTTTGTGCCCCAATAAAATTCGTGCCATTATCGCTTCGAATTCTTACTGGAGTGCCTCGTCGATTCATGAAGTTCCTCAAGCATAACATAAAAGAATCGGTGGAAAGATCATCCGCGATTTCAACATGGATAGCACGAGTGGTGAGACATGTGAACAGAGCTACCCATTTCTTCTCTCTACGACGACCTACAGCAATGTGAAACGGTCCACAATAGTCCACTCCGCAATAACTGAAAGGGCGAAGATACGGTGTAAGGCGATCCAGTGGTAATTGTCCCATTAAAGGGTTTCGAGGTTTTGCTCTTAATGTAAGGCAAATCAGACAGTTGCTCCGAACAGTTTTAAGTACGGAACGAATACTGAGTACCCAAAACTTCTGACGAATCTCATTGATGACCAAATAATCATTCATGTGGTGACGCTTTCTGTGGTAATGATCTACAATAAGACGCGTGACATGATGGTCCCGAGGCATAATGATTGGATTGCGAGCACTGACCGGCAAACAATAAGCAGCATCAATTCGTCCTCTTAGCCTCAATATGCCACCGTTATCCACAAACGGTGTCAGCTGGTATAAATTGCTCGACTTTGAAACATATTTCTTGGATATTAGAGCGGTGATCTCTTCAGTGAAACATTCGTTTTGAACTTGGCGGCATACGATCAACTCAGCATAGGATATATCACTGGCTGTCAATTCTCCAGTATTTCGGTCACTGACATTCGATTGTTGTGTATTTTTGATAAATCGAAATACCCAGGCTGTTACTCGCTCTGCTCTGATATAGGACGAATACTTGCTATAGTTGATAGCTTCCTTCGTCACTTTCACCAACATACATGACACGACAATATCCTCTGCAGTGTATTCGTTTATTATCCGTTCATTTTCTTGTGGCCATCTCTCTTCTTTGTACATCAGAAATTCTGGTCCTCGTACCCATCTAGCGTCATTTTCGACACTTGCTGGTAATTTAGCTCTCGTGGCTTCGTCGGCAACATTCAGTTCAGTCGGCAACCATTTCCATTGATTAGGCGTTGAAGTCGATAATATCTCCGCCACTCTGCAGGCAACAAATTGTTTATACTTTCTGGTAGTTGATCGAATCCACTGAATGACTGTCTTAGAGTCACACCAAAATATAACGTGGTGTATTTTAACTTCCAGGCAATCCTGTATCGTTTCTGACAGACGGCAACCTAACACTGCAGCTTGCAGCTCTAGTCGTGGTATCGTCATTCCCTTTGGAGGTGCACATCTACTTTTTGCAGCAACCAGAACAATATTGATCTGTTCTGCATGCTTTACTCGCAAATATGCAACTGCTGCATATGCATTGGAACTCGCATCAGTGAAAACATGCAGCTGCACATAATCTGCCTCAAAAAGTATTGGCGAATAACATCGCGGTACGGTAAAATCCTTCACCTCCTGAAATTTTCTCCACCAACCTTTCCATTGTACGTACAGTTGAGCGGGCAGCGGCTCGTTCCAATCGATATTCAACTTCCACGTGGCTTGCAATAGTAATTTCGAACAAATCGTATAGTTTGACAAGAGTCCGAAGGGGTCAAACACGGCCATTATGATCCCAAGCAGCTCTCTTTTTGTTGGTGGGCGAATCATTTTCAAAACATCTCGTGGTATTTTGTGGAATTTAAAATGATACTGCAAGGTATCGTCCTCGGTATTCCAAAATAATCCCAATACCTTGTCTGTCACATTTCGTCTCTCCATGTTGAATACGGTATTATCGTTGCTTTCGGTTCCGTTTAATTTGGACTGAATCTCTCGACAGTTGGATACAAAGTTTCGTAGAGTGAAACCAGCTTTAGTATTTATCTCTATTGCCTCCTTAATAATGCCTTTAACATCATCTTTGTCATTAAAACTGACAACTAAATCATCGACATATGTCTTGTCAGTGACGATTGCAGCTCCATGTGGCTTCGTTTGCATGTAATAACTTGCATTTCGTTTTCGGATGTATTCAGCGCAACAAGGTGAACATATTGCACCAAATATCATCGACGCCATTTCATATACTTTTATGGGCTGACTTTGATTTCCTTCCCTCCATAAAAACCTTTGAGAACTTTGATCCGCTTTTCGAATTCGTATTTGTGAGAACATCTCACGAATGTCCCCAGCGACGGCAATAGTTCCCTGACGGAATTGAAATAGGATCGTCAGGAGCGGCTTGGCGTGTTCAGGGCCCTTTAACAAGACGGTATTCAGAGAAACGTTGCACGAGACAGCAGCAGCATCGAACACAATACGGAGTTTCGCGGGCTTGTTGGGGTTCAGGACTCCGAAATGCGGGAGATACCATGTCCTGTTCCCCTGCACCTTGGCTTCTTCGACAGTGAGAGCTCTCGCATACCCTCTCTCCAAATACTTTCCGATTTCTGCCTTGTACCTCTCAGCATAAACTGGATCGTTTAACATTCGTCTTTCGACTTTCAGCAGGCGTTGCTTAGCCATTTCGTAACTCTGAGGCAGAATAATTTCATCACTACGCCACAGTAGTCCGGTTTCATAGCGATCTCCTATCTTCTTTGTAGTGTCCTCAAGAATTTTCTTAGCACGACGATTCTCGTCAGATTCAAGTACTATGTTGGTGCTACGAACTCCGAAATTGTCCGTAGAGAAATACTCATTGACAAGGTTGTTGATTTCTCGAAGTGAGCGTGACTCGCGAATATGTAACACAGTAGGGACCTCTTGCAAATCTTGGCCATTTGGTCCAAATGCGATCCAACCTAGCTTAGTTCTGACGGCAATAGGCTGATGCTGTCCTCCTTCAATAACTTCTTTATAAACGCCAAGAAATGCGTAGTCCAACCCCAATAAAATCTTCGGCTGAGCGCGTTTATATTCCATGATTGGTAGAGCATCCATATGGCTATACTTTCCTGTACGTAATGTTTGTGCAGGTAGATCCAAATTAGCAATAGTGCAAATATTTTTAAGGGTAAACGTGGGTGCTGACTTATAACTGCCCTTAATTTCTACGGTAACCTTCCGTGAGCTTTCTGTTTTCTGCGCCTTGCCGTACCATTGCAGAGTAAGAGGGCTTACACGCCCTTGAAGTCCAAGAACTTTGGACACGTCTTCATCAATCAATGAAACCGAAGAGCCTTCATCCAGCATCGCAAACACCGAAATATTTCCTGACGGCCCAGATAAAATTACCGGTACGATCTTAAACCACTGTACTGTATCATCACTAACGCGGCAGTTAAGAATAGGTGACAATTTGACGTTTGACTCTCCAAGCTGGTTGTGCAATAAGCGATGGTGCATTTTGCTGCATCCATCAATTGCACACGATCGCCTTTTACGACAGTTTGACAGACTGTGCCCTTTTTCATCGTTTCAACATCCGAAACAAAGATGCAGTTTCTTGACTTGATTCCACTTGTCGTCGATTGCGAGTGCAGCGAAATCTTTGCAATCTGCAATGCTATGTGATTGATTACACTGTGCGCATGCTGTTGTCGATTTCTGCACCACGACACTGTCACTGTGAAGTACTCTGCGAGACACTGATAAATGATTTCGTGATGATGCTGATAACGATTGATTTGGACGTGGTGTTGTGGCTGTATTTGTCAACATCATACTGACAACTTTGGCCAATTCAGCTATCCATGCGGCAAAATCTTCCACAGTTGGAAAAGATGGAATGCGAGCTGCGTACTTGGCCCATTCATACTGTTTTGACTGAGGTAATTTATTAACCAGCTGTTCTACCAGTGTCGAGTTGAGTAGATGATGTTCGCAGCCGGCAGACTTAAAAAGTGCGACCATATTTCGCACTAGGTTAGACAAATTTAATACTAATTCAAGGTGCCCTTCACTCATTGCCGGTATTTCCTGAATTTTGTTTAATTGTGCGCGTACTAGCAAGTCTGGACGACCAAAGTTAAATTCGAGCTCTTGTATAGCTTTTGGCACGTCATCTGGGTATATTAACAGAGCGGACACTGCAGATTTAGCTGCACCTTGCAGTGCCTTATTTAGACGCATTAGATTTTGTCTGTTGTTATAATGGAATTCAGCTGTTGTATCCACATAACACCTTTTGAATAAAGGCCATTCTTCCGCTTTTCCATCGAATCGGGGAAGATCATATAGTCCGGCATTGTAAGATGTATGCATTAATTGTGGCTGCATCTGCACTACATCGTCTCTTCTTCCGAACGCTGTCTGCGATGGAGGTGCATTTGCAAATGGCGGCGTTTGCGCTTGCTTCTGCATCTGCCCTGTTCTTTCGAACTGTGCAGGTAATGGCAGCGGCGGCGTCAATTTTGTATGCGTCTGCATCTCAATTGCACTTTGAACGTGTGTATGTTCTTGTGACGGCGGCGACTTTGCTTCTGTCTGTATAATTGTTGTCGGCAACACATACGGCGATGTTGCAACTGGAATCGGCGAAGCTATCGTTGTATTGGCGGCGTTTATTTGTAGACGAAGCTCGTCCATATTCCGTTTGTTTTCGTTCTTTATTTCGGCAAGCGCCATATGAAATGTATTCATGGCGGACAATATGCTACCTATTTTTTGATCGATGTCATTTGACGATGGCTGTTGGCTAGGTAGACTGCCAGCGCCTTCCAAGTTCACGACGGTAACATCGAAGTCTTTTCCGTTGTCGTCTTCCTTTTCGGCGTGCTCATTCGAACATGAATTTTTCGTTTTTCGCGGCATTGTCACGATTTTCGGCAATAACGACAGGCGACACAGTATAGAATAGAAAACAGATTGTCAAATAAAACGCAGTACCTTGTAATTTATGACTTATTATTAAAACAAAGTTGAAGTACAGTATTTATTTTAGCGCGGCGCGTTTCACTTCGTCTTTTGCCGTGTCTTGTCGGAAGATAACTGCGTGCTTTGATACTCAATTGGAGTGAGCGGCGGTGCTGCCACTTTAGGATTGCTGCTAGGAACTGCCACCTCAACTGCATTATCATTTTTCGCGACAATATCCTTGGATGAAAACGAAATTCAAAGGATAGGTTGATTAAGCATGAGCATGTTATGGTAGATTTATTGCTGTTGTGTTGGACAAATGTTGCCAGCACTGAACATTTTCGTCATTTGTGTTATAGGAAATGCTATCATATTTGTTCCTTTAAGTAAGAAATTGTTGATATGATACTAGAAAGAAGTGTATAACGTCTTCACACAGTTTTAAATCCCTCAAAGATAATTTCCCCGAAAACTAGTTTTCTAGCGGTTCTGATGTGCTAGACTTTTTTTTTCATTCGAAAATAGAGACATTATTTATTATCATCTCCCAATTTTCACTTTGGGTTAGGCTTTGTTTATCACTTCACAACTACACTAAGCTATAATACTTAGTCAACCAATTAAAACATATATGTTCCGCCATCTCATAATCACACACTAAACTGCTACTTTGCAGCTGCTATTTCGATGCTAGATATGACACCTGTGAAGGAGTTATTTGAAATACCGGAGATATCAGATGTAAAAATGTTGAAAAGAATTGGACCCAGTATGGAGCCGTAAGGTGCGCCTGATTTAATACAGAACTCATCAGAAAGTGCCCCGTTATAGGTGACGATCGTTATCTTGTGACTGAGGAAACAAGATTTTGAAGATTTGAAGTCCATCATATAGTACCGGAGACAAACAATCCATTCAGAGCCGAAGGCATTCTGACAATCAATCAGGAATATGACACGGGCTTTGTGTACATCGTAAGAGCCACAAGCTTTTGGAACGGGGAACATTTTTGCACGCCTCCAAGCAGTATGTTTACAGCCAATATTGAGGCAGGAGTCAAAGAGAACGCAAAGGTCTTCAAAGAAGCAGGCTGAAAACTTTTTTAGAGTGAAGATTTTTTAGGAGGAGATTTCATTTTCTTCTGAGAAGGGTATATACCAGAGCAAGTAGAGTTTCTTTGCTTACGAAAAATTGCATGGTTCGATAGATTGAATTGAAATAGACTTACTAAATGATTTTGCCAACGAAAAATTGAGACAATGCTACTGACAATTGTAGTGAAAATGGTGTCAGAGCTATGTTTTTTACTTCGATAGATTTGGAAGAAAACTGCAGCGAAAACATCTTCAGTAAATTTACCGTTAGAAGCAAAATTACTTCTTAGTCTTTTACGACCTGTTATCCTGTTATTTATCTCCTTAAACTTATTTCACCCGGTATCACTTTTTAGAAACTTTCTTCTTTGTTTTATTTACATGAGCTCTGGCCTTGATAATTATTAGAATATTGACATCTTTGATCAAGGCACCGGTGTAAATATAGGGGCTGTTATCTTAAAGATTTTCGGCTATTGTAGAGCTGAACAATTTCGAGTGGAAGATTACGGAAAGCAAAATATGTTGAATTCCTTGGAATTGATTGTTAATCTATTTTCTAGAGCAAAATATGGTTAAGGATTCCGAGAGCTTCGTGAGTTTCTTGGGAGTTGAGATTTGAGGTTATTAACAAATGTTCCGACGTCAGTTGCAAATTGCTACTACGTGACTCTACCGTAGGGAATGAAGAGGTATGTATGAGTGGTCGAGACCATGTTTCCACTGGATGGATAGTTGAATCAGCTGATTGTCATATTCAGCGTCGTGAAATTTCGCATTCGAATGAAATAAATTGTTAGAAAGAGCTTATGATACTCGGAGATACAAGAAAACAATCAATATCTGACAAAAAGCAGCGGAAGGTGCGTTTTTGTAGAAAAATGGGTTTGACTAAGCTTGTAATATTCATCAGCTATTGCTTTCAGGTCCATCTGTAGGCGTTGTAGATTTGATTACCCGACAGCTGTGAGCGCGCCTTGAAACGATCGTCGGACCCAGTGAAGATGATGTCGCTTTGATAGTGCCAATGTTCTGAGCCACCTCAGAGTCTCTGAAATGTTTATGAGCATAACTGGCAAAAACTACAATTTGTTCGTTTTCTAGCCGGAGAACGATGCAGATTGGTTCTACAAGTTTTAGTCCTGGTATTATATCTCTTAGGAATTGGTTAACAGTTTCGTCAGGGATCGATCTTACATGTTATGAAGGATAATAATGAGCTACGGTTAACCAACCTATTATCCCAGGCATGTACTGTTACAAATTGGCAAGTTGTCGCCAATGCAACATAAATTTATTTAAGCTTTACTCTATAAGTGCCCTGCGTGCTATCCTTGCCAGCTTAAAGCTGCGTGGGTCATTGGGTTTGGCAGAGAGAAAAAATTTTTCCTAAGAGCACGCTAAATTAAACAAACACCAACAGGTACCACGGACTAACTAAGCTGGATGGATTTTTTTCGCTTATTTTTTCACTCCATGACATTCATTAAAATAAACAGCCGTCCAGTTAAATTCACAATCATATATAATTCAAAAATAAAAGAAAATCCTAAAACAGAATATTAATAAAAAAAATATCAAAATTATAATAATCATGCATTAACAAAACAAACAAAAAATAGTAGTTACAACTAGTGTAAACAAAATCGAATAAGCATCAAATCAAAATCAAATAAAATTAGCATTAAAATAACGAAAGGAAAAATGAAAAATTCACCCAACCCGGAAAACTGTCGACCGCGGTGGATGGTGTATAATTTAACTTTTGCAATATTTGCCTACTATCAAAAAAATGAATTTATCAACTCGACACAATTTTACTTGCTTTTTCTTTTCTTTTTTCTTTTACAAAAATAATAATTTGATTCAAATGTTGCAAAAATGGATTCTAATTTTTAAACAAGTCTTGAAATCAAAATTCCGCAAATAAAACTAACAAATACAAATAAATTTCAAATAAATATCCAGAAAATGTTCTTCCCCTGCCAATTCCAGTCAATCCAATTGAAGCGTAACAGTGAACAGGAGATTTTCTTACCAATACGACAAAAATTTATCTCTCCCCTGTGCAGTTTCAATGCCTTCACGCACGTTGTGTTAGTGGCAAAAAGTAGAAGCATCTCTTGCAGTCATGCACGAGATGCTTGTTAGACTCAATGACTAAGGTAACGCAAAGAACCGGCCTCCGAATCCAGGTGAAATAGATGAAATCAAAAAGTGGAGCTGCTTCACACTTCATGATGAGCGTAGAGTCTGCTTCTAGGATAAAAGGCACATGAAATAGCCCGATTACAGGTTGATAACAACCCATGGTTCTTGAATTAGCTACTGCTCTGCCTTTGACAAGTGAAGAAGCAGGGCAGCTGCTACTGCTTTGGAATGGTGCAGATTAATTTGAATTGGTTGTCAATTCCTATCAGGGTTGCGCCCAGGCCCTTCTCGAATGCAATAGCTGCCTCATTCTCAACATTTGTTTTCAAAGTTAGAAGGTATAGATAGCCGTCCAACTCAAAGTTTCAAAACTACCCTGTTCATCGGAAAGGAATTCCGCATCCCATTTTTTTTAGATGTCACTCCTATAAAAGCGACGAATTTCTTCTGGAAGACTCCTTCGCTTGTGACTCTTGGCCACAAGTCCCTTTGGTCCAGATGCTTTAGCCTGATCAATTTTGCACAAATGTAAGGGCCATTGCTCCACTCACTGACTCCATTTTTGGCCTATAAAACCGATGCTGCTACTTCATTTTAAATAAAGGAAGTTTTTCGTCGATTTTCCACCATTAGCAGGCTCCCGATCCTCCGTAGGAAGACCAGAGTTAATGACCCTGATGATCTCCGAGATTCCTTCTGAGCTCAAACGGAAGCAGGAGATTCACGCTTTATATCTAGGCCAACTAGGAATTTTGCCCGTTGACGCCACTTTTAATTTGGTACCTGGCCAAAGCTTTCCCTCACGCTTCCAACCGTACTCCTTTACACCAACCCGCGTCACTCACTGTTGGTGGAGCTAAGTTTCTGTTCAGGCTTTTTGTTCAGCTTTTGTTCAGGCTGCCATATTTTCAGCCAGCTTTCTGCCGAGATTAATCCATCTCTTTTACTGGCATCGATCACAGCCCAGATGAGGCACTCTTTAGCCATTTCCTTAAAAAGTCGCTATTAGTCTTCAGGTCGCTATTAGTCTTCAGACCGCTATTAGTCAATCGATCTTTTTCGTTTCTGAGCAGAATCTGTAGGGTTTCGAAAAAGCCAGTGCTATCCAATAGTACGAGTAGTTCATTGAGGGGACCTTTTATTCTTGTCAGGCAACGTTCCGGGTAAGATTTTACCTGGCTTCCTTAGAATTTTGAATGGAACTAGAGGTGAAAATAGTTGACGATCGGGGTGGCTTATTTTTCGTAATATGTACGCCACTCTGGCCAAAAACGGGCTTCTGAGCTTTCTCCGAACAAGGCTCGGAAAGCAGTGCCCTCGTAGAACCGCTCGAAAAAAGAGTCAAAGGCCAAGCCGAAGTTTTACAGGAAGCCAGTTGAGTTGACTCATTTGTCATACAAATACAGAATAATGGCAGTTAGTGGGCATCATTACCGTGGAATGCAAGCGTGCCACAAGCATTGAAACGCATAAAAAGACGGTGAAAACCATAAATACCAAAGCAAATGTGTAAATCGCCAGCTTGAATGTTATCTAACCTCATAACAGCACATTTCTTCCATGCATATCTATATTTGGATAATTATTAAAAAAGCGAAGAAAAGCGCGTAGAAAAGTGTTTCAAATATTTGGTTGTATGTTCCCTACCAAATATCTAAATCTGGCTGGGTTATGTTGCATGTACCAGCAGCGGAAAATCGTTATTGACAACCACATTCTACTATCAAAATTAATATATTCGCTCGTTTCTTCATTGCTTTCTTTAAAAGGAAAGATGTACTAGTGCCTATACACATGCGTGTGAATCATAATATACTAAAAAAAATCCATTGAAAACAATTGCCACAGTTTTTCTATGGTTTTCATGTTTATTATAACTCGATTATTTTGTGGCTTCGTATTGCTGGTATAATTTGTATCACATGATTGTATCCAACTAAGATTTACTATTTTAAAGGTTGCAAACAAAACTATGATTTTTCATAAGATTAGAAGTTAGCATTACAAAATAATTAGCATGTCTTAGAAATCTTATTCGGCTACACATACGTTTATTTTTGAGAAAACAGTTAAAAACTACTACAAATACATATCTCAAACTAGATAATTAAAAAATAGCAACATGAAATTCTATCAGTCGTCGATGCAACTATACATTTAAGTGAAGACAGCAAACGGGAAAATTTTCGAAATCAATCAGCAAAAATAAGTTCTGGAATCGATCAGGTTTTCGCAATCAGCCGGCACGTCAGATATACGAGTATGTATTTAAAAACATAATCTAAGCGTATTTTGCTACCAAGCCGGTTTAAACGCTTTAACATGCCATCAATGGTCTTTAACCTGTTCTAACGCCTAATGTGAACTGGCGGAGTATAAGAAATGAACAACCGTATTTTGTTCAGAAGAACCGTTAAATATTCTTGAAATCCAATACTAAACTGGTGTGATGGAAGAACATCAACAAGATAAACAGCAGTTTAGAACAAGCAACCGTCATCATTAATTTATTGGTTGTCGTTTCAATAAAACGAGTGTCGAAATGATGCGCTCTGATGCTGATTGTGATGATGCAACTACTTCTATCAAGTAGCTGAATCGAAGATATTAAAATGAATCAAGCTTGATAATATTTTTCATTATTTTTTGTTTGTAATTTTCATTTTATGTTTCAAATGTAGTAATGTAACGAACAAGTGTTTTGACAAAGCGACAGCATCAATTTGAAGTTATTAAAATTCTTAATTTGCATAGATACTTTAAATATAATAAAGTTCGTTGCGTCTAAAATTTTCCAATTTAAATTAATTTCAATGACAAATTGTTTGGCTTCTTTCTAATAAAAAGTGTAGAATATTATTCAAATGCATTTAATAAAACTAATTCAAATTAATTTGGAAATTTTTCACTGTAATTCGGAAATTATCAGGCCAAAATGTGTATACATGCAGTAAAAGATAATATAGCTATTCTAGCTGAGATGTTATTCTTTATTCAGAAAATTATGAAGAAAACTACGGCTTAAATAAAAACATCAGGATGTCTTCTGACAAAAAAGAAAAGGAAACTGGAAACCTAAAGCTAGAACTACACTGGTCTCACGTAACGTGAGCTCACGTGTCGTCACATCAGCTAACCACTCGTGTCATAGATCTGCAGTACCATTTTGTATGGTTAGAAATACACTGGCGATACGTCACACGGCTCATGTGCTATCACGTGAGCTCACGTTTTTGATAATCTGCAAATTCAGATTTTTGAGCTCACGTGAGAGCACGTTTAGCCAATATTTTTACCGCATGGTATTTGATTTGTTTGAAATGTATAAGGTAAGTGATTTGTTGAAAATATATAAGCATGAATACTTGTGAAATGGCGAAATACATTGATGCTGGTAAATTGTGGGAAAAAATTGTAACAGAATTTTTATGTGCGCAGCGAAATTTAGTCAAACCTCAAACCGTCGATCAGGAACTGCAACACACGTGAGCTGCTAGCATGAGACAAGTGTATTTCCAAGCGTGAGCTCATGCCTCCACACGCATAACGTGACGACACGTAAGATCACGTGACGTGAGACCAATGTAGTTCTACCTTAAAGAAACCAAGAAATAAAAGTATTCTCAGAAAGAATATTCTAAGAACCTTCGCACAGTTATTCCCTATTTATCAATTTAGAAATCTTCCAAAAAGCAGCTACTGTGACCCTATGATCTGTCAGCTGAACGATTAAGCTGCAACTATGTAGCTTGCGTTACGTCGATTGCGTTTGAGTTTAGTTTGAAAGCTCCATATACTTTCCATTGCAAAACGCAACGATAGTTATGCAACCGTTGCATCGGACGAAACAGAGAGCAAGAGATGAACGAATTTCATCTTTGGACGCATCTACGTAATGAAAAGTGAGCTAAGAATATGTGGTGCGTCCTTTCCAAGGTATTCTGTCAAATGAGTCACCTCAAAGTGAGTCTGATTTGAAATTGTTTAGTGGAAAAGATCATCATTTGTAGTTTCTGTCAATATTACAGTTTTTTTGTTAATTAATATAAGTTTGAAATACTAACGTGGTGTATTTTGTCCTTAAAGCTATCTTAAGATCATAAATCTGACTTATAGAATTATGTGAATTCATTGAAGGTGTCGTCTAATACTTTTTTGGGAATTTTTTTTTTGACAAACCATTTTTATTAACATTTAAACAAATTTTGTGCATTTTTTGAGGTCGTTGTACACAAAACAGTCGGAGGTACACCGCCCAACAGGAACACATATATAAAAAGTGGTGCTCCACGGCTGCCATGATTCCGGCCGTTCTGCTTATCTGAAATAAAAAAAAAACCAAAAAAATTCAGTTAGAATTCTAAAAGATAATTTTTTTTGCGCTTTAGAAAAAAAACCCAAATTTTCGTGTTTTTTGGGGTTTGTAAAGCTTGTAAAATGAAAACTAATGGAGCAATCTTAATTATATTTCGTCCACTTGTAGTTATATTTGTACTAAAAATGCTGTATAATTTGAGCAGAATCAATCAAATAGTTTTATAGATATCATGACAGCAGTTTAAAAAAATCGTGTTTTGAAAAAAAACCCCATAATTCATAATAAAAAAATGGTCTCACTACCAATCTGCTATGCCAGGACCATAGAGTATACCTTTCTTTTCTTCAAAGAAGTCATGCAAGGCCGTTTTCTCTTCTT
This sequence comes from Nemotelus nigrinus, assembly GCA_947369275.1. NCBI lineage: Eukaryota > Metazoa > Arthropoda > Insecta > Diptera > Stratiomyidae > Nemotelus > Nemotelus nigrinus. Next base: position 152,841,956 of record OX376372.1, read on the forward strand.
TGTTTGATATCCGGGCTTGTTTGGCGAAATCGCTCTCTCTCTCTCTGCGAGAATCGTTACGTTGATGAACGAACGCTTGGGCATTTAGGCCAATATTTACTCCCATAGGCCAATATTTACTCCCAAATCATCTTTAGGATAGGCTCAAACCCTCCGTTGAAGATTAGCACAGCAAAAAATGTGGCGATTTCGAAGACTTTTGCACCAGAATGAAGATGTTTCGGAGCGAAAGCCCAGATTATTGAGTTTAGTGACTCATTTTTGTTTTGAGCCTCCGCCCCCAAGCACCTGTTCAATAATTGTTCGCTCGACAAATCTTCATAGACTGGCTTGATAACTTCCTGAGCTTGTTTGGAAAGAGGCTGCTTATGTTGCTTATGTTGCTTATGTGTGTTCAAATTAATCATGATTCCCAGAAATTCAGCTCTACGCCACTTACACCATCTATTTTCGCCTGTAGGACAGTTTCGATGCTGTGGCTTATCATCCGTGGAAATCTTGTGGTAAAAAGTGGCCCAAATTTCTTTCTTCATATCGGCAACGAGATCCGGATGTCTTCGAATGGCCGATCCATAATATTTTGTCAATTCGTCAATTACTTTATCAGTGAGTTTACTCTCACCTCTTCCGCCTATGCTCTTCTGAGTTTTCTTTGCATTTCTAAGCCGAGTTCCGATTCTCTTTTCAACATGCCCAACACATTCTTTTTTAACAGCTACATAATTATTTTCATATGGTAGTGCATCTAAAATACCTTTGAATGTCTTACTGTTACTATCACCAATATACGTTAAATATTTGACGCTATGTTTCTCAATTGAACGTGTAGCCATTTGCACGATGACATCTATCTCCATTTTTTCAGAACTTCCAGTATGATTTATCGTAGAATTTTCTTCATGGGAAGCGATCCATTCTTCATATTCTTGTGGATCATCCTCCTTTTTATTTTTCCACAAAATACATTCCTGACAAAAACTACTCAACACACACGCATCCACTACTTTGCCGGTGTATTTTGCAATAAGTGTTGACAAAGATGAAAAACTTCGCTTTTTCTACGTTCCATCTCCCGAGACTGTAAATTCATCTTCTGGTTCACCGGCTTCTTTATTGAGCTCTTTCTGCTCAGTAATCACCAAGAACAACGCATTTGTATAAATGGCCAAAGCAGCTATATATATATTATTCAATACTCCATAACAAGTATTTCGAGTCAAACCTTGTTCCATTTTCATCAGTTCACAAAACATTTTCAAACTTTCTAAGCCGAGTCCTAATAAACACATTACGAAAACGATGCGACGATTTATTTCGTTTGCATTATTGACCATAGGACATGCGTTGATTTGTTTTATTTTGTCCCACTCGCGTTCCATAGAAATCTTGAAACCCAAGTCTCGTACACCACACTGTTTGAATGTCACTTCACTATTGCAATTCTTGCAAATGACAGACGAAGAAATGGTTGAAAAAACGCTAGCACATCAAAAAATGTTAGATGTAAATGACGTTTTCTTTTCTCGTTTTCCTTTTTTTGTCCGATCTCTATGAATTGGCCTTAAGTGACTTCCCTTTTTAAACATTTTCAATTATTTTTCGAAAGTGTATCGAGCGAGAAAAACTACGATGTATACTGTGTCTAGGGACACGATGAATGTACATCTTCTTTATGTAAATGATATAAGTAATATATAATAGTTTTACCACAAATATTTTGTTTTCACACTCACTAGCTGTCCTAATCAAGCTCCCGGTACCACGCTTCATACGACTTATGTGTATTGAAATTCACCTACCTCTCAAACTACTGGCCATCCTTTTTAAAACTTTTATTATGATAAAATAAGATTACTTTAAGCTTTGTTTTGTTACAAAAATTAACAAAATTAACCTGGTCCAAATTATTCAAAAAACGAGTTGAATTTGTTACTTCCGGTTTCACACAAATTTTCAATTCCGGTTTTCAAAATTTCAAAATTAAAATGAACAGTTAATTTTCTACACCAGTCAGTATTTTTGATGTTTTTTTTTAATTTTTTTTTTTGAATCCTAGAATCCACTTCCGAAAAAACCTTTCATCAATTTCACCCATTTTTCAAAAGCCCATGACTCGGCAACTAAACCTCATAGAAACCAAAAATTGTGTATCCACGTTCTTATCTTCTGGAAGTACCATTATGTGCAATCTGAACTAAATCCACGTGAAATGCACCGTAAAACAAATTAAATATTTAATAACGCAATATTTAAGTTTTTTGTATATAACATATGTAAATTATATTGACGAAGGAGAAAAGTTGCTAATGTTGTAATATATATTTAAATGATTAGGTATGAAAAGGCAAAGACTATAGGAGCAACTCTATTCTCTGTATTATTTAATTTGTATACTGTCCATATATATAAAAAGGCAAAAAAATTATGAATGTGTTTTTTAATAGAAACCTTTTGCAGCGAAATAAATCAAATTCAGCAAATCTTCTTCAATTAATTTTCACATTTACATAGCTAATCATGAGACTCTCCATCACTCATTTTAAATGAAGTAGTGATATTCTGTGGAGCAAGTGAAGCATACGATTCGATTGAATATCTGATGAGTGCGGCGGCCATTGACTACTGTTGCAATATAAATAGGTGTATTATTTTTCTTGGAAAGTACCAGAAATAGTGTGCTCCTAATTTCTAATTTTTCCAGCAAGCCTTTGATTGCCACCAGGTCAATGATCCCTTAACAAGATATTGCACCCCATACTATAATGCGTGGGGCCCGTCTAGATTTCTGCCCGGCTGGTGTTCTTAAAGGCTTTGAACCTCGGCGTCCTGGAAATTATCGCCAAATTCCAAACTGAGTCCCGCCCAATCAAATAGATCCTGCCAGACTAAGGATCATCGTTATCATCTCTATTACCAAACTCTTGTGCAAATTAGGCTTTGAAAAGCTAAATTTTATATGTATATTAATATACATATAAAATTTAGCTTTTCTCCATACTTTACGGACTACTTACCTTACATTCTTCTCTTACTATACATATACATATACAAGAAAATAATTTCTTAAAAAAGAATGTATTTAGAAACATATTTGCACATTTTTTGCAAAAAACAAAATTACTGCACTAGATCCCTCACTTTATATCATAATTTACAAAAAACTCATAAACGAGAGTGCACGAGTCAAACTCAATTTTTTATAAAAACAGAAACAAAGCAGAAATGAAACAACGAAACTAGAAAATTTAAACGAAACTAAAAGACTCTTTACACTAGTTATTTATAAAAAGATCATAAATGACGTTTTCTTTTCTCGTTTTCCTTTTTTTGTCAGATCTCTATGAATTGGCCTTAAGTGACTTCCCTTTTTAAGCATTTTCAATTATTTTTCGATACCGTGTCGATACCACGCTGAAACTGATCGACCGACGCTATACACTAATGTTGGAACGGGTTTGTGAACAGTTCTGTGAACGGGTTTGTGAACAGTACTGTGTACAATAAGTACAATTTAGTTACACAAAAGAGCCAGGTAAGGAGCTGGGCTCGAGAATATTCGAAGCGAAAGCCTACCTCCTACGGTTTACGTATACCTCCTACGGTGACACCGTATACCTTCTAAGGTTTACGGCTGTAACTTTTCAATGGATTCAAATTTCGAAAAATTCTTTTACCCACGCCTTCTATACATGTTTTAGATGTTATTTATAGCACACTAGACGACCGCCTTAATGAGACATATAAAAAAAAGGCCAAATTGTTTTTAGCCAGTTGTCTATTTGCTTTTTTGCCTCCTCAGCCAATTAACTTAACTTCTTTTCCGAAACTCGCAATTAGTGATCAAATCCTCACAAATTCAAATACAGGGTTTTTCAATAAGGACATAACAATTTTGTGTTTGAACCACAATTTCTCGTAAACTCGTGATCTGATTGAGCTTAAATTTCCAGGATACATTGGTGTAAATGTGAATCGATTTTACCTAATGTTAATGATCGTTAGTCCTTTGACGCCTGCAGCCATTTTGGTGGTATTTTAATTAGTCTTTTAGCTCTACCGAACGAATAAATTTTCAAAAAGCCAATATTGACCGTGTTTATATTGACTGAATTTAGCTTCAAAGCATCCATCGCTGCAAAAATGCTTGCCGTGGTCATATGAACAAAATTGAAATCCAAACCTTAATGAGATAGGTGTATAGCATTTTAAATAAATTTCAGCTCGATATCTTTATTTGATAATCTTATTTAAATACAAAATTGTTATTTCCTTATTGAAAAACCCTGTAAATTTGAATTTAAGAATTATGAATAAGACAAAATTTATTGAACCAACAAATTAAAAAAGATTTCAAACTACTTCCGCGTGCTAATATGAACTATACACCACGAAAATAGCTAATCTGACCACCTTAGGCTTTGACAGATGCAACGCACGCACACACTGAGTATAATCATCGTTGCGTTCGGTCATAAAACGCAAGGGATGCAGCGCACGCAACAGACGCTACATAGCTGCACCTTTAACGAAAAGTTGAAATTTAAACATATATTCAAAGCCAGTGTTGCTAAGCTTCAAGTTGCAGGCTAGTTCATGTAGAAAGGGAATAAAGCCTCCGACTCGATAGCGAGGAAAGGCTCGTCATTGACATTGTATTTATCAATATAGAACTCACTGTTAGAAAACAAGCCCTGATAATGAAAAGTAACCCAAGGTAATGTAACTAGATATACTATACGCAAGCCTAACGACAATTTAGCAAGATTTCATACCAACCAAAACGGCAACATTTTTAGGCAATAACTATTCCAGTGTGATACCAGGAAATAAAATATCATGTAGCTGCACAAATAACTTATTTATCTGTGTTGCTACCTCGCTAGCATATTTATGTATAATAAATAAATAAATGTTCAACAAATAAAGTTTAATAGAGCAAAGTATTACTTCGAGTCTTGGGGTTTTGAGTTGGTAGAGCTCCATTTTTAGAATCAAAATTTTTACGAATGTGAAATGAAGAGTTTATCGTAATTATTCACATCTAAATATTTCAAAGAGTCTCAAATACGTAGACACTCGAAAGTCTACCATAGGTTCCATAATTATTGATGATTTGAATACCTCTGGACTTGGAATTCGAGTGGAAGACATCTGGCAGCACCTCAAAGACGCTATTAATCCCTTGGCTACAAATTCCTTAGGCTCCGATCAAAGAAACGCTCAGAACGACTGGTTTCGTGATAAATGCAAGCGACAGTGTTGCCAACTTTTTTTCCAGCCGTTGTAGCTAGAATTAAGGAAAAACATAGCTAAACATAGCTAAATAGTTTCCATTGTAGCTAAAAAGTGTAGCTAACTCCAACAATGAAAAACTCGAGGTTCTTGAAAACGGTTTTATTGAGCTAATGTTTAAAATTCAGATGGAAAAATATTGGAGGTACATCGGATAGTGAGCAGTTAATTAATTTAACAGTATCAAATAAATTGGAATTGTTTTTGCGGGATGATTAAAATTGAACAACTTTTTATTTACATTAAAAATTTTAATCTACATTGAAAATTCTATTTTGACAAAGTGGTTTCGAAAGTATGCACTGATTCTCATCAGACACCAGCACACAGTGCATACTTGACTGGCGTGACCACTTGCAGTTGGAAATCATTACATTTTTATTTAAGCTAGTTGTGACAAATTTTAACATCTCCGACTTATATCCATGGATATCATTTTACTTAGATATTGATATACGTTGATATACGTTGTCCATGCTGATTTATAGACAAGAAGGGAACCGTGATCAAATTCAATTACCTTTACTAAGTATCAAATAGTATAAAAATCGTTAAAGAGCTTTGAGAGTTCAACAGAATTGCTCTCTATTTTTTTTTATTCATGACAGAAACATCCTTTAAAATGGGTTCAGAAATAGGAAATTTAAAAGGTTTGTAATTGTTATACTGCTTGTAAATCATTTTTGCTAAATATTATTCTTCTGATGTTTGGACTATATTGAAGAGGGTTTTTAGCCCTAGCTATTGGCTAATAATCCTTGATACTGATCCCTTTATTGACAACCACCTTGTTTATGAGCTCCGTATCATCTTCAAAGGAATTTGGAGAGCCAATTATAAATTTCCGCAAGTAAAAACTCTAACGTTTGGGGAAGAAATGATCCTGCAGCTGCAGAAACTGAAAGCTGAACGGAATGACAAGCACATCTTATTAATATTAAAAAAGGATTTTGGCGTTTTAATTTTTGAAATACACCGTTATTGACTCCGACCATAGCACTTGCGATGTCTATCATATTTGCAATATTTATGTTGTAGTTTTCTAAGCACGTGTTTATGGCAGTAGTAAAACTTTCAGCAGTTCCACGTTCTAGCTCAATCAAAGCCAAGTAAATTGTAATAAATTTTTAATGAACATCAGAGTTACCAAAATCTGCCTTATAATCCGATTTGTAGTATGCAAACATAACATTTTTCACTATGACGCTGCTTTTGATCGATGAACCGTATACGATGAATCCTATACAATCAAAGCAAAAATTTAAAGTATATATAATCTATAAATTAATAGCTAAATTTGTAGCCAATAGCTAAATGAACAAACATTTGAATGCGTTGAAAGGGACTGAGTAGACTATGCATTACAGAAGGAAGGTCAGTTATAAAAAGAACAAATAATAGAGGTCCAAGAATGGAGCCTTGTGAAATACCAAAAGCGGGATAAAAAGAAAGGAAAAAACAAACATTTACCACAACTTTGCAGGTACGATTGAGGATGCATACTGAAAATCAGGACAGAAGGGTATCCGATATATTACCCTTCGTTTCACTTCAGAAATGACGTTTTTTCATCATCTACAGGACATACATTCTGATTTCGTATGTATGTACATATAAAACAACGATAGCACAAAGTCGAGGGCTGTCTGTCTTTGAACCCATTACAGACTAAACAAACCGAACATCTTTGCTTAGCACTTTTTCTGAACACTACTTGAAGTAATGATGTCGTTGTCATCCATTGTTTGCATTTATCGAATTTGCTCGGAAATCAGAATCAATCATAGTAATAACAATTAATTTTGAAGTCTTGGAAAAGTACAGATTGCTTTAATGATGCAATAGACTGCCGTTTAAATTATAATTTAGTTGCCAAACACGTGAACCACACAAAATAAGGATATATACATAAACATATGTATTTCATCTTACTAGTCATTATCACTTCCATCTTGTGAGTAGACAAAACCTAGAATAATTCTTTCGGACATAACAGTATTTGCAATACCGCAACTTTTACTTTGAACTACGTAGGGATCAAACCAATTCTGAAAAAAAACTGAAATTATCCAAATTATACGTAATCATCAAAAGTTCTCAATTGTTATTGAACCACTCCAAGTTTCTTTCACCTATCATGCAAAGGTAGTCCGTCAGTCGTCAATTAGTAATCATTATCTGCTATGCTAAAAATTACAAGAAACTGCATTACCTCCAAACACCTACCAACCGCTGATCCGGTAACCATTGCTTCAAGGTGAATAACCTTAAATTCACTTTAGGTTTTGTGCTCAGGGAAAAATCGTTATTTCGCTGGTATTAGCACGGTACAGTTTCGCAACTTTCGTTAGTCACGTCTACGTCCGCTTTGCGACGCTGTGGCCGACGGTGAAAGATGTGGATTGATGGCGAAATGTCTGCAGCCAACTATTTGTCATAATGCCATAGTCACTCAGCTTCAGCTTCGAAAATTCAAAGGCATGATGCAAGACGGATTGTGTTGTTTCGAATAGTCATACATGCAAAGATGTAGATACGAACTCGTATCCGCATCAAAGTGAGTCAAATAGAAGAATGACTCCAATAGCGGGGATGCAATGCAATGTACAATGGTTGGACAACCATTTCTTTGAAATTTCTCTTTTACGGAACCTTAATTGGTGAACACATTCTAGTTGTATGGTTTATCCCATTGCCGTTTAACGCATTTGTCTTAGTTTCTTTGGGGATCGTCGTTATCAAGAGATTAACAAGTTAAATTGAAATAACCACATTAGTAATCATAATAAAAAAAAAATTGAATGAAGATGAACGTCGTGGCAATGAGTCATCTTTAAATCAAATTTTACATTAATAAAACCAATATCATTGCATATTTGATGTGATCTATATCGGAACAAATGCTTAATATTTACTCAAGGTGAGACTTGATTTTCTACGTCAAATTGTTCCACTTTCGTGCCTATGTTTAACATTGGACATGTTTAAAGTAGTATGGCAATCAGTAATGTTCGTAGATTGATTCGCTGAAAGCGTAATGCAATGTACTGAAATGTACAATCCGTAGCTATGATCATTGCTTTCAGCTGTTATCTGATCTTATTAGATCATATCTGCTTGAATCGAAAGTCTGATAGGGTAAGTATTCCTAAGTCCGGTTACTTGGTAGGAAAATCAAATTTACTTGCTCATGTCTACAGCAAAATACTTTTCTTTTTACTAGTGATCGCCTGTTACTATTTCCATTTTCATTTCCATTCACATTACATAGCATAATTTGAACATTCATTTTCGAAAATCTTTATTTATTATTCGGTTTCATCGTTCAGTGAGTTGCTACTTGTAGTACGAAGTTTTACGTTGAAAGATTTTTCAAATAATCTATGAGTAATATTACTTTGATACTTTGAATTCCACACCTCTAATGAAACATAGCAATCTTTATTTTTTATTGAAATATACCGTAAATTGTTCAAAATGTACTAGCAATCAACCATCATAATTGATGTGTACCTGGAAATTGATGACTAATGATGTACTGCCCCGTAATCTTGTTAGAGATTTCCCTCGGATCTGGTTTGAAATCATCTGATTTCCAATGCATTCAGAATTTGTGCCAAAACCTAGATTTCAATGAAATTTTGAACAAATACGCGATTACAGAATTAAGCAAACTTTTATTCGCATTTGCGGAAATTGAATTCACTGTTCGAATACATCGAGCTATGGTAGTTCGGACAACAAAAGCTGTCAAAATCCCCTGAACAATGATTACTTTCCGGACACATGGAAAGCGGCCAAGGTTGTTCCCATTTATAAGAAGGGAAAAAGTAAACCGGTCAGCAATTTCCGTCCAATCTCTCTGTTTGATAATTTCGGGAAGATTTTTAAGAGAATATGGGTGAAAATGACAAAAAACCATTGTGAGCACTCAGTTTGTTTTAGACGCAATCAAGAGACCCTGCACGCCATCTCATACTTGTACGATTACGATTCAATTGTATCTCACTTGAATGCACAAAACATTCCAACAACAGTGTGTGGTTAGAGCCTAGACAGGCAGGCACTTAAATTACTAATTTACTAATGATGATTTATACCTAAATTAGTAACTTAAAAGTTGCTTACGCACAGCCTTTGCGTTAAAGATGAATACTGTCACTGACTATCTGTCACTCAATGCAATTAATTTTTTGCTCTAATTTTTGAAGTTGGAGTACAAACAGTGCAAGAATTACGTTTAAATTCTTTAAATATTTTGAATTTAAATTTGATATCTCAAAAAAAGTGTCTTCTTCTTCTTTTTCAATGCGAAAAGCGACTCTTTACAAGGGGATTGTGTATTATATCGGGTAACTCCCCATCATTTAAGAATAAATGACCAAAGTTTGATGATCATTGGCGATTTGCTTAATGATTGATAATTTGGTCATTTAGTGGTAAATAGTCAAAATTACCATATGACACATATGATAATGATAATTTACGACAAATGATCATTTAGGCTGCGCTGTCTGTCTAGGCTCTCAGATATCGAGATGGCTTTCAACTCCGTTTGGCACGAAGGCCTTCTATTTAAATTGATCAAGCTCAGATTCCGGGACGAGCTAACACTCGCCAAAAACTTTCTTACCAACAGTTAATACTATGTCAGCCTTAATGAAGCAGATTCACTCACAGAGCCTGTAAAGATTGCCACAGGGTTCTGTTACTAGACCAATTTTAAATAGAATCAAACCAAATAGCAGTGATATTCAGCTTTGTGTACTTCGCAATCCTTCTAAGTATTGGCGATTTCAAACTATTCGTAGCAAGACCAAGAAACTAGCTGTTTTGACCAGAGTTTCTAAGATTACTCCTAGCTCATCGTTTAAGTAATTTTTAAAGTTTAAATCTTGATGTGCGAAAAATGTGTGAAAAATCTTTATTTCAACGTATTTAAGCTCTTTTTGCCGAAAAGAAGGGCATGATCATCAAAGCTATACATTCATTTGCTATGAGACCTTAATCCAATCTATCCTGACTTATGCACACCTATGTTCAAATACTGTCCTGGCAGAAGCGGAGATATTCGAAATTAATCATGAGATAATCATGTACTTCTGCGCTAGCAGGTTCCACAACTTGGTAACTAAGAAGTGGCCGAAGAGCTTTCACTTGTATTAGGTGCCGCATCTGAAGCCATCGAGGAACCGGTTTGTAGAATTGCTGAAAAGATTTTACGGACAGACAGACAGACATGAGAACGGGCTGATTCGGTCAATAGGGCGTGCAGGTTGCTCCAATGAGCCATTTATGTTCTCCGCAATGACAGCGTACCAACGGCAGCTCATGGCTGCGCTATTTAATTATGTAGGTCTCAAAACAAATAAGAGGGGCTAAATTTAAGACTTAGGTTAGGAATATGGTCTAATTAGAGTAATTTAATTATAATTAGGCATAATTTAGATTTTATTTGTAGGGTAAGGTAGATTTTAAGCAATTTTAAGCAAAAAAAGGCTTAGATTTTAAGCAAAAAAAGGCCCGAAAAATAAATAAAGAAATAAAAAAATAACAAGAGCCAGCAGGTCAAAACAGTATAGCCGCTAGATTTTTAGTTTTTCATTGTTAATTAAACTTTAAGTCAAGTTAAGAATGAACAATAAAGTTTTTTCAATTCAATTCAAAAACTGTCAAAAAGTAACGGAATAACTTAAAACGTTATCGATTTGCTGAGTTTTTGACTATCTGACAATAGCATAGTCAAGTGTTCAAATAACCAAACAGTGAAACAGCGGTGGGAAATAGGCAGTAGTTAATATTTATGCGTAGTAGTTACTTATTTATGTATAAAGCTGCCAAAAATAGTCACGTTTTCAAATAAATAGCAGCTGAACATGAAAAACTCAGCATTTAGCTTTGCAGATGAAATAAAAATGGAAGACGCCAGACAACGATTGAAAGATGTGCGTCTATGGTCGAGCAAAATTATTTTACTATATGACTCATAATCTTGTATTTTTTGCTCATTTTGTAGTTCATAATAAAATCTTGCTGTTTGAGGGGGTATGTACCCTAGCACAACTGAGAATTGAGCTCTTTTTTAGGAAAAAATCTGGTTAAGCCCCTTTAGTTTAAGGTTTGTTAAAAACGGGGCGTGCGCGCCACTCGTTTGCCCCAATTTTTGGGGTAAACTTTTCGGTTGCTGACTGCTTGTTTTAACCAATTGAGCTTCGGGGTCACCTGCGTGACTCAAAACATACTCTCACAATTTCGCACTCATATATCACCTGACGTAACACTTGCGTCGTGATGCGAAATTAATTCACCATTTAAACAAAATTGCCTTATGATTCGATTCGCCACCTTGGAACCAACTAAAACACTCGTCTTCGTATTGCAATTCGGCTACATTAATCCGATATCCATCTTCTGGTGAAAACTGCCAACTTCAATTATCCAAGAAAATATTTATGCCAACCAGCTGGCTATAAAAAAAAGTGGCCATTTTGGGCCAATGGAATAAAAGGTCGAAAATGATAGAGAATTGACGTGTGATTATGCTTTGAACACTTGGCTGTACAAGCTTCTTTACATATTTATGAGCAGGGGCAGATTTGACCAGTTCGCCGCCCTAGGCCTCAGAAATATTTGCCGCCCTTTTCGTGAATTATATTATATGTAACAATGTGCGATTTTTTTTCGATTCCCTAGAATACTTCGCTGTTTTTCGTTGCGCCCGAGCTCACAAAAAAGGAATATCAGAACAAAACCGGCACATTCCCCATTATTGCGAGCTTGCCACACAAATAATTATTAAAACAAACATACAGTAAAGCACCTAAAAAAAAAAGGAATCCGAAAATATCAATTTTTAATATAATTCGAACGTCTTCGCTCATATTTTTATAAGTAAGTTTACTACTCCGTTCAAAGTTCGCTTCCGTACTTGACTGGAGATCAACTATGAACTCGACTACTGTAAATTAATGTTCGACATGTTATTAGTTAAGGATGAACCCGAAATATTTTGACCTATGATGTTCTAGATTTCATTTTATAGAATTTTTTTTTTATAGAAATTAATTTCAGTAATGAAGTACAATTTAAAAAACACGTCATGTAGTTGATATACCCGGAACCATAGTATAAAAGAAAAATTATCTGAAAAATCATTGCACGCAAATATTTACCTCTGATAAGCTTTTCCTAAATTGAAGAGGTATTATTTGGGTTCTTTTTAACATTTTTTTAGCATCTTTTTAGCTCTATTTAGGCTCTATTAAGGCTCTTTTTAGGCATTTTCAGATACTTTCTAGGTACTTTTTAGGTATTTTTGAGTTTTTTTGTTCCTTTACCGTATTTATTATAAGTCAAACTTTAAAATGTCCAAAAAAATGTCTAGAGAACTCGGTTGGCTTGAGGTGTTAGGCTCATTCAACTCAGATATATGTACATATACGACAGAAAAAAAACTGCCGCTTCAAAAAAAAATCGAAAAGTGGCCTTCCCAAAAAATTGATAATTTGGCGCCCCCGAAATTTGCCGCCCTAGGCCCGGGCCTACCGGGCCTAGTGGTAAATCCGCCCCTGTTTATGAGAGAGTTTAAAATCCTAACCAGCAGCTGGATTGCTCAATTCGGAGCGCTCAGTAAATTGTCACGGACCAAGATAGGTAATACGAGTCACTACTCCACGTTTAAATTGATCGATTTGTGGGCTTCGAGCGCTATTGCACCACAACGTACCATAGACCCACGGCTTCTTAAAAAATTGCATCGTACTCTAAAATCAGTTATCATTGCATACAACAATGAGGCATTGACCCGAAAACTGCCTCTAATTCTTCTTAGATTATAATTTCTTATCTGAGAAGTATTCAGTGCGTCATCGGCATATCTCTTGTTCGGAGAAAACCCACATGTTCTTAGAGACTTTCTTCAAGAAAATCTTAGAAAGACAAGGCAAACGAACTTTGCACATGAGCTTTCAGGAAATATGGCAAAACTCGATAGGCCCCTTGAAAAGCAACAAAAAATACACTCTTTTAACAAAACACATCCATGTTATCTTGTCAAAAGTTATGGGGGGAAAATATAGAGTTGAATGTCTTTCGAGGATTAATTATCGTCAAGACAATAATAACCTTGCGTTTACCGCTGTATTGTTCACAGGCTTATTTTTTTTGCCGACTAGGAAAACTAGGTTAAGCGCATGATAGTTTTAGTGACACCTGATTTATATATTAGTCGCATATTTTTGCACCTCTATCAAGTTGTGGTTACGTTAGTAGCATTGAAAACATCAACAAAGCTCTGCATCAGCGATCTCACTGAGGCGGATTAACGGAGCAGTAAAAGTGTTTGATTAAAAGCTCATGGGTTCACAATAGAGTGGGACATTTTTTGAAGTCGTTAGTGCGACCACTACCTGTAGGGGTTGCACTAACCAATAATTACTCACAGACTGACAGCTTGATAAAATTTAAACATAAATTTGAAATCAATCGCATCACAACGTTAGACAACAACCTGCTGGATTGGCGTTACATGCAGCAACCTACCTGGTCTGGAACGTTTTTTCGCGAACCGGTCAAACCTGATCTGATGCGAAGAACAAAAAAACAACTCTAGCGCATCAAAAACGCTAGAAAACTAATTTTCGAAGAAATTTTCTTTAAGTGTCCCAACGAAGCAGCAATAAGTCGCCCATAACAGGTTCATGTTACAATCAACATATCCTATGAATTTCGTTTTTATCTGAGAATTTAATGAAAAGTTTCAGCAATAAATTTAAACATTGGTTCCTTATTTTTATTGTAACCGCTTTGCAGATAGATATATAATGGAAGTATCTGTTGGTGCAATAATAACAAAAATGGCTGGTGCTGGCAACCCTGAGCTATTAGCATAGCCAAAAATATTCCAAATCCGCCTCCCGTAACGTTAAACCCACCCTTTGAATTTTGTTTCGACTGAATGACTACGCTAGAAGTTATAAGCATGAGAAAAATTTTAGGGTTAGCACCCGCAATTTTCTTTCAAATGTTTGAAACCTCAATATATGTTGTTAATTGTCATTGCAGGATCGTTCATACTTGCAAATTTAACGGCAAAACAGCTTAGTAAAGAAATGCCAGAGAACTACAAAAATTACCATAGCTGGCAGCCCTTGCATAATTATTCAACAAAATTTCTACGAAATTAGGCTTAAAATAAGAACCATTGACTAGATGAGTTTCGTTTTATTTTCATGACTGCATCCGAACTTATAGGGGAAAATGCTTTATTTTGCTGAGGAAATTTACAACATTTAGGTCACAAAAGTTACCATAGCTGGCAACTCTATTCGAATTTTTCAACCAAATTTCTACCAAATGTAGTTTAGAGTAAGCTGCAGGTATTGTGTAAATTTAAAAATTGTTGGCTGAATCGGAAGTTATAGGCCAGAAAGCAAGTTTTTTCGTAGTTTTTTTTCAAGATGGCACCACTGCCACAGGGTTTCCTGCATTCCAGAATCACTTCTATCAGATCTGGTCCTAATCAATACCAAGTTCTGTAAATTTTATGATGATCGGATTATACGGTGGTCAGTTCTCATGAACAAAAGTTTCGAGTGCTGAAAATAGGGGTAATTTGGTGATGGGCTGCCGTTCTTGTGCGATTCGGAGTTTTGAAAATTTTAAATTGACATGATGGACAAAGGTTGAAATATATCAGTAATGAAAATTTTTAGTCAAAAAGCAAAAAATTTTCAGGAGGGTCGATGATTTGAAGCATTTTTTTCAATATGCTCTGCAAATTTTACGATGATTCAATGTTTCTACAAAAAGTTATGACAAAAGGAAATTTGAAAATAATCCTTGTCTACTTTTAGGCACTCAGTGTCTACATAGAGTTCATGATTCCCGATTTTTTATCATGGAATAGCATAAAATATACCAAGTTTATATTTCCATTGCTTATTTTTACCAAAAATGTACTCTGCATTGAAATATAGGGGTACCTAAAAATTCATTAAAATGCCCGCCGCCGCCAAACGGTTAAAGATATCGTAGCTTTGATTCATAGACATCTATGGATTGAAAATTTCAGCTCAATCGGACCGGCCATTGCATTGAATGTGAATCCTAGCAAAACGGAGCTAGTACTGTTTACAAGGAAGTACAAAGTTCCCTCTTTTGAGTTACCCAAATTAAATGGGTTCTCCATTGAACTGAGCCAGAGGACCAAGTACTTAGGGCTTATCCTTGCCTCGAAGTTACTATGGACCTACAATGTAACAGAAAAAGCACGGAAGGCTTTCAACGCACTTTACTGGTCTAAAAGAGCCATAGGAGCGAATTGGGGATTACAGCCTCGTACTGTTGCTTGGCTTTATACTGCTGTGGTTGAGCCGATTCTATTGTTTGGGGTAGCGTTCTAGAGGCAGGCTGCTCTTAAGGCTACCTGCAAACGGCAGATTGAAAAAGTACGGAGGATGGCTGCACTGCTGGTAACTGGAGCGCTCCGCTTCACCCTTACTAAGGCACTTTTCATGCTGCTTCATTGGCTGCCAACCAATCCACTTATTTTACAGCAAGCCAATGTTGCTGCTGTGAGACTGAATTGCATCTCGGCATGGAATAGAACAGAAGTCGGCCATGCGAGGATTTTGGGCAAGGGAGTTCCCGCTCCAGCGGGTTTTGACTGCATCGCTCCTCATAGGGCGGCATGCACAACGATTCGGCGTAGAGTTTAACGATTTCTTTTGGAGCTGTAGCTCTGAAGACTAGGAGGAATCCATTCTCCATCTCATGTGCCAGTGCCCGGCGTCGGCAAGGAGAAGGTTGGCGGCACTAGGTACACCCTTTCTCTCAAACCTGACGGAACTGTTTCTGTTCAATTTAAAGGGGATAGTCCGGTTTGTCAAAGGAAGCAGATAGTTTCCTGATTTCAGTGAGTAGGAGAGAGTCACTAATTTATTGTGGCATCACAACGGGCCTCTCTTGTGCTTATGTGTGTCGGTCGTCAGGCCTCTGTTGATCGGCAGCCACTTCAACCTACTAACCTACCTATCTACATTGCAGATTATTTCATGTGCAAGTTTCATGTCTGATTTTGGTTAAAACCTAGATAACAAAACCTAGGGAAACTGGATCGTTTTGCGGAATAAGCCTCCGAAAGCCGAATCAAATGAAATTGTTTTTTGTGGGATGATTAAAATTGAATTTTTTTTAAACTAAATGGTTTCGAAAGTACGCACTGATTCTCATCAGATATCAGCTCATAGTTCATACTTGACTTATTCCGCAAAATGATCCAATTTTCCGTATCAAATATTCTCTGCTTTGATAAGCATTAGAGACGATATACGTTGTCTATGCTGATTTATAGACAAGAAGATTCCCGTTTACAAATTGATAACCTTTATGAGTAAATGATATCGTTGGATATAAGGCAAGGATGTTAAAATTTATCACAACTAACGTGAATAAAACTTAATGATCTCCCATTGCAAGTCAAGTATGCACTATGAGCTGATGTCTGATGAGAATCAGTGCATACTTTCGAAACCACTTAGTTAAAAGAAAAAAAAAATCAATTTTAACCATCCTACAAAAACAATTGCATCTAAAATAAATTTCCAAGTCATATCTTGACAAGTGAATCAGCCTTGTGGGAAGTAAAAGCAATGCAAATTATGTCAAGATCAAATTATCGGAAGGTTGTTAAACTACATTAACAAAAATGAAAAAACTAGCATTACTCAAGGCCATATTGGAGCTCAATAACCCAAAAGAATCGTTAACAGTTGAAACCAATACAAGCAGTATCGTTTAAATTATCATATCATAATTCAAACCCGAGCTAAATATCGAATAGACATCATTTCACATTGACCTATTATAATGCTCACCTGCTTTAACGAAGTGAACTTTCACTCATCAACGGGTTTTCTGTGAAAAAATTTCATTCTATTCAAAAAAGAACTCATTTCATCATTCAACGAATCATTTTTAAGATGATCTGAGCATAGTATTAAATACGTGTTGATTTTTGATGTGGGTTATACGTGTATATAAATAATATCTATTTCGAAAAAAATGCATGCTGATCCTCTGTGATTACAAGCTACCAGAAAAATCGAAAGTATGCATTCTAATGAGGGCACAATATTTTTTAACAAGTCATTGAAGTTAAATGATCCACGGTGCCTAATCTAAGATATTTCATTCAAAGCGGCCAATCATACTAGCCGACTTAGAAGCTGTCTGACAACATTATGTACTTATTGTAGCACCTGTAACGGAATTTCTCGACTGAAATTTCGGAAATTTATCAATCAGGCTGTCAAAATGCTAAAATGAACCGACGAAACTAAACCTGCTCCTAGCAAATCGGTGATTTAAATACATTTAAGACATTAATTTCATGTTAGGTTATGTGGAGTAAGTCTGAGACGAAAGCTTTAACTATGGATTTAGAAAACCATACATGTTTCAATACAAATGTATAGAGGGAATATGTTATCATTGGAATAGAAATTATCTAGTTGATATAATGTTAATATAATTTCTCTCAATTATGCACACATTATGTTGATCGCTTAAAAATTTATATTTATTTCAGAAACGAGAATTTATTTTCATAATAATGCGAGCACCAAAACGATTGATCTATTGAATTTTGTAAGATATTTCTGAATGCAAGTATGAGAGCCGTAAACAAAAATTTAATCTTAATTTGATTCGCATTTAAAGCAGCGATTTTTGAATGAGTTGTTAAATCAAATGAATGAGGTTTAATTTACAAATGGCAAAGACTTGTCACCCGTTTCATCACCAAATCTGGAGTTTATTTCTAGTGTGCCTAACGATGAAGAATCGAAAAGCTCTAAGCTCATTGGAGATTCGTAAACGAGTCTGTCACCAGTATAAATTGGATTCCTCAATATTTTTATTTTCGTTCTCTCGGAAGTCTTACTTGACATTCCACATGATTTATTGCGAATGATCTGAAAATGTACCAAACTACTCAATCTGACTCTGATTCAAATTCCCTTTAGCTGAAACCCTTATCGCTTAAGCAATGGTGTAGATTAGGTTAGTGAAGAAAGCTGCCGGGAGCACAGCCAGAATTAGGCCACCAGTTTGGGCCCATTTGCCACCCTCATAGACAATCACACGCATTCACACTTACAGCCATGGCACTGGCGGGATTCGAACCCACAGGCCCCGTAGCATGCCGCTTTTTGGCCTGACGCCTTAGCGAGCAGAGCTACCGGGCCCCCTAAGCAATGGTGTAACCGTAATAAACTGTCTCTTAATGTTGAGAAATGTTATGCCATAAGCTTTTCCCTTAAGATTTCTACTTTAAATTCTAATTTCCACCTGGAATAATCAGTTGTTGATTATGCTGTAAATCTCGGTGTCGTCCTGAATAAAAAGTTACGCTTTAATCTTCAAATCTTCGAATTATGAGGCTTCGGGGAAGCACATAGGTTTGATCCAGAGCCTTATTACATGTCAGGTTTTTTATGCTGTTGATTACAATCGAATCTGGTTTCTGCAATCTGCTTCATGCTAAACGACAGAGGTCGGCTGAACAAAAGACCCAAGGCAAACTCCAGGACGAACTTGACCTTTTAATGAATAAGTCAAAAAGTGCCTTTTTTGAATTGTAATTGATGCCAGCAGTAGAGATGGAATTATCACCTCTGAAAACTGGCTAAGGCAAGCTATGTTAAGGATCTGCTGTAAACTGCAAAAGACCGACTCTAGTCCTCCATCTGCGGTGCATGATGCGGGCTAGTGTGAAGGTATAAGGCGTGTAGTCCAGCCACTTTAGCATAAAAAGGGGGTCAACCTCGGATTGAGGGATAATAAGCTGAATTTTCGTATATACCTTCATTTTTAAACGTTGTCTCAAAAGTCTCATAAAATCTCGTGTCTGTACCGTGTATATACCTTCATTTTGGCATTCTAAAAGTTGTCTCAAAAGTTTCATGAAATCTCTTGTCTGCGTCGTAAGTTATTCAAATAAAACAGTTTTTCGTGATTATCTCGGTTTTTATTGCTCCAATGATGTTAACATCTATTATAAAAATTGTGGAGCATATAATTTGCGACAAATTTTATTTGAAACATTTTTTCATGCGCTCAACCGTTTATGCGATAGAGGACGGGGAGCAAACAGCGCTCAGCCATACGTACTGTAATCCAAGGTCAACCGTCAATATCTGTGAATACTACCTTGAATTTTGGATTATTTGTATTGTTTATCAGTTAATACATTGTATTTAATAGCATTTTATAAATGTTTAATAATTATATATTATATGTTAATAATAACACTTACCTACTTTGTGTAATTAACAACTCATTAAATGAAATACTTATTGTATTTTAAGTAGAAAAATAATTAGATAGTTTATCTTTAAAATGTGTAAGTTTTTAAATATTAGATAATATATTATACTTATCATGTTATTATATATCTTAGTCATATTAATTTATTCAAAATAAATTTTAAGTAGAAGTAAAACGAGTAAATATATTTGAATTCTAATTTATTCAGCAGCTGTACATTTCTTACGATTTAAATTGAATTGCAGTGAAAACGTATAAATCTCTAATAATTTAAAGAACAAAAGTATTAATTTTCTTCTTCTTCATCGTCATCTTCTGAACGTTCGGGGATTTCTGTTTCATTGTCATCATCTTCGTTGCCATGAATTGTTGTTTCCAGACTTATCCAGAATTTCCTGGTCAAATGCACTCTCTTCCCCACAGTCACTTTGCAATGAAACAGCATTGATGCAAGCTTGTCGATTACACTGGCCACAATCTAAAGTGCATTGCAACCCCGATTTTCTACACACGCACCGTAAACCACATCCATTTTTACAATTACAAAATAGAGTATTAAGTAATTCATCGGGAGCTGATGATAATATTGTTTTCATTGGCTCCATGAATTCATTTTGGAGCACCCAACCCCATCCCTGGGGTTCTAAATCATGCCCTAACCATTGGTAATAGACACGGTTTATATGCTGATGGGCTGCTGCACTTGTCGTGGAAAATTAAATAACTGGACAGGTTTATGAAATTTTGTAGATTTAATGAACTGAGTATAGCGAAGATGATTGATAGTATCCTCAGATTTTGGAGCATTGTAAATCCAAGTTCTATTTTCGTATAAGTGTTAAACAGGGCAGTTTTCTCGTAGACAAACTTGAGCTAGTTCGTCGAAATTGACAAGTTTTTCTAGTGATTTGATGAAACAATTTTTTCCTTTTTTTAAACGGCGCAGAAGTTGTATCACATCCGCTAAATGCATGTAAAAATAAAATTTTTTTTTTAGACAAGGGATATTTGTCAAAACTTTTTGAAAAATAGATCTGTATTTTGACATTGCCTTTGCCAGCGTTTTTAAAAAAATGTCTTGTTGATGTAATTGAGTGCGTCCAATTAAAATAGCTAGTAAATCTATGTCTTCTCCTATAATAATGGCAGTCCTCTCATGTTTGGATTTTTCGATAGCTGTTTCGCTTGTTTTTTTGTAATATTAACCCTCTCAAACTTTTCCTTTTATACCGATTTGACAAAAACTTATCCTGGCTGATTGGCACAATCATTGTTTCGTCGAAGTAAGTAGGTAAGTATTATTAAATGAATACATTAAAATATGTTAAGTGTTATTAAATACAATGTATTAACTGATAAGTAATACAAATAATTCAAAATTCAAGGTAGTATTCACAGATAATAACGGTTGACTCTATCGCATAAACGGTTAAGCGCAAGAAAAAATGTTTCAAATAAAATTTGTCGAAAATTATATGCTCCACAACTTTTATAATAGATGTTAGCATCATTGGAGCAATAAAAACCGAGATAATCACGAATAACTATTTTATTTGCCTTTGAACTTAAATAACTTACGACGCAGACACGAGATTTCATGAAACTTTTGAGACAACTTTTAGAACGCCAAAATGAAACTATATACGAAAATTCAGCTTATTATCCCTCATATGAAGGCACGCAGGATGCAGTGTTCAACGATTTTTGTCGGATTTATAACTCGGAGGTTGTCCTAAAGAATAGTGAGTGTCTCTGTCTCAAAAGAATAGTGAGGCTTATCAAAGAAAGCAGATGGTTTCCTGACTTTAGCGACTAAGGAAGAAAAAATTACTGTGCCATCACAACGGGCCTCTTTTCAACCTAAGTGAGTTGGTCGGCAGGCCTCTGTCGATTGACAGCCACTTCAAGCTACCTACCTATCTTCATTGATATCACTTAAACCGTAATGGGTACTTTTTATATTTCCATGAATATCTTTGACCGGAACATTATTTTTTCAAGAAATTTCAGCTTCTGTTTTCATCTGCAGAATTGGGAGAGCTTTTCACAAAAAACATTTCACATTTCGAAGATGAAATTGTTATCACAGAGTAACTGCTTCCGATTTGAGCTGTATACACATGTTTAATTTTTCGATTCGCCGAGACCATTCGTCTTTTGTCCAGAATGTTCTGAACTTTAAAATTATGTTTCCGCGCTGATGAACTGATGATTTTGACTGGTTAACGCTGCATTGTACATCCTGTTTCAGGAAGGAAGTTGATGTGTACTTTAGGTTGCATTCTAGTTACACAGTTTTGGCTATTAAGACTAGCATTATGCAGTATATTTTCACCTCTGCAATCATTATTTTAACATAAAGTGATAATGAATCAACAGTTTGGATGTAACTGATTTGGCTGAGCTTTTCATTCATAGAATTGAACTTGAGAGCATTGCATCGCAGAACTTCGATTTCGCTGAAACTATCCAGCAATAAAAGCGCCAGATTTAACTTTAACTGAGACTGCCAGTTTGCTTGTTGCCAATATCTTCCCTATACATAAAGCTGGTGATCGTACATGCATCTCAAACTACCGTCCCATTTCCCTTCTTCCTTGTTTCAGCAAGATCCTTGAAAAAGTGGTCCATAAGCGAGTCTACTCCTTTATCCAACCTACCTTAGCTCATGAGCAGCATGGCTTTGTCAAAGGTAAATCCACATTAACCAACCTTCTTTCCTTCACACATATGGTCGCATCCGCTCTTGACCATCAAAAGCAGGTCGACGTTCTATATACTGACTTCTCCAAAGCCTTTGACTCTGCTAACCATAACCTCCTTCTTCAAAAGCTAAGGAAAAGTGGCATAGCTGATCCTCTTCTTTGCTGGTTTATCTCTTATAGATATGGTAGTACCTGTATTGTAACTGTTAATTCCTGTTCTTCAATTCCCTTTTTTCCTGTATCAGGTATTCCTCAAGGATCTATTCTTGGTCCTCTTCTCTTTCTTTTGTTCATAAACGATCTACCTCCTTTAATCCAATCTTCTTGTCTGTTATTTGCTGACGATTTCAAGATGTTTCGAGTGATCGAGTCACAAAATGACTGTACGCTTTTACAAAATGACCTTAATAGTTTACAGACTTGATGCTGCGCCAATGTTTTTACTTTGAGCATCGCAAAATGTCACAAAATGTCGTTTACCTGTAAAACTTCACTTTTAACGCTCTCCTATTCTGTTTCTGGCTCTCCTCTTAATGTTGTTGATAATTTTAGAGATCTTGGTGTAATATTTGATTCTAAGCTTAAATTTGATAAGCATATTTTATATATAACTGCCAGGGCCTCTAAGTTATCGGGCTTCATTATTAGGTCCTCTAAATCCTTCGTTAATATTTCCACCTGTGTACACCTTTTTCTCTACTTTGTACGAAGTGTCCTTGAATATTGCTGTCAAGTGTGGTTTCCTCATTATGTCTACTTAAATACTGCGTTGGAGTCCATTCAACGCAGATTTACTCGTGCCCTATTCTATAAATTTCAGCTTCCTTGCTGTCCTTATAGTGATCGCCTGTCGTTCCTTCATCTTCCCTCCCTCGAATCAGGGAGACTTTTCCCGGATGAGTGCCTACTCTTTAAATTATTTCATAGGATGGTTGAATCCGACATCAGTGGCCACGTTTCTGTCCGTGTTGCAGTACATGGCACCCGTTCTTCTTTTGCGTTTAGTGTGCCATTTGCGCGTACTGACAGCTATTTTTATTCTACGCTGTTGCGTTTACTGAGGCAACACAATGACCTTCAGTTTGGTCCTCTACCGCCGACGTTATATGCCTTCATAACTTTTCTGAAAAACAACGTTTTGCTTACTTCCAACTCAATGTAGTTTTGTTTCTCTCTTATTTTTCTGAATTATGCATTTGCACTTTTTCACCTTCATTTTGTCTACTACTTTTGTTCTTTTTTATCGATATTATTTCATTATTATTTTTTGCTCTATTTATTGCTTTCTTTCATTAGTAGATTCTTTGTGTATTATATATTTCTATATTCAGTAATTGGATTCGATCTGTTGAATAATAATAATAATAAATAAATAATGATATATAGTAAATTAAGTATAAAAAAGCTTTTTTTTCTTATTTTAGTATTTTGTTGGAAAACCTTTGGTTTTCCGAATGGCTTCCAGTCTTCTTAAAATATATTCCACCAACGACCTGCAATAAGAGGGATCGATTTTTTTCCATTCGTCCTCCAGAGCCACTTTAAGCTCGGCCTTGGAAGAAATTACCCGCGATTTCAATTTGTTTTCTAAATAGGCCCACAAATGTTCGATTACATTTATATCCGAAGATTGGCGGGCGGTTCCATCACGTGAGGACAATTATACAATAACCACATGCGCGTATTGTGAGCTTTGTGTTTTGGGTCATTGTCTTGATAGAACGAAAATGTCTCAGAAATGCCCAATTTATCTACACTTTCTTTAAGATTTTCTTTTAAAATTGATATGTACTTGTGTTGGTCCATTACGCCATCAATAAAAACTAGCTTTCCTGGTCCAGAGGCAGCCACACAGCCCCAAACTATCAATGATCCAGCTCCATGTTTTACGGTCTGTTGAAGCCTAACGGGTTTGAACTCCTCATTTGGTCGTCTCCACACATATGTTTGTCCATCTGACCGGAAAACATTAAATTTGCTCTCGTCGGTGAATAACACTGTGCTCCAATAGGAAAAGTCACGCGATTTATGCTCTTTAGCGAGCTTAAGTCGCCTTAGCTGATTTTTCTTATTTACAAAAGGTTTTTTGCGTGGAACTCTGCCGTTAAAATCGTTACTCCGTAGAACTTTTCTCACAGATTCTGTACTTGCAGTAATGTGGGACGTAGTTAGACACTTCTGATGTCAATTTTGTCGCACTCAGCTTGGGATTTTTCGTTACTTGCTGCACGATCCACCGTTCATATGCCTCTGAAATTTTTTTCGGCCGTCCGGACCTAGGATTATTTTCAATACTTTAATTAATTTCAAACCGTTTAATGATGTCATGAACTGTCGAATGGCTTCTACCGATGATTTCCCCAATTTCTCGCACAGACATCCCCTTTTTGTGATGTTTGATGACCAATTTCCGCACTTCGTTAGTAGTTTTTTACCTCGACGACCCATGCTAGTTTTGTATGAGAATTCACTTTAAAAATTTCGCAACAATTCATTTATTTTTTCGTTTACACTTTGACTATTGTTATTCACACTAAATTTGCTATAATTCGGGAAATTCCCATCTCAAATGTCAAAAGAAAACCAGATATTTTGAATTTTGGCTTATCACTTTTTTGCTGATATAATAAAAAGCTATTTTTTTTCTTAGATTATAAACTAGTGTTAACTAGTAATTGTATATGCATTCCATTTTCTCCTAAATGGGATTTATAAAGAGTTACTGACAAAACTCTTCGTCTCGTAGCTCTGTCCGATTACTTAATTGAGCCACGGTATGTTGTCTACGGATCGCAAATCAATTCTTAAAGCGATTGTTCAGATAACTAGCATTCGGCTGTCATATCGTTTCAAACATCTCTTTACATTAAACCACTGTTAATCATATTGTTAGCTTGAATATTTAACAGTACCCCGATTTCGCAGCATTCGATAGAAATAAAACCGCTAATAAAAGCATTCACTTGAAAATCTGACATCGATAGCCAGTCGAATATAGGTATGTATGTAAGATACGATAAAAACCAATCCAATCCAATGAAAAAACTCCATAACTTAACAGTTGCTTTATACTGGCGACCATAAATATTCGAAGTCAGGTAAATAAATTATTTTGGCGTTAAATTTCAAACCTCGTTCTTCCCCTCGTTTTGCTTGCCGATTAAAAATCTAAAGGCATCGAGCTGAAAAATTTATCGACCGAATTGGAACATTACTTTTGTTTGTAAAAGATAATACAATAGTAGCGAAGAGACCACAGCAGGTGAGAAAGAGCACGTGTAGCTACCAAGAAATGCACGCTAACTTTCAATCGGACTTTGCAGCAGTAACCTGTTCGTTACCTGGTGGCTGGTGCTTTCGCTCTGTCGCCGTATCTTTCATTCTGGGAAAAAGGTCGTGTGATGAAGTTATGAGATGAGTTGTGTTCGTTTCGAAATATCTTCTAGACCGACTTTAACATAAGTACATTCATTTTGGTTTTGCTGTTGCAATAATACTTCTAACTGTTTGCAACGAACGTTCATGCACCTACTTATAAGCTGACTGCGTCCCTCTTAGTTCGCACTTACTTGCATATACGGGCACTTGTTACGTTGCACCGTTAATTTTAAGAATGGACAATCGTAGGTTAAGTTGTGCTCGCGAATAGTGAAGTCGTTCTGCATGAAGTTTAATTAGGCACAAGAATATGAAGATAATACCTACGTGTAGACATAGCGAGGAAAATGGAATAAGATTTATAGATATTGTGCTATTGGATGAATTTCAAGTGAATGAAAGTCTATTGCATTTTAATTAATCTAATTTTTATGTGCATATTAATTACGTTTTTGCATTAATTGTTTGGCTATCAGAGCTTCTGGTAAATCTATAATTTAAATTTACTCATTATCTTCCTTTTCATTTTCAGGTTCCAACCAGCCACTGTCAGTATCACAAATATCACCAAAGTCAGATAGTTTAGATGCACCGTTAGATCATTTGCAGGCTTTCACCACGCTCAGTTCATCTATAGATAACGTGTCACTCGATCTGGAAAATCAATCGCCTAATTATGCTACCCAACCAAAAATACTAACACGAATCGAACGATCGGCTCAGCCAATCATTAATGAATTTTCTTCGAAACCTAGCCTAGATACCGAAGAACGTTTAAACGATCTAGATACGAATGATGTTGATGTATCCGGTAGATACTTCAATTATATCAAACCGACCGCAACATTCGCTGACCAGGCACCTGATACTGTAGAAGGTGGAGGGGATGGCGAGCTAGCCAAAGGTAAACGGATGGGAAAAGACTTATCTGAAAAATCGGAAAATTCTTTTTTATCGATAGGGGGCCCACGACCGCAATCGTCGGGGTCCCCCCTTCATTCGATCGATCCGACTTCTGCCTCGCAGATGACGATATTGCCGGCTGCAACATCCACTAATAACAATGAGCCACGACAAAAGCAGAACCCAGATATTCAGGACATCATAACGGGAATCGTGAAATTGTTAAACGGAAACGTTAATGTTCATGCAAACACTCAAGCAATGCGACGGCCTGGTGCAAGTCGAATTAACAATCGAGGTCCGCCGAAAATATCCGAAGCACAGCCCATTCCAATTGATTATGAAGGACAAAAAATCATGGATTCATCAATGCGCCCACCGCCGTTTCCGTTTGATCGCCCCGAAGGCCCAATACGACCATATTTGACAGGTGTTCCATTACCACAGCAAATCGTTCCGGCGATGCAACAGAGCTATAGACCTAGTTTTATCAGTCAAAACAGGCCTCCCTGGCACAGACCACGACCAAGACCACCAATAGGTGGTCGCCGTCCTATTCCTCCATACAAGCCAGTACCACCTCTCATTGAATATCATCCCGAGGATGAAATTCAGTTTACTACTATGGAAGCTGACAGCAACGAAACACCAGATCCAGAATCAACCGATACAACATTGGACGGTGTTGATGAAAATGGTAAAAATGATCATACACAGCCACCACCAGCAACAGATGCTTACGAAGCAGATACAACCACTATGGAAATTCCAGTTAAGAAAGACGATTTCCACAAGAAAAAAGACACCTGGATCAAATCTACAGAGAAAAAACCGATCGTTTCAACACAGCCTAACTATCAGCCAGTGTTTACAACAATAATCAGCTCAACTTCTGTCGTCAATACAACGCAAGTAATTGCTTCATCAATTTTAGAAAAAGGCACAACCGAGCTTGATCCATCTTCAATTCTGGAGTCATCGATAGAGGACATCGTACCAACGACGACATCTATTCCAACGAGCAGTATGGAGACACCCGTCCTTGACTCTGTGCAGCCCACAGTGACACCAATTGAAGCGACAGCGTCATTGATTGAGACAACCACGTCTAGCGTTTCTACTGAAAGAACTTCAACCACCACAATTGCATCATCAGAAGCTGACACATCTACTTCATCACCGAATGCATCACCGCCCACGCCCACAATACCGACATCTCCGCCTCCTATAGGCTACCTTCCGCGGCCCGGTATTGTGCTGGATGATCCTGAGTTTAAACCAGGTGGAGCAGCAAATCGACCAAACCAACGGCCACAACGACCAACTGTCCAACCCACTCGTCATACGCCCCCTCCTGGTTACGGTGAGATCTTTGACGTAACACTTTCCGCCATTCAAGGTCCAGGCTCAGGAGGTGGGTCGAAACAAACAATCAATATCAAACCTCATGGCTACCCCTATGGTGAGATCGCAAACGGCGACATAATAGTTTCGCCATCTGGTGACGAAGGGTTTGTTTCCATTGATGGCAAGAGGACATACATCAACTTGTTTGGAGAATCAACAGAATCACCAACACCCTCACCCACAGTAGAACCTTCAACTCCTAGAACCAAGCTTGCGCTCTCACCTGGTATTACTGGGACAGGATATGCTATCCCGGAAACCGAGCCTCCAATGCCACTAAAACCTTCAAAAACGCTCAAGCCACACATATCTCCAAGCCATCATCCATCTCAGCGACCACACTACCGGCCTCGAACTACACAACCTCCAGTTCGAATCGATACATGTATTGTTGGCGACGACTCGACTTGCGATCAAGCTCAAAACGAAAGATGCAAAACCGAGAATGGTGTTTCTAGTTGTCATTGTCGACCGGGCTATTCTAGAAGAAAACATCGCGAACCTTGCCGACGAGTTGTCTCATTCTTTATGAGTTTGCGCGTCGACAGAATCTACGAGAGGCGAATTGTTTGGGATAAACTGCTTTCGGACCCAAGCAGTGAACCTTACGGACAATTGAGCTACGAAAGTATCAGAGCGGTAGGACAAACCAAATCCTAATTATTCTCAAAGGACTAATATGAAATTTATTCTAGATTGATTCAGCAATGTCGATGACACCATACTCAGATGAATTCTTGGAAGCGAAAGTCAACAATATATATCGCGGAGATCCACATCAAGGTGCAGCTGGAGTATACGTGAATCTAACATTAAAGGTATTAAATGAAAACAAGCTAAAATTTTAAACTGTGAAACAATAAAAGTGTGTTTGTGAATTCGAATACTCCTCTGAATTACATTCTGCATTGTTATTTGGATTAGATAATTCTGTACAAACCATGCTTCGAAAAATAAATTTTATAGTAATGCTCTTAGTTTTATCATAATCAGCTCAAAACTTACGATTCTCTTATTCATTTTAGCTTGGCGAAAATTCCGAAACACTTCGACCGAATCTCCGTTCAGATATTCAAAAACATCTACTCGGAGTGATACATCGTCGAAACAATAACATAGGAAACTCTGTTCTCTACGTGGAATCACCGCCTGGTTCCATATCGCATTTGCATGATCTCGACGAATGCCAGTCGAGAGACTTGAACGATTGTCACATGAATGCACAGTGCATGAACTTCTGGGGAAGTTTCCGGTGCCAGTGCGATCCAGGATTTCGTGACCCTTGGTTCGACCAGCCACAAAGAGCTGGACGAGATTGTCAGTCGTGCCCACAAACATACTGTAGTAATCGTGGTATTTGCAGTTACGATGCGGAAGGTGCTCAGATTTGTACCTGTGAAAGCAGTTTCTACGGATCGCAATGTGAAATCGATGGAGAAGTGCTCGGAGTAGCTATTGGTGCTTCAGTGGCGGCTGTAATTATTATCGTTCTAACTCTAATATGCCTGATAATGTGGTCGAGGAAGTGGCATCGGGAACAGAAAAACGCAATGGGGTCGCCAGTTTTTGGATATATGACTACGTCTCCAATGAAATCAGCTGGCTTAGGACAAACTCCATATCAAGTGACATTAGAGGATCGAATGAGATGGGCACAAATTGCCGATGTAATGGCACAGACGAATCATTATGCAGTAAGATTTAAATTAAAAATGAACAGTAATGATATTCAAAATAAGAAATTTCAGGCTGAACCGGTGGCGTCTACGAGACCTTCGTCAGCGATGTTCGGGTATCCTAACCTGCAGTCATTAAGTGGGCTAGGTAAATATTTCATCTTTGATTATATATCTTCATATGTAAGCAAATTGTTTTATTCAGGTGGGATGTCAATAGCAGGAACGCTTCCTATGCATCATGCCGCTCCGGTTCCTTTGCCAAGGTAACTTTTAGACATAAATTCACATAATTATTGCTGCAAAAATAGTAGCTAGCTATTCAATATGGATCTAATTCTGGTCTAATATATATATATATATATATATATATATATATATATATATATTGTATATGAATATATATATATATATATATATATATATATATATATATATATATATATATTGTATATGAATATATATATATATATATATATATATATATATATATATATATATATATATATATATATATATATTGTATATGAATATATATATATATATATATATATATATATATATATATATATATATATATATATATATATATATATATATATATATATATATATATTGTATATGAATATATATATATATATATATATATATATATATATATATATATATATATTTTTTTTTTTTTTTTATTGTTATCTTGGAGGGGAAAATCCGCATGGATACCTAATCGAAGGTTATGTCGGGCGCTAACCGACTAAAATCCACCTCCTGATCCTCCACCGCCCCACGAAGTAATACCGACAGGTATTACTTCGTGGGGTGGGGTCAGCTTTAGCTGTTCACGGGCTCCCGCCTAGTGCTCGCTCTCTTGGCATCCTCTTTTCGAAGAACGGCGTGAATTTGTGCTAGTGCTCCCGTCAGTGCTTTCCAAGCTTCCTCTGATGCCAGTATCATCTCCACCACGTTTTCTGCCGATAAGAGCAGGTTGGTAG